>JAVRXN010000009.1:72866016-73466016 GCA_033556935.1 Timema podura | reverse complement strand
TTAAAATTTAATAAAGTATAAAATGTGGTTGAATAAAATGGATTAACCCACAAGTTATTAACTTTTAAATTAAAATAACTTGTGGGTTAATCCATTTTATTCAACCACATTTTATACTTTATTAAATTTTAATTAGAAGATTGTTCTGGTCAATAACGTCTGTTATTTAATTTACTATTGTGTACACTAATTCTTCATTCTTATAAATACGGCTATATAACAACACTTTATTTACTTAATTTTACTCATATCAATGTATGTTCTTTTAATGCTTTGACTTCAAATTAAATTAATTTTTACTCAACTACAATTTATACTTTATTAAAATTTAATTATAAGGTTGTTTCTGGTCAATAACGTCTGTTATTTAATCTACTATTGTGTACATTAACTTTTTCATTCTCATGAAATTACGGTTATATGACATCACTTTATTTACTTAATTTTTACTCATTCATTGTATTCTTTTTATGCTTTGACTTTAACTAAATATGTTTTAACTTATTAATCTTCATTTTCATTATATTCAATTTTAGCATTCATTTATCTATATTATCAAGCATTATCTAAGTCTGTATATTATTTTAACATTATTTACTTTAGTCATGTGGGATATTATTTACTTTACTTAGGCATTTGTGAGCATAATCATTTTACTTGCTTGTGAGTTTAATATTTTTAGTTGTTTGTGGGCATTCAAACTTTATTAATTTAAGATCTTTATCGCCAAATCAGATGTGAATCTTTGTAATAATTATTATTTGTGATAGTAAAATATTCAATCCACACATAAATAAATGGTACGGCACACCGCACAGACTTTCTCTCTCTTTCTATAAACTCGTAAGATTTCTGAACGGAATAATGTACATTGTATCATCACCACTCCACATAAGAACACGCAAAAATAATCTACAATGATATATAATCAATGAGAAAAGAGGCGCATCTTTGTCCACCTAAGAGCATTTAAATAGTTTAATGTCTTCCACAAGGGTCAACATTTCGTATTAAAATTTCTATTTCTGGTTAAAACTTTAACATTTTATAAGGTGTTGCAGATCTTCAAGTCATCGCATTGATATTTAATTATTCATTTATACATTTTGACCAATAAAAAATTTAAATATTGACTATTGAGTCTAAAATGGAGATAGATCATTGCTATGCAAACATTTCTCCTAAGAGATTTAAGGAAAAATAACATACCTTTTTAGATACTTATATTTAATTACTCTATGGCATTGGAGAATTATTGCGTTAAGACTTAAGTAGTATATGTTTACAACTAAAGCTCACAAAATTGTATTAATATATTTGCAAATATCTCAGAAACTGCTGCTTTTATAAAAATATATGTCAAATAAAAGTTTTTTATTTCTAATAGTCCTACAATTTTGCAATGTTAAGTTGTTTAGTTTCTCCAATAGTTGTGGAGATACGGAAATTAACGCTTCCGTAATGTACCCTAAAAATCATTTTCATAGGAAAATGAAAATAGCCAGTTTATTTATAATCTTAATCAACGCCTAGATACGAATTTTAATCAAAATCGTTTGAGCAGATTTTGAGAAAACCAAATTTTTCTCTTTTCGCCCTCCAGTAAACTACCCTTAATTTTAAGTTTTTATAGGCACACAGACAGACGGCATTGCAAAGACTATTTTTTAGGGTTCGGGGGGTCATGAGACGTCGACATCCATCAACATTTCAGGTTAGTTTTTTTTTACGGTCGCAATACTTAAACTTTAATGTCCAAAAAGTTAAAAAATTCATATAATTACGTATAGATTGAAAGTTATTGATTTTATAAAAATATGTTTCGGATAAAATATCTGTATTATAAATATATATACATATTTGTAATGCTAAGTAATTTCATATCTCAAATAGTTTCGGAGCTATTTAAAAAAATGTTAATTCACGCATCAGACCGGAGCCCTTAAAGCCATTTTTGCCGAAATATTGAGGGTAGCCATTTTGTTTGGAATATTTATTAATGTTTATAAATGAAATTTAATCAAAATCGTTAGAGCCGATTTTGAGAAAATCGACTTTTTCTCTTTTTGCCCTTCAGTAAACTACCCTTAATTTTAAGTTTTAATAGACACACAGACAGACGGCATTGCAAAGACTATTTTTTAGGGTTCGGGGGGTCATGAGACGTCGAAATCCATCAATATTTTAGGTTAGTTTTTTTTACGATCGCAATACTTAAGCTTTAATGTCCAAAAAGCTAAAAATATATATATAATTGCGTATAGAATGAAAATTATTGATTTTATAAAAATATGTTTCGAATAAAATATTTGTATTATAAATATATATACATATTTGTAATGCTAAGTAATTTCATATCTCAAATAGTTTCGGAGCTATTATAAAAAATGTTAATTTACGCATCAGACCGGAGCCCTTAAAGCGATTTTGCCGAAATACTGAGAGTAGCCATTTTGTTTGGAATATTTATTAATGTTCATAAATGAAATTTAATCAAAATCGTTAGAGCCGATTTTGAGAAAATCAACTTTTTCTCTTTTTTCCCTTCAGTAAACTACCCTTAATTTTAGGGGTAGATATCCAATTCCAAAAACCCCTCGGGGCAACCCTATGAAAACCCTATATATCAAGTTTCAGCTCAATCGGTAAAATAGTTTAGGCTCTAGTTGGAGGTACAGACAGACAGACAGACAGACAGACAGACAGACGGAAATTCAAAAACCACTTTTTCGGATTCAGGAAGTCATGAAACGTCAAGATTCATCAAAATCTCGAGTTCGATTTTTTTGACGATCACCATACTTTCTCTACCTGTAAGATAGAGAGAAAGTAAAAAGGCTCTATTAATAATTTGTAAATAAAGTGTTGATTTTGTTTAACCTTTAGTAATTTTTTTAATATTTATTTTATGCATAATAATTCTTCTTTCGGGAGAGTACGAAATTTATTGAGAAATTAGGAAATATTTTATTCGCTATAAGTTCTGGTAGATTGTTTGATTTACTTTATATATATATATATATATTATTTATATATATTCTATTAAATTAAAAAATGTTATGCACATATTAAATTTATGGGTCTTTTTTCAGGAAATAACAGAAATTATTTTAAAATGAATCATTTAAACTGTGACTAATTTGAATGTGACAAATCATTAACTATGTTTTAAAATTTAATAATTCCAGCACTAATGTGGTGAATAACATGTCAAATATTTGTAAAGAAGTGAAAGGATGAGGCACGGTTCCTTCCCATATATATATATATAGTCAGTTTATTAAATTTAATAAGTTTTCTGCTTTATTTTATATAAAATATACAGGAAGACTTTGCTACCTCAATTCTAAAAGAGTTAATTCCTCAATTTAATTATCTGTAAACTCCAGTCCTGTATTTAGGAATATTTGAAATGAAGTATGATGACAGTCTTACATATTTATCCATTAACTTTTAGAATTATATTTTTCCTTAAACTTGCATTGAAATACTCCTGTGTGACAATCCAACTCCCAATTGATTGTCATATTGGTAAAAAAAAAACTATGCCGGATTGGGAGGGTGGGACGTAACGTTCTAGTTTTCTCATTACCGATTAACTTAAGAGCATTTCTCCCCATACGAATAGGGCGTAATTTAATTAGTTAACACAGTTTGGCCTAGGCGCCGTATCGCTAGGCGGTAACCTTGATGTTTTGATTAAAAATAATAGATTAAAATAAAACTGTTTTAACAAAAGTCAAATAATTGGTAACGCTGCACCACACCGACTTTCTCTTTTATCTTAAATAAGAGACATTTACTAAAAACGCGTAAGATTTGTGAAACAAATTAATATAAATTTTTGCCCATACTCTTTACCAAAGAGTATTAAATAAATAATAATTGTTAAATACATATTGAGAAAAGAGAAACATATATTTCCCCCATAGAGCATAGGCATAAATTTCATATTCCAAAGTACTTCATAAATAAATGGTACGACACAATCACACAAACATTATATTGTGTATTATAGCTTCCAAAAAATTTGTCAAAAATAGTATTTAGTAAACCTTTAATAAGTTTTACTCTTAAAAACAAACACATCATTTTGTTAATCAGAATAGTAATTTCAAAATAAATACTAAACTAAATTTTTCAAATGTATTTAACAAAATTCAAATTTTCAAAAGTACACTATTCATAAACTAACCTAAAATTATTTGTTATTTCTAAAAATAAAAAGTTTCCTTATATATATATATATATATATATATATATATATATATATATATATATATATATATATATATATATATATATATGAAAAACTCTTCACAGATTTATATTTTGAAATAAATCTTCAAAGTCAATTCCCAAAACATTTAAATTTTCTATAATTTATTGTAGATAAACTACTCATAAATCAATTTATTTTAGATAAAGATATAGTATTATAGGTTTTAAAAATAGTCTCCCGATACCAATTTTGAATCAAATAATTTTTTTAAATATTCTAATTAGGGCCAGTCTTATGACTCCTGGATAAATATTAATCTAGTAGATAAATATTTATATCTGGTGGATAAGTTAAAAGTGCGTCTTATGACTGAAAGATAGCAGTTATCTGCCAGATAGAATGTATTTATCCATCACATTTTTATCAGGAGGTTTAAGTACCTGATGAATTTTATCTTAAATTTAAAATGGTTTTTGCCATAGTGACGCGTTGTTTTTAATGAGGTTTCGCCTTTCAGAATCTGTTTTTAGGTTAAAATCTTGGTTCACGTGTTTAGTAAGCACAGGCCCAGGCTCTAACTATGTAAAGTTAGAACATTTAAATCAAACTTTTATATAAACTGACAAGCTATATGTAGAGTTATATTTATATAAGAACAAATTATCAAAATCTGAGTACAATAAATGAAATTTTGTAAACGTTGTACCAAATTATTGCCCACATTTTGGCAGAAACAAAAATTAGTACTTGCAAGATAACTTAGCCTCTGCGCCCACGTCACGCCAACTGTTTCCTCGCACTCGTTTAGCCGCCATTATTTAACAAATGTTGAACGTTTTTGCCCCTCGCTAGGTTGTAGCGGTAGTGTCTGGGTTTATACGCATGCGCGCACCAGTAAAAAAAAGTACCAACATTGCATTTTCTACATAAAAATATATTTATCCAACAGATAGCTATCCAGCAGAAAAATTCAGTTCATAAAACGCGTAAAATATTAAAGTGGCTGATAACCATTAACTGGTTGTTAACTTTAACCTCCCGATAGCAATACTTAACCCGTAGCCATAAGACCGGCCCTTAATAAAAAAAGTCATTAATAAATCAAAATTCCCGCCCAAAATCAGTACACAGCTTTAATTGACATGATCATGTCAAACACTGAAGAGATATACATTTTAATCAAAATCGTTACAGCCATTTTCAAAATAATTTGAATTTTCAAAAATCCCTTCTCAGTAAAAGACTATTTATCGAACTTTTATTAAAGACAAATTATACAGGGCTATTTATAAAGTCAAACACTCACAAGATACCCATTTAGAAGCAAATCGTTATGGCAATTTTAAAATTATTAACAATTTTTGAAAAATCACTTATCATGCAGTTAACTAACCATAAATGAGTTCTTACCTCAAAAACAAGTAAATAATGTTATTTTTCATGTTAATTATTACCAAGATACCCATTGGAACCAAATCATCAGAGCAATTTGTAGAATATTTCATGTTTAAAAAAAATCATCATTAAACTACTCTTCAAAAAATTTTTGCCCTAAAAACAATTATATAGTGCTATTTTCCATGTCAAACAAATCACAGATATGCATTTTAAACACAATTTTTAAAGCCATTTTCTAAATATTATGAATTCTAAAAATTACTCATCAGTAAACTAACCTTAATTAAAGAGCTTGGATAAAATAAAACAAAAATTGTGTTATAACCCTATAAAACTAAATATTAATTTGAACAAAATTCGTTAAACAGTTTTTGATTCGTGGCCAGGGACAGACAGACAGACATAGATGATGAGGACAGACAAAAGTGTAAAATATACTTTTTTGGGTTCCAGATCACACAAAATGTAAACATTTCTCATAATCTCGAGATAGATATTATTTCATTTATGATCTAACAAGTTTTTAGTAAATGTATATTTTAATATAAGAGCATGAGAAAGTCTGTGCGGTGAGAATGATATTTTTTAAGATTACAATACTTTCTCTTGATATGAGAAAGTAAAAACTCCATTTATGTGTACATTACCTATAAGAGTGGATTGTGGATATAATAATAGTAATAATAATGTGCCTGTTCCCTTTTATTCGTTTCTATCTCTCTTTCCTGTACATTCTTCCATAAAATATATCAAAATCTACCTCAAAAAGTGAATGGAAGCTTTCCTTTAAAATATCTACAAAATAAATGTCATTTTTATCTACTTTATACTTCTTCTAATGGCCACACTGACTGTTTGAAAAAAAAATCATTGTGAGATAATTTTTACCTCTATTTAGTTTGCGTATTTAAATAACTTTTTATTTCGAAACATTTTTTGACATTTTATGTAATTAAAATTGTTCATAAGTTCGATAACCAAATGGATTAAAGGTCACACAGGCCCGTTACCCCTAAAAAATACTCACTTTGTTATTTTAAATAATGAATTTTAGATGATTATGTTCAATGCCTTGCATTGTATATATTTTAAAAACGCAGATCGTTTAATAATTTATGTTTAAACCTATTTTCATTTTTTGCGGTTTCTTTCTTCGACTAAGCATATTTTTTTATAAAGAGTTCCTCGCCAATTTTTAGGATATTGCACGAGTGAAGAGGGATTAGAAAAGGGAAACATTTTTTTATTTAGTTATTTTGGGAGAAACGGTAGAACTTATACCGGGTCGTTTATGTGTGCACCCAAATGGGCACGTGGAAACCTTGGAGCTGTTCTTTAGGTTCTTCGGTCGTAATATATCTTAAACTGACGGTTTTTAGTACGAGATGAAATTCAGAAAGTGCTACAAATTTATTTTCTTATTCTTTTCTGTCCCCACTAAGTCTGGGTCACATGGGTCCAAGGGTTCCCATTTGGGTTTTCCAAATGGAGGATGGATTGGAGTCCCATCTATCGGGATTTTGTCACACCCCTTCCTTAAGAGTAAATTTCATAAATTTAACCTTGTGCTAGGGAATTTCAGAGCATCTGAACATAATTTTGAGTTAATTATATATGAGTTCAAAAAGCCAATTTTGGAAAAAAAAAGTTTCTAAAAAACTTTAAAAAAAAGTCATAGCTGAACCCAGTGAAAAGAAACATTACATTGTTCACAAATTTATTGAACAGCAGAAAATGAAAACAAATTTGTTGAAGAGGGAGGGGGAGGAATTCTACAGTCGATCATTTTTATCTTGGTTATCTCTGATATTGATGATTCAAAGTTGCTAATAGCAAAGTGCCGCCAAATCCCAAATATACAATTTTATTTTTTCCTAAAATTAGCAAAGAATTAAAGATTACATAATGATAAGGTTGTCGCGATTCTCCTTCCACGCGAACCTCCTGATGATGTTGTTAATTAAATAATGTATATATTAATACATATTACAAGTTTTATTTGCACATATTAAGATGCTACATTCAAGAAATTGCCCCAATAACACTCGCGTTTCTTCATCGTGTCTTTCTCTCAGAACACCTCGTTAACAAGTGCTGCAAATTATTCATACCCCCCACCAGTTTCATGGCTATAACATTAATTTTGATACTGAGAGCTGCTGAACTCTTGCGAGCACAAGCAAAACTACCTTTTAAAAAGAAATCAAAATAAATACAGTTTGCAAATGAAAAATATTGCTCTCTTTCTCGCACTCACACTGCGAGGTTTTTTTCTTTATTAATTACTAGAGCTAGAAACAAGCAAACCAAATGTTCCTAACCCGTAGCCTGCTCGCACGTGTACGGAAATGAATACACAACAGTACAGTGCGACTAATAGATTTGACACAAACTTAATTTAATTACACCAAAAGCTATGCAACAAAGCAGGATCATTACAGTACTCCCCTACTTTCTGAGTTATTTTTAGAAGAAAAATGAGTCAGGAAGTAATTCGGTCAGCTTGTTTTTACATTGAGCCCTTTGCACATTATTATGACACCACTAAAGCTTATATATTTAATAAAAACTAGAAAACCAATGTATTGATTACATAGAGTAGCGGCAGGCATCAATCATCTGATATAATTTAAAATGTTTATCATTTACTTCAAAATCTCTCACTTAACAGTTCTAATAATGTTCATTTTGCTTTGCCATTTCCTTTTCTGATTTTAATGTTCTATGGCAGAAAGGTTTTAGTGTCTCACTTTAATTGATAAAACACAATAGACTAGTGATATTAAAGAGAGTTATTATTTAGAGTTTAGCTAGCCTTCTTACATGTACACTATTCTCACATGATAATATAATATAATAAACAACATAAAAAACATACCCATTGCACTGCACATAATTAGAATGAAACTCTTGACAAAACACAAAATATAATATTTCTGACATTTCAGACTAAATTGGTAGGTCTCTTGAATAACATTCAAAATATACACTATCCATATTTGGGTAGAATTATACCCTAAGTTAAATTCACATTACAAGAGGATCTTAAAGATTTCTCATATACACACTAGGTTTAAAACACAATTTACTAAGCTCATAGTAAAATCCTAATAAAAGCTTTATCATTATGAGGATACAAAACCTATTCCTACTCCAGCCATACTTCCCTACTTTCCCTCTATCTTTGTCACTTTCTCAAAATAAGGTTTAATTTCATCCAAATGTTTAGGCTGATACACCTCTGCCATTACAGTTCTCGCTCGACCTCGTCCATCATCTTGCCTCTGTCCCTGATTAGTATTTTGGGTTCCCATGTCTCTTTGTTCTCTGTACCTTGGTGGGTGATAATACTGATTATATCCCTTTGGTCCCTGATTGTGATCATATTGCCTATACTGTCCCTGGTTGAATCGTGGACCACTATCTTGGCTTCCCCTGCTCCTATTTCCTTGCCCTCTCTCCCAGTGTTGTGATGGAGGTGGTGTTCTGCTTTCTCTCTGAAACTGATAATTTGTTCTACCTTGTCCCTGTGGATGGTATTGACCCTTAAATTTCTGGAAACCTGACCAATTTGGTTTACTTTCTCTCCCTTCACTTCTTTCTAAATTTGAAGGTACGTGCCCATTTTGTGTTGAATCATGTTCCTGCACATCCCCTAAATATTCCCACTCTCTAGTTCTTTGATATCTATCATCAAATGCATTTAACACCCGTTCCATGTCTTGAAGGTCCTGTAAATTCGCGCCAATAAGAGCATCCTGTACATTTTGAGGAAAATGATATATTAAATGCCCCATGAGCCTATCTTCCTCTATCGGGTATTTCAAATACTTTGCTTGTACCTTATATTTGTGAAGATATTCACACATAGTTCCTGCTCGAACACTGTATTTACCATTGAAAATCTGCTGCAAAAAACTATCTTGTTTTACCTGTGACCAAAATTTTCCCAACAAAGCACTCTTTGCTTGCACAAATGTATCCCATTCTCCTTCTACAGAATTTGCCCAGGACCTAGCTTCCTCTCTTAATCCTGATAACAAAATAGCAATCTTATTAGCTTCACTAAATCGTTCTCCTTCCAAAGTACGCTCCACTTTTCGAATATATTGGATTGCCGAAATATTTCCTTTCTGCCCCTTGAATTTGGGAATTGAAGATAACATCTCCTCATTCATTCCTCTAAACAAGACACTATTATGACAAACATGACTATCAACTTTCTCTTTATTTTTGACTTCGTTAAATTTGCATTCTAAGTCCTCCACTTTGTTTTGTAATTTCTCAAGATTTTTCATATAGCTATCTTTTAACTTTTTGACCTTTTCCTCTATGCTTTCGCCTTTTTGGGTCAGTACATCTTCTACTTGCGACGTAATATAATCCCTGTTCACATCCAGTTGACCCTCCAGTTCTAACCTAACCTTACTGACTTCTCTTTCCAAGTTAGACTGAACTATTTTGACATTATTTTTTATTTGAACAATTTTGAACTCAATACCTTCTACCTTATTTTCTGTGCTTTTGACTGTCTCTATAAATTTCTTTTCTAGCCCTTCTATTTTTTCATTCACTTTGTCAACTCCCCCAATTAAATCAAAATGAATTTTTCTTAAATTATCTTGTTTTTGTTCCAACTCGTTTTGATTTTGTTTTACAGTGATCAAACTCTTATCTAGATCCATTACCTTAACATTAAGTGCCTGGTGCGATATTTCCAGGTTATCTAGTTTACACTCTAATTTTATTCCTAATTCTTTAATATTGTTTTTTATTTCTTTATTATTGTTTTCTATTTGTTTATTATTGTTTTCTATTTGTTTATTATTGTTTTCTATTTGAGCTCTCAATTTTTCATTATTATTTTCTATTTGGGTTCCCAATTTTTTATTATTATCTTCCATCTGACTCATTATAGTCATGATAAGTTGTTCAATTTTTTTGTTCCCTTCCCCTATTAAATTCTTTTCTACCTGAGCTGGTTCAGAATCTCTTTTACTATCCTCTATGTCTACAGTAGTTTTTTTGAATATCGAAATTTCATCACCCCCATCCTTTAATTTTGAATGTCCCTTTGAGCTATTTTCATCTAATATCTGATCCTCACTATTATTTCCTGACTCCCCTTCTTCTACCTGTTCTGTCACAGAAATGCACCCTTTATGTAAGTTTCTACTGTTTGCATTTCCCACCTTTAGTTTGTTTAATCTACTCTCATACATTTCATTTTCCCAATCCTCCTCACTCTCCTCTAATCCTTCTTGGTTATATGGTCTGTTCATGATGTCTTTATCTTCCGAACAAAATGGAAACTGACCTATCCCACTACTACACTCTTCCCCAATTAAATCCTCTTCTGATTCTAACATCATCAACTAAAAGAGTTGTTGAATTTCTTAAATATATTAATTTCTAAGTTTAAACACCTTTTAAGTTCTACTTACTTCATTAAATGTTATAAAGAATTCCCTCACTACAATGAACCCATCAATCAATTAATTAATATAATTAAATGTAACAAACAAAATATATATAACTACTGCTCTTCTGTTGATCTGTCCCTCGGTGATTGTCCAGCATCCGTTGATGAAATACTTCGCTGCTATCCACAATGACATTAATTAATTAAAATACTGAAATGTGACACAAACATTTTATTCATCGCCTCCTATTCTGTTGATCTGTTCCACGGCGATGGTCCAGCATCCGCTGCTCTGTTGCCTCACTGCTGTTATCAACAACATTAATTGATTAAATAATGAAATAATACCATGTAGCAAAACATATCTACGCTATTCAGTCGACCTGTCCCTCGGTGATTCGCCAACATCCGTTGATCGGTTACTTCGATGCTCTGTTGCTATTCTGCATTGTTGATGAAGTACCTACAGGAACGCCTTTGTGTGTCACAGCTGCTCCATTGCTGCATCTGCCCCGCTGCTGCATCTGCCCTTGAATTGGTTGGTAGCACCTATTAATTCCCCGTGTTCTCCGCGAGTATTTTATCAAGCCGTCGGTGAGCACCTTTTAAATTCCCGAGTTTACCGTGAGTGTTTTTTATCAAGCCGTCGGTGAGCACCTCTTAAAATACCGAGTTTACCGTGAGTATTTTATCAAGCCGTCGGTAAGCACCTCTTAAATTCCCGAGTTTACCGTGAGTGTTTTTTATCGTGCCCCGCGATTGGGAAAGCCATTTGTCGCGATTCTCCTTCCACGCGAACCTCCTGATGATGTTGTTAATTAAATAATGTATATATTAATACATATTACAAGTTTTATTTGCACATATTAAGATGCTACATTCAAGAAATTGCCCCAATAACACTCGCGTTTCTTCATCGTGTCTTTCTCTCAGAACACCTCGTTAACAAGTGCTGCAAATTATTCATACCCCCCACCAGTTTCATGGCTATAACATTAATTTTGATACTGAGAGCTGCTGAACTCTTGCGAGCACAAGCAAAACTACCTTTTAAAAAGAAATCAAAATAAATACAGTTTGCAAATGAAAAATATTGCTCTCTTTCTCGCACTCACACTGCGAGGTTTTTTTCTTTATTAATTACTAGAGCTAGAAACAAGCAAACCAAATGTTCCTAACCCGTAGCCTGCTCGCACGTGTACGGAAATGAATACACAACAGTACAGTGCGACTAATAGATTTGACACAAACTTAATTTAATTACACCAAAAGCTATGCAACAAAGCAGGATCATTACAAGGTGGACCAAAGCCCCCTTATCACCTATTTATGGACACCCATGCACGGGGCTAAATTACTTGTCGCTGGTAAATTGCTGCCTTTACTAACAATACTCACTAGCTATTAAACTTTTCACACAAGGATAGTTAAACTAGCTGTAGTTACAGTATTTTCTTGTTGATTGTGTTAAAATGTCATCCTTGGGTGCAAGGGGTGATGTTTCGAGACGCTTATGTTCGATTTCTATTTGCACTAGCGTTATTTTAGGGTGTTTACACTGGGATAGTTGCAAGTCGGTCACTAGACTATGTGACGTCGACTAGTGCTAGTAAAAGACTCGCCAGATATTACTACCAGCAGCTAGTTGAGAGCTCATTTGATGCTAATTGATTGGTTTTACTAGCCGATAGTAGCTAGCCCCGTATGACCGAGGCTTTACCGTAACACTAAATTCAAGGAGAAAGCCTCAACTTAAGCGAGCATCTATTTGAAAGAAACTTAGTAATTCCACTTCATTAGAATCAGGAACTCAATTTTTATGAGTTTATAATCTTAGTACCTTTCATTAATTTTCCAACGTCGCTAAAAATGATAAGGAAAATTAATTCCTTATAAGATAAAAAAAATCCCATCATGTTCCAGTATGCCATCTTACGAGAAAAAAAAAGAAGGAAATAAATGTAAATTCACCACTAAAGTCGACACTAAAAAAAACACAAGTATTTGATAAATGTTGGACTAATGCAAATTATTTCGAGTTATTCATTTATTGCTAGCCTTTTCCTTTCCATTTCGTTCTTCCCCGGGTTTCTCAAGTTAAAGTGATTAAAACATAAGATTCTTTTATGCGTTGCACACAATGCGAAATAATAATAATAATAATAACAATAAAAAAAAGAGCATGTAGTTGGAACCAAGTTGAATATTATTCAAGATTAAATTTAATAAATCAAATTCATGTAAATTTTTCTCCAGTCGTAAATCTAGAGGGGTAGACTGGGTTGGTTAAAAGGGGTTTTTAGGAAGAGGGGAAGGGAGAGCGACTAGGAGTATATATATTATCTCCGACGATCTCAGAAACTGTTGAGCAAAGTGCGGTTACAGCGCTGCCTCTCGGCGGATGAAAGAAACACAAGGTTGTGTGTAGAAAAGGGTTAAGGGAGGGTGGGGTATGAAGGCACTTCCGGTTTTGGCGGTTCCACGCAGGCGCGCTGTGTGTGTGTGTATGTGCGTAGGTGGAAGGGGTGTGTATGTGTGTGTGTGTGTGCGGGGGGGAGTTAGGTATAAAATCGAGATACTGTATAGAATAGCCCCCTCTCACCCCAAACCATCACCCCCAGTCATCACCACCGTCCCTACACAAAGCTGCATTTACATTTTGTTCATTTCCTCTAGCATTGTTCAGAAAGTGTGACAAGATTACATTGTTGTCTCATGACACTGTCAGGTCTGGTATCCCTCCCCCTCTTACATCCCTCTATTCCCCTCTCCTTCTAACCGACGTGTAGGTTGTTTCCAGGTCATTTACTGTATGAACCCACGGACAAGAGAGAAACCAGAAAAGAAAGTTTCATTTGCATCACATATGCATAAGAATGGATATAAAAGGATAAAGGAATTCGAGAGATACTGTTCCCCCGCCGTTAATCTCATTATTGTATTTTCTTTCCTTTCTAATAGGGATAGGGTTGAGGAGAGCATGTTAATTCCACGCAGTAAAATAAATTACGCTTTGTTAAGCTGGGACCTATTTAAATGTAGTCATAATTAACAATAACTGCGACCGGTAAGGATGGCCCCACGAATAGTGTACCGGATCCTTAATTTCGAGGCCGTAGTTTATCATCTACAGATCATCATATTTTGATTTTTTTTAAAATATATTTTTGCTGTTCACCAAGTGAATCCTGGTATAGCTTAATTTAATGCATTTTCTAATCCTTGGACCCTGAAAAATAAACTGCTATTAATCTTGGTTATTGTTTGAATGTGACGTGTAAAAACTATAATAGATATGAATATATTATATAAAAGAAGAAACTATTATAGTAGAAATTTATTATTTTCACGGAAGCAGCCATAACCGGATACATCTTTCAATTAATTTAAATATAGTTGAAAAATTACGCTTGCATACGGGCTCGAATCTCGTGTTCAGTTGTCACTTTTTAACTATATTTAACTTAATTGAAATACAAATTATTATATTATATAGATGATTTCCCAACTATCTCATATTTTGTATTTTAATAGCTGAGGATTTAGCTGGAGTTTTGAAACAATTTGAATAAATTTGGTTTGTATCAGAAGTGAAACTATCACTTTTTAATAACGCTCTATAATAATATCAATTCCAATTATTGTCAACGTTGTCAACATTAATTATTACCTTTCTGAGGTATAATTTATGTTTAGGAATTAATTAAAATTAAAATACTTAACTAAATATTGGCTTGTATTTTAAAATCTAATTTTAAGTGTGGAAATAATTAATATCAAACTTTAGCATAGGTTCTTATTTGACAAAATGACGTTTCTACCAAAACTATATTAATTATATTTTTGTTTTGACAGTTGGTTTTAATGCTAATATTTACATCTTAACCAAATGAACAAACTAACAACGTCTGTAAGTACGTTGAGTAAAGAGAGTTATATTATTTATATAACTCTCACTGTTGTCAGGCAAAAATCTCAAACCTTGTGTATGGAGGGTTGCACACAAAAATATATAAAGTGTCAACCATCTGAAGTTTCAATTCTACGAAATTTAGCGAACACACCTGCTTATCTACACAAAGTTCGACAGTAATTTCCTTAGAGGAAAACGACAGCAAGAACACAAAAGAAAGGGCAGCTGTATCTGACAGTTGCAAAAGTTTTCTAAAACTACTTTCATTCATTCATTCATTCATATTCCAAGTCATATGATATGCCGATGTCACTTTAATAACTAATTTAAATACCGATAAAATAAAATTAAAATTAGGTTTTATGAATATTAACTTGAATAAATATATTTCTATTTTCTAAAACATTCTTCATATAATATTATTACTGTACTTATATTTCAGTAGATTTGGACTAAATTCAGCGATAGCTTCAATTGGGTTAGGAGAAGTGTCCCGAGTTTGGATGAAAGCTTGGATGAAAGGGAACGCTAGAAAAAGCCGGTATTTCTGCGGTTTTATGTCAAAACTTTTTTTTTTTGGGTTAAAATCAGTAAAATATTGCTCCAGTACAAACAAAGAGTTTAATTTTCTTTACATGATATCAACAGTTCCTGAATATCTGTCATGAGGAAGGCGGCATTAGATGAGAAACTTTTTTAATGAAGGGAAAAATCTGTCATTAAATTCCAGGACACCGTTGACAGATATTCAAGAACGGTTGAGGTCAGCATGTGACATTCATACATTAATAAATATCACTGAAGCTAGGTTTCAGTGTAAGCTTAATTGGTGAGGTATTTATATATTTATTATTAGTAAATTTAATCTCTATATCATTTCAGTTACATTATCTATGATTACTTCGCTATATAGTACACCTGAAACATTAGATTCTACTTTCTACTGGCATGAGCTAAAATGCTTCTAAATTATTAGATCATAGTTGGGAGTTTACTTTTGAAACATTGAACTTTGTAAAATTATCCTTCATCCCCTACTTGTGTGGATTACAAATCCAAAAACAGTCGATATTCACTTAAAAAAAGCTTTTAAATTTAGCTTAGGATTTTTAAAAATACAAACCACACCAATGAAACGATAAAAGAGACGGATTTACGTTTACTGTCATCGTATATCTTTACAAATTATGTATTTTGACTATTCTCAGACTTATTCACTGACAATTTTTATTACAATTTAATAAAAAAAACATTAATTTAGAATTTAATGGATAACTTTACTTTAGTTTAAAATATTTAGGCAGCCCAAATCAAACCAGCCCACTGGGATGTCTCCTGCATGATGTCCCGTCGGCCCAATCCACCTCTGAGTGAAGGTCTGAAAGGACTGTTATTCTAACCAAATACCGGGCTATTAGCAGCTGGGATATCAAATGTAGTGAGCTCCAAATAATTGGGACCCTCGCCCCCACTTTAACATTCCGTGAAGACAAAGCCTATCCGATTGTTACGGTCTCTCATAGGTTTGTCATCGTAATAGGTATTAACTTTTTAAAAAAAGTTTATGTTTAAAGTAATATAAGAACCATTTCGTATGTGATTCTTTCGACGCAAAGCGAACTGTATCGGACACATCCTTAGGAGGAACTGTCTTTTGCCAAACGGTTGAGGGAAAGAGGAGATTAGAAAGGAGAGTCTAATATTGAATGACTTGAAGGAAAGAAAACCTCAAGGAGGAGATAGAGGACAGGGTGCATTGGCAGACTAAGACACTGATAAAGGACTGTATATGTCGTAAGACGACACACAATAATAAAGTGTGTATTAATACATTGTATTGCGTTTATAGTTTAAAACAAAGGTATAAAATCGTTATTTTCGGGATGATTCTCTTAGGTGACAAAATTACGACACACCTGTGTAAATAACTATTTAACTATTATATGTTAAAAATAAGTTTGATAAGGATCTGTTAAAATAAATCTACTTACTTTTTCCTTAATGCTTATAATTAGGGGTATGCGAAGTCCACTTTTTCAATTCGAAGCGAACACGGATCGATTATATGAAATATTCTCAAAGCCGAATCGAAGTTTGAATATTTTCTTTAATTGGTTTTATGATTGAAAAAATATTATATTGTGGTTATTTATAGAATTTTATGCGCTAAAATTACTTTGAAAATGTTTTATTTCACAATTATTTGTAATATTCGTGTTACTCTGACAAATCAATTCATTATCATAACACGCAATTCAATTTCTTTATATGTTTTACATACTGTATGAATATTAATTTGTAATGTACAAAACAGCTCAGAGTGGCTATAATTGAACATAAATTGTGTATTTTAGGTGTTAATATTTTTATTGGCAAAGCTTCGAAGCCAGAATTTGTTTCGAAGCGAATTCGAAGCTGATGTTTATTTCGAACCCAAGTCGAAGTTTCGAAGCTTCGCACACCCATACTTATAATATTAAAAATATGACTACAATATTATTAAAAATATTCACATTAGAAACACTAATAACCTACAGTAGCACATTAAAAGGTGAATTTATTATCATATGAGTTTGAAAACAAAAGTTTTAACTAAATGTTTGGCAGAGTTTTATTATTGATATATTTTTCTAATCTGGTTTATAGTTACGAGATTTAATTTAAGTCTTGATATGGACAAAGACAAACAGTTTCTTTAACATCATTTTTTTTTGTAGATAACACAACTATCTTAAGACAAAGATGAAAAAATTACCATGGAAATAAACCCTTGTAGTTCTTATAGTGCCACTGCACTAGTTACTCTTTAATAGTTGACGTCGTGTTGAGCTCGACCACCGAGGACGGGGAGATCGAGGTTCGAATCTCGGTCGGGTGAACTGGGGGTGGTTTTTCCTAAATTGTTTTCCACTCTCCCTCCACGCAAATGCGGGTTCACTTCCTCTATATTCAACCCTCCCAATTCCTAATCCATTAGAGTAATTAGTACTTAAGCGTATAACCCGAACGGGTAGTAAGACGCGGTGCTAAGTATTATTATTATTATTATTTAAAAGTTGACATAATATTTTCTGTGGAAGTTTCTCCATTGAACTAGGTCTGAGAAAATTACTCGTGTATACGGGGAACTAACTAAAACAATACCGATATGAAGCCAAATTCTTCTCTCGATAATTTTTATTTCGTTTGGTTAAATTTTAGTTTGTGTTAACAAGAGCTAGTTAGTTTGGCTTCATTCGAACACTGACTGATCTATGGAAGCACATACACACAAAACTTTCTCTCTAGATTGTTAATGCCAGAAACCACCTCTTCCCCCCAAAAGCCACCCCCTCAACCCCTTAAAATGAAGCAGGATAGGCTATTGTCATCCAATCCACCGTACTTTAATTTTTATTAGCTGTGTCGCAGCTACAAGAGAAATTTCATTATTCTTCAGTCCCGGCCACCCATACCACCCCTCTTGTGCTCCCCAATTTTCCCATTCTTTTTTTTTTTTTTATACTGCTCGTAAAGTGGGGTCATTCCAACTAGCTGTACCCCCAGCGAAGTACCCTTTTCTGACGGCATTAAGGCTATGAGTACGTTGGAACAAAGTGGAGGTAAAAAGTTATGTATGGTAAGGTAAAATTTCCAATGCTTTCTAATTCATGTTTTTAAGTGAAAAGAGGTGTATGCAACATCAAAATTAAAAAAATATGTATCCTTTATTTTCTTTCTTTTTAATAATTTAAATGGCTTTGTTTTATATAATTTTTTAACTAATTTATTATTATTGCTAAACAATGAACATACTGAAATATTTACAATGCTTGATTAATTAAAAGTTTATGTAGGGTTTGTAAACTAAATTAATAATTTTAAAGGTGACCTGGTGGTCTAGGGGTGAAGTGTCGGACTTCTGTGCTCGGGGTCCGGAGTTCAATCCTCGGTCCTGGCACAGATTTATCTGATAACCAAACCCTTCCTTCACCTCTGACAAGACGTATATTAATCACAACTTGTGAATGTGTGGAATACCAGGCCTCTACCGTGGTTCGGATTCCACGTTAAACTGTAGGTCCTCCATTTTCATCTCACAATCACCCTACCATTACACATTAGTGTAAGTGCGTAAAACCCGAACGGGCAGTAAGACGCGGTGCTAATAATAACATAGTAAACATTTTTACACTTTAAATTAAATACTCTTTATAATAAGGAACAAGCAAAAAATAAGAACAACATTATTGAAATCCGCTTCGGTGACCACATGGTCTAAGGCGTCACTCTCGCATTAGACTTGACTGCCGATGACGGGGTGATCGAAGTTCACATCTCAGTCGGGTGTAATGAGTTTTTTTTTTTCCAAAATAGCTTTCCGTTCTCTCCACACGAAAATGTGGGTACACTTCCTCTAAATTTAACCTCCGTTATCCCTAACTCATTAGCGTAGATACTACATAAGTGTACAACCCGAACAGGTAGTAAGACGCGGTGCTAAGAAAACCATAACTAATGGATGTACACAACATGACTTCATATATTGGCTAGTAAAGACCTTAATTTTTTTAATAAAAAACAGCCAATATCTACTTGTGTAGAATGGTTAAGCGAGCAGTTATCATGCCTGACTATGACTTGAAAGGCCGGGGATGGGTCTAAACTGAATTATTAGATATTCTTTAAATTGATAAACGAAATCTGGACAAGAGAATCAAACCCAATAAATTTGGCTTAGAACGCCAATTTGCTAACCACTAAGCAATATAGGAGTTGTCCCGTTCCGATGGTCATTCTTAATTGGCTGCGTTATATTATGGCTTGCGATATTAATTGATCACTCATATATGTAGCCAACGATTTCCGCAAGTCCATCACATATTTTGCCTTAAAATATGAGTAAAGAATCACCCTGGGTACGGGACGATTCCTGGATATCTCAGTGGTAAGAGCATTAGCGTACTAAGCCAAAGGTCCCGGGTTCGATTCCTGTGTCCAGGTGTCATTTATCAATTTAAAGGATACGATATTGTGAGGACTGGCCGAGCTTATCGCACTATCTGACACAAATATGTAAGGGTCTGGCCGAACTTACTATACATTAACATCCCATTCTGACACTAGATATAAAGGCTAAGGGCTCACTGTTACACTTCCACATTTAAATATTCGTGACTGCTGGCTATCATGTTGTAAGTGAGGGTCTAATCAAGAGACTCAAGAAAACACAATCAATCACATACACTACTGTTAGTTTATTTCCCAAAGCAATCTGCTCTCATACATTGCCGTCGAACTCATGACACCTTCTGTCGAGTCGTTCACCCATCCCCGGTCAACATAATCAGCACGTGACATAGTTTGAGGTCTCTCACTTCTATTTGTAGCAGTGGGATCACAACTCTTTGACCACCGTCTTAACAAATGTCTAACCAATGTTTTAATCGTGGCTACACTCATGGTGCGTGAGGCATGCCACCGCTAGACGGACTCATCTTAATACACACTCGACAACTGTCTAAAACCAACTGCACTAACCAACTGTCTACACCAACTGTCTGGAACTAACCACCCAAAGCTCTTCTCTAGGATACACACTATCTAGAATCTGCCAACTAGAAGACTCCAATGACGGCATTAAGCACCAATCAACGGGCCTAAATCCACGTCATCCAAAACCACGCGATGCTTGGACCATCGCTTCTCACAGATTCAATGCTCTCCCAATTGAGTCAGCAGTTATGGGTCTACATGCGAATATACAGGAAATACCTCGCACTTCAGATACTTGATCCTACAATTATTAGCTGACCGGTGATAGTTGAACTCACAATAGATATTTTTATTTATTTTATTTATTTAGCACCGCGTCTTACTACCCGTTCGGGTTATACGCTTAAATACTAATGACACTAATGGATTAGGAATTGAGAAGGTTCAATTTAGAGGAAGTGAACCCGCATTTGCGTGGAGGGAGAGTGGAAAACCATTTAGGAAAAACCACCCCCAGTTCACCCGACCGAGATTCGAACCTCGATCTCCCCGTCCTTGGTGGTCTGGCTCAACACGACTGGCGCGTTAGCCAACTACGCCACCGAGGCGGGTCTCAATAGATATCAAACATGTCAAAAATAAATCACTAAGTTGAGAGCCTCACAATATTAAATACGGCTATAACCGCAATTAACAAATATAATAGCTTAGCTATTTAATCCATCATGAATCATTGGCGATAGTTTTGCAGAATGATGGTTATACGTACTCTATAAATTCTAATCAGTACGCGTTTCCTTAAAACTGATCAATCTTACCCTGTTCAATTTTATTCAGGGGAAGGGGAGGGCGTTAACCCGCACTTTCTTAACTAACCTAGTATTTCACCACACGGTCCACAAACTATGAAAGGGGAAGCCACAATTTCAACAGTGACTTTTTTTTAACATGCTGGAAATCGAGCCCAGGACTCTTATCTAAGTATACAGGCACTCCATAGACAGAACTAAGGTATCCCAGCCTGTTCCCTTATTTAGATAAATTAAATCGCTAATAGTTATTAGTCATTTGATTGTATGAATAAAAAGAGTAGTGACTATAAGAAGTCTAAAATCATTTTACTAAAACAGATACTCAGTGGTCGCATCAACGCGTCACTCTCGCAATAGACTGGGTTTTCAATGATGAGAGGATCTGGGTTCAAGTCTTAGTCGGGTGTACTGAGGGTTGTTTTACCTAAATTGTTTCCTACTAACCCTCCACGCAGGTAAATTTACTCTTAATTTCTCCTTCCTCATCCCCTACCCATTAGCGTAATCATGTGGATAAGCCGGAAGGGTAGTAAAACGTGGTGTGAAAAAAATAATAATTCAGGACTCATCTAAAAATAATTTTGACGTAATAATCCTTTTAGTTTTAGTTTAATGTTGCTTTCAAATGGCTCACTTAAAAAAAAATCACATGTTTGCTTAATCAGAAAGTAAAACGAGAGTTTATTCGTGGAGCTATATTCTGCTAAGCTGGCGTGCTGGCGGTTCTAAAAGATGGTAAGAGGAGAGAGAGATCCAAGAGTATAGGGTTAAAACGGGAGGGGGGGGAGTCCACCGGTTGAAGATGAAGTTGGTCGATTGTGTATAATTTATCTGACGGTGGTTGTTAATTTGTAGTTTGGAGTAGCACACGGTGTGGACATAAGCACGGCTCTCGTAACGCCCTTTAGATACATCCCCCCCCTTTTCCAACCCCAACCCCCGTTACCCCCTCTTTCTACTACCTCGATTAACCCCTCCACCAAACTTTACCCCTCTCAACAGGTTCATAGCTAAGTTGAAGAATGTATTAACTCCATAGTCGATCAATTTAAACTTCAATTTCTGATAACTATTCGTAAGCCCATAATTGGTTTCAATATTATATCCCAATTGTCAATTTGTCCAGTTGATGAATCGGGCCAATTTCTGCCCATTCCGTGAACTGGCCTCTCCCCCAGACCATTTCACGAATTGGGCAAAAAATAGTCCAGTTCATGAATTATTTCATTGACATTTCAGCTCCAATCTTTACCCAGTTCGTGAACTGGACGATTTTTTGCCCGGTCCGTGAAATGGAGAAGCGAAGAACAGATTTGGTCTTGACAAGACCGTAGCCAGCCAATAATTTCAGGGGGGGTTTGATGGGAACATCCCCCAATTACTGGAAGATAGAAAAAATTATAAATGATAAACAGTCCTAGAAGCTATCTGAAGAGTTGTTTATGGCAACATTAACCCTTAGTGGCCGAAGGCTAGGAAAAATATAACTATTAAACACCTCTAGATGTTATCTGAAGTGTTTTATTTTTTCAACATAACACCATAACTGCTGAAGGCTAGGAAAAATTCTAAATACTAAACACATCTAGAAGCTACCTAAAGTATATTTTTATATTAACATAACCCCCTAACTGCCGAAGGCTAGGGAAATTTCTAGATATTAAACACCTCTAGAAGCTATATTAAGTTTTTTTATGACAACATAACCCCCTAACTGTTGAAGGCTAGGAAAATTTCTAAATATTAAACAACTCTAAAAGGTATCTGAAGTGTTTTTTATGGCAACATAACACCCTAACTGCCGAAGGCTAGGGAAATTTCTAGATATTAAACACCTCTAGAAGCTATATTAAGTTTTTTATGACAACATAACCCCCTAACTGTTGAAGGCTAGGAAAATTTCTAAATATTAAACAACTCTAAAAGGTATCTGAAGTGTTTTTTATGGCAACATAACACCCTAACTGCCGAAGGCTAGGAAAATTTCTAAATAATAAACACCTCTATAGAAGCTCTTTGAAGCGCTTTTTATGGTAAAAAAAGGCCACCTAATTTGTACTTATATCTTAATTTTGATATTGTTTGAACTATAAATAAAGCCATTTATATTTTGTTCATAAAATTTCGGGAGGAGGGGGGTTGAACCCCTGGCTACGGCCTTGGGTCTTGAAGTTAATTTAACTTTTAATAGTTTTAGTTGAATATAAGCTGGGTTAGTTTAAAATAATATCTTAAAACTAATTTCAGTTAAGCTTATAATAGATAGTAGCAATAAGTTTCAGTTCATGAAATGGACAAGAGTTAATGCGATTTTTGCCCATTTCGTGAAATGGTCAAGCGAAGAAGCCAGTTCACGGAAATAATAGAAATGTGTCCAATTCATTAATTAATAGTGGGTAGTTAGTTTCACCATTGGGGTGTAACATATTTACCACTAGCTTCAGAGCTGGTGCTTACATTTAACTTCCACACAAAAACTGAATGGTCTCATCATGTTATATATTTTCTTGCGAATGCTGAAAATATACCTTTGTCCTAATAAAATCTCTCTCGATATATTATATTTTTCTATTTTATTTTAGTAGCACGTCTACTCCTCTTTCGGGATTTACGCATACGTTCTAATTACACTAATGTGCTAGTGATGAGTAAGGCTGAATTTAAAGTAAGTGTGCCCGTATTTGCGTGGGGGGGATGGAGGACAATTATTAAGGAAAAGCCACCCCACAGTACACCCAACCAGGATTAAATCCCTGATCTTCCCTTCATCAACAGTCTAGTCTACTGGGAGAGAGACTGCTTAACTTAGACCACGTGACCCCCAAACGGATATTAGATGATTTGATTCACTGATAACAAGTACTTTCTATGCAGTGTGCAATATAACTATACTGCTGCTACACTAATTATGATCACTACAATACCTACCCGGTTGATTGGCGAAATGGTCTGAGGATCACCCTCATGAAAGACCAGCCTTCGGATGACAGGGAAATCAGAGTTAGAATCCTGGTCAGGTCTACTAGGGGTGATCTTCCCTAAATGGTTTTCCACTATCCTTCCACGCAAATGCTTCCTTCCCCCATTACTACTCCAGTAGAGTGTATTACATATGCGTATAGCCTGAACAGCTAGTGAAACGTAATAATAAAAATTGCAATACTTGTTTCAAAGTATTTAAAAAAAAAATGAATACATAATTGTTTTCATTGTAAAATTAAAGTGACTTCCCCTACGTCATGGAGATAACACGTTTCTCCCACGGCGACATAACGATTCCCCTTAAAACCTCCACAGCAGGGTTCATATACACAAGAGTGAAAACGCAGCTTGCTGTGCAGGATTTCAAAACTCGCTCTTCACATTTTGCTTGGTGCTTGTGTACATACTTAACTCGTAAGCTAAATGCAAACCTATACTATAACCTCAGCACAGGAAAAGAGAAAGAGGAGGGGGAAGGGGGTAGGGGCAAGTGGGATGGGAAGGGGTCCTTGATGGAGTTTTAGAGGATTACCTTCCCTATAAATGTGTAGCCTTGCTTTGCTCTGTTAGCCCAAAGGGGAGTTTTGAGGAGGGCAGGGGGGGAAGGATTTGGGAGTAGAAGTATGGGGGAAGGTTTTAGGAAGGGGAGGCGCTTTGCTGGGGATAATTTGGGCAGAGAATAAACTAGAAGCGCTCTCAGAACAAGTGCGAGCAAGAGGGGGAAAAAAAATTAAAGGCTTTGAACATGCATAATATTAAACATCGAGTCAAGTAATAATAAAAAAAAATACACCGTAGAAAGGAATATGGTTACTATTATTATTTTTACACGCTTGTAGTTTCACTTAGATTTTATTTTTTACTAACACTGTAAATGAATATTAACTTTCACGTGTGTATTTCATTTAAAAGTAACGCAATATTGTAGGAGTAAATATTTGTTTAAAAAAACTTTTATTTGTACTATTTATAAAACATTAAAAAAAAACTTAAACACATACAGAGGTTGACTGCGTAAGCGCATGATGTCTTCACATAAAGACACTCCTGCCATTGTTATCAGAAACTTAGTCAGCAAGTAGAGTGGCTGCACTAATTTCCTCCCAATTACCGGTAAACTTTTGAGTAAACAAGATGTTTGAACGAACGGCCCCCTATCCTGCTGCCCCTTCTCTTCTTAGCACTTCCCCTTCTCTACCAAAACCTTTGGGCGAATCCCTTCCCCACCTCCCTCCCGCTCTAACTATAGGCAAACACAGGAACAAGCCTTTGGCTTACGGTGGGGCAGGAAAACATATTTAACATGACCCAGATAGTATGTCATCATAGCTTAATTGAACTTCGAGGGGAGTTGGATTATATTTAAGTCTAGTAATCTCTTTATAGAATTACTGTACAGTACGTGGATTTATTATTTAAAGATAGCTATTTAGTAGTAAGAGTGTTTTCTAACTAATTTTAATGTTTGTCAGTTCAACAAAGATTTATTTATTTACTATATCGTCAAATAGTCATCGATTTTACCATCTTACTCTTTTTACATCCATTACTGTTTCCAGCATATGGCCTGGGTCAGGTTTTTATTCAAGTCATATATTTTCCACAACCGGTTTGCTAGGCTTGTCGTATCTTCATATGCCTTATAATCTAACTTAAGACTAGAACATGCACAACATCCAGTCCCCGACCATTAATTTACCAATGTGAAAGAGTAAACCCACATTTTACCAATGATAAATTTTCGGCCATGCCGGGAATCGAGCCGGGACCTTTAGCTCAGTAGGTAGACATGCTACCGACTTAGCTAACTCTACTTTACTGTTTTAATTTTTTCTTCTTCATTTTTACTTTCTCGCTACCTTATAGGTAGAGAAAGTATTGTGATTGTAAAAAAAATCTAACTCGAGTTTTTTATGAATTTTGATATTTCATGATCCCCCGGATTCGAAAAAGTAGTTTTCTCAATGCCGTCTGTCTATCCGTTTGTCTGTACTTCGGGCTATAGAATATTTTATCGATTGGGCTGAAACTTGCTATCTAGGGTTTTCATAGGGTTATTCCGAGGGGTTTTTGGAATGAGATATTTAACCCTGAAATTAAGGGTAGTTTACTTAAGGACAAAAAGAGAAAAAATCGATTTTATCAAAACCGGTTCTAACAATTTTGATTAAATTTCATTTCTAAGCTTTGATCAATATTTTAAACAAAATGGTTACTCTCATTTTTTCGTCAAAATGACTTTAAGAGTTCCGTACTGATGCACAAATTCTAATTTTTAATTATATCTCCTTAAGTGTTTAAGATATGAAAATACTTATCATTGTAAATATGTAGCTCTATTTATAATAAATATCTTTTACTTAAAATCTATTTTTATAAAACCAATAGTTTTCAAGCTATACGCATATATATTATATTATATATATATTTAACTTTTCCAACACTTAGGTAAAGTACTGTATTAAGACCGTCAACAAAATCTAACCCTAAATGTTGATGGATGTTGACGTTTAATGACCCCTCGAACCCTAAAAAGTGTTTTTTGCAATGTAATATATCTGTGTGTCTGTCTAACCCTAAAATTAAGAGTAGTTTACTAAAGGGCGAAAAGAGAAATTAACGTTTTTCTCAAAATCAGCTCTAAAATTTTTGATTAAAATTTGAATTAAGGCGTTGATTAAGATTATAAACAAAATGGCTATTTTAATTTTCCCTTGAAACTCTATTTTAGGGTACTTTGGAGAACCGGAAATTTCCATATCTCCGCAACTATTTGATATACTAAATAACTTATCTTTGCAAAATTGTTGCACTATTAAAAATAAAAAACTTATTTGAAATTAATTTTTATAAAATCAATAGTTTCTGAGTTATTGGCAAATATATTAATACAATTTTATGAGCTTTATTTGTACAAGATAACTCACTACATATGTTTTAACGCAATAATTATTATCTAATGCCATAAAGTAATCAGCTTAATTTAAGTTCTCTTTCTTTAACCTCTTAGGAGAAATGTTTGTACAGCACTGACTTATCTCATGTTGACCCTTGTAGACCCAATATCGATAATTTTTATTGGTCCAATTATACAAATGAGGACGTTGATTCTTAAAAAAAAAATTATACAATTTAAAACCGGCAATCAAATGTTTTACATAAGTTTAGCGCAATTTAAGCTTGGGTTTGCTAGTGTATATTATTTCATTTCACATATACTATGAGTTTTGAGTAAATATCTCCATTTTTAAACAATAGAGAGATAAAATCCGTGTGGAGTTCCGTACCATTTATTTTAAAAGGGTGAAGTGGTATTTAATGGTACGACACAATTGCACACACTTTCTCATATTGTGTGTATATAGATTGGAAGAAAATTAAAAAAAAAAAGTTTTTAGAAAACTACTCTTAAAGTTTCCCTCATAAAAAAGCAAACACACCATCTTGTTAACCACAATTAGATCAAATTGTTCAAATATGTTTAGCAATTTTTAAATTTTCAAAATAAATTATTTGTAAGATACCCTTTAATTATTGCTAGTTTCTGAAAATAAATATATATTTTTATTTATTATGAACAACTATTTCCAGATATACATTTTAAAATCAATCTTTAAGGCCAGTTTTGAAAAATTTCGAATTTTCTACCATTTTTCCCAAGTAAATTACCCTTTGATTAATTTACTTTAGAAAACTAAGTATACATTATTATTGACCATCTAAAAGAGTCCCTCGATACCAATTTGAACAAAATTGTTAGAGCTCAGAAATCAAACTTTACTAAAATCTGTCATCAGTAATCTACTAAATTTAAAAAAATAATATATATATAAGTATTTATAAAGTAAAATAACAGATAACATCTTGAACTAAATCGCTAGCCATTATTTGATATTATTGTGTTTTTTTAATTAGTCAAAAGTAAACTACCTTAAACGAGTTTTTCATCAAAAAACAAGTATACAATTTTACTTATCATGTCAATCACTCGTCGGATATCAATTTTAAACAAAATCGTTAACAGCTGTTTCAAAATATTTAAAATGTTTGAAAATCCCTCATTAGTAAACTACTCTTTAGCAAAATTTACCCAAAACCAAGAAGGCCTATAGTTTTATTTGGGACGTCAACCGCTCTCTAAATAATATATATATATATAAATATATATAAAAAAATAACCATTTTCAAATAGGTCTAATTTGGAATTTTAAAAAAATCTGAGAGGTAGGGTTGGGAAATAAAAAAAATTCAAATATCAAGCTAGAACCAAATCCATATAACCGTTTGGATCCGTGACCAGGGACAGACAGACAGACAGAAAACGGACAGAAATTGGTAAAATCCACTTTTTGGGTTTGGAGGCACATAAAAACGTAAAGATTTATCATAATCTCAAGATTTTTTACGATTATAATACTTTCTCTTGATATGAGAAAGTGAAATAGAGAAAAAAGGCAGAGAACGAGAGAGAAACGACTTATAAAAAAAGAGAAAATAAAAAATGCTAAAATGGAAATAAATAGAAACGACCGAGGAATAGATAGAAAGAAAAACTAAATGTTATCAAAATAACTTTTATAGCGATATCTTAGAAAGACTTAGAGTGGGCAGACATTGTTTGTTTAAATGTCTCTAGTTTGACCCCCTACTGTAGAAATCAAAGGACAAGCATTTTGTTGAGGAGATTATATTTCTTACGTATTTCAATATAATACATTTATATCTTCTTTATTTTTTATTCTATTCTCTTATTTGTTATTAACTTAGTCTTCTATGACGACATGTTTCGGTATTAATAAAAAAAAACAATAATAATAAATAATAATAATTTAGCACCGCGACTTCCTACCCGTTCGGGCTATACGCTTAAGTACTAATTACGATAATGGTTAGGATTTGGTAAGGTTGAATATAGAAGAAGTGAACTCGCATTTGCGTGGAGGGAGGGTGGAAGACAATTTAGTAAAACCAGCCCCAATTCCCCCGAGGAGACTCGAACCTCGATCTCCTCGTCCTCGGCAGTCTAGCTCAAGACGAAACTTGCGTGTTAGCTAATTACGCCGCCGAGGCGGGTCGTGTTACTATGGATGTTACACCATATTCAGCGAGGAAAACCAATATAATTGTAAAATAATGTGTAAGAGAGAGTTTATGACAACAAAATTGTAAGGTTAATAAATTTAAACATTGTAAATGGAAATAGTCTACAGAGAATATAATATATTATACGAAATATTAAATGAATAATCACTTAAATTAACACTCTTATAATTACCTTATTTATGATAAAGATGATATTCTGTAAAATACATATTATCTGATTATTTAAATATCATATTATATAAGACCTGAAGATGGTGTAAGATCAATAATAACACAAAAGCATGTCGTCAGAGAAGACTAAGTAATATCAAATACGGAGAAGAGAAGAAATAAAAAATAAAGACGATATAGTTTTATCATTTATTACTCCTTACTAAATCAAATATGAACATTATTAAAAAAAGTATTAATATTATGTACATGTACTTGAGACTATAAACACAAGAAACACCTCGAAACTGTTAGTTTCAAATTCATGTTTTTTTTTTCATATCGCGTTTAACTTCTATTAGTTTTTTGTGATCCACGTCTTACTACACGTCCAAGCTATACCCACATTTTCATTATAGAGTAGAGATTAAGAAGATATAATTTAGAGAAAGTGTACCGTCATTTGCGTTAGAAAGATTTAGGAAATATTTAAGGGAAAAAAAGTACTTTAATTCATTCGGACGGAGTTCAAACCCTACCTCTCCGAAACCAGAAAAATCAGAAGAGACTATCACCGTTAATCAAAGACTTTTTGTAAGGAGCATAGATGAAGAGAACAAAGATGAAGTGCAGCCGCATTAGTCCATAGAGGGTATTGGAAAAAAACACCGATAAATCAATAATTGTGGAGTACCACCTCAGTTCATCCTGCCCTAGATTAGAAACTTGACCAACCCGTCACCGGTGTATCAAACAAGACGAGACTAATCCTTAGATCACGTGACCCCTGGTATCCAAACAAGTTGGACCAACTTATGTGACGTTACTTGGTATCCAGGCGAGTTCAGTGTTTTCATTTCACTGTGATAGTGGGAAAGGCTACTACTTTCTGCTCCGACATGTCCGGTGGCTCTAGAAGGGCTGACCTACCACAACACCGCACCCACCACCACAGCGCCCACTGCTATAACACTCTAAATGCTCCAGTTAGGAAATGGAATGAGAACCTCCAAATGAAGAGTAGAGTCCAATTTTCATAGGAAGAGCCTTATTTGACAGAAAAGTTACTAAATGTACTCACGCGTGAACTGGATTCGGTGGTAGAATGGTCTAAGGCGTCACACTCGCAATAGACTGGACTGCCAATGACGCGTAAATGAGTGTTCGAATCCCGGTCGGGTGTACTGAGGATGATTTTTACTCAAATATTTTACACTCTCCTTTCAAGTACACACTGTGTGCGTACAATCCAAACGGATGGTAAAACGTGGTGCTAAAAATAACGTTCATGTATTCATACATCAGGTCATGTGATCTGCAGCTGTCACTTTTAATAGATATTATCAATACCTATAAAATAACACTATAGTATATTAAAATGTTATAAATGTGAACAGCAAAAATAGCAGTTAGTATTTTTATAAAAGGCTCTTTTGGACTGTAGCAAGCAATTAATGGAATTTTCTCCTATTAGCCATATTGGCACAGTTGTGTGAGCTATAAAGTATTTAACTCAGACTCGGAGACCAGGGTTCGATCACGGATATGAGAAACGTTGAAATGTTCCTATATTGTTATTTACCATCCTCTTTTTTCTCGAAGATTTATGATGTATTTCCTTAAAATGTACACTTATGGTTCTTGTTATCTAGTTTATACGTTGTCTAGGTCACTAATAACAAGTGAATTAGAATCAAAGCTTACTTATAAGCAAAACACCTACGTCCTTTTTGGATGTCTTCTTTTATCACAACTAATCTGTTACACTTGGCAGAAAATGTAATCAGGGAGACAGGCACCCAGTTAAAAACTCCATCAATATAAATAGCAAGAGATTACTCACCTTCCTTAGGAATTAACTATACTGTAAAATTATAAGAATTAAATTCATAAAAAAATATTTTAATTTCCATCTCTATTTAATGAGAGTTTGAGTAATGTTTTAAATAAATTATTTCTCTCTACAACATTTTTTGTGGCTTGAGGATGCAAATAATTTATTATATTTTTTGTGTTACTTTAAATTAAAAATATAAAGTTCTCTGTGTTTTTTAAAAAAAAATCATTTTTAACTCCGTTTTTTAGGTTTAATGGAGTTTGTAGTAACCTACTGGGAATATTCAGCACATCAATAAAAACTATTAAGTGCAAACAAATCAAATTTACATGTCAATAGAGGGTTTATTTTAGACACGTAGCTAGAAAAAAAAAGATAATTTCCGCTTGATTTGAAAATAACCGCATTGTTTTTATTCGGAACGTAACTTGGTTTTTAGCGCGTTTTTCGTGACTTCAAACGTGCTGTTTGTTGCCAGCTCTTTACTCGTCTGTCCACCCACTCGCATATTTCAACGTCACTTTTTTTTCCACGAGTTTTTTTTTCTTTTGAGTACATTTATCGTATTCTCTAATGGTATTATCAGTTCTCAACTTAAGATAAGTTATTTCATCTAAGGCAATCACGAGTGAATAAAGTATCGATATTTCCCTTTTGATACTAGTTTTTTTTTACTCGATACTTTATTCCGATACTTTTACTGATATAAGTACTCATATTCCGGTATCGGAAAAGTATCGAAAGAAATAACTTTTTTTTTGTTATCTTCCCTCATGCTAGGATTAAATGTTTTCTAGGGTGAAGAACAAATGACACTATTCCTCAATTCTCACTCATTTTCTGCATGACAAGCAAGAAGCTACTCTAGTTCAATTTCTTTTAGCTCATCATAATTCATAGCTGTTTTTTCATCTTTGTTTATCAATACATCCTGATGACTGACTGGGCGAAGGGGTGACTGGCATCTACTACCCCTTCCTTCATCAATAAGCGCGGTCATCACAAACTAAACAAAATAATCTTTTGTAGTCAACTCAAAATCACCCAAGCAGACAAAGCAAAAAAAGTTTGTGTGAGTTTCGATACCAATACTTACTGTTATCAATACTTTTCTTTCGATACTAGTAAGGTATCGATACCTTTCTTCCATTACTTTTAATGAGTACATTATCGATACTTTCTTTCCATACCACATCCCTAGTCCAGGAGAGATTTTATTGTGGGAGGGGTTTGGGGAACGGAAGGGTGAATACTGAAATAAAACATATATACATTACAATTTTCTTAGGAAGATTCTTATTTGACATCTAGAAATTTCTACTAGATCTACTCTCACATATTCATACGTTATGTCATCTGATTTGCAGTTGTTACTTTTGAGAATACTTATATATTATAAATACCTATAAATAACACTAATAATACAGTAAAACCTACTTCGGTGGCCACATGGTCCAAGGCGTCACTTTCACAATAGACTATACTGCTGATGACAGGGATATCGGGATAGAATCCCAGTCAGATATACTAAGGGTGGCTTTGACAATCGATGTTAACTATATATATTTGTAATTTTTAAAAGGCCCTTCCTATAAAAATTGGACTATGTACAGAGTGATCAACATCATAGTTACAGTAATTTCTACGAGATTTCACAAACATGTTTCAAACCATGAGGAGTTGTATTTCAGAGGGACTTACTGTAAGAAGATCAATACTTATTAAGATTTTTTTCAAAATAGAGAATCAGCTTGTATTTATTTTTTAACGGAACCGTATTTTTCTTATAGGGGTCTTATACGAATAAACGATCAAAAGCATAATGATAGCTTTGATTATATTTAATTCTTTACCAGTGGCGAGGTAAGGATTTCTAAAAACTATTCTTATGTGATGTTCTTTCCATTCATTTACAATATTATTTTAAATATTTTACATAGATTTATCAATTTTAATCATGAATTTCTAGCAAAAGAAAAAGAAACCAGTTTAGATAAAGTAGCCCGGATTATTATGAAGAGACGGGGAACCCACATTATTATGAAGAGACGGGGAACCCACATTATTATGAAGAAACGGGGAACCCACATTATTATGAAGAGACGGGGAACCCACATTATTATGAAGAAACGGGAATCCACATTATTATGAAGAGACGGGGAACCCACATTATTATGAAGAGACGGGGAACCCACATTATTATGAAGAAACGGGGAACCCACATTATTATGAAGAGACGGGGAACCCACATTATTATGAAGAAACGGGGAATCCACATTATTATGAAGAGACGGGGAACCCACATTATTATGAAGAGACGGGGAACCCACATTATTATGAAGAAACGGGGAATCCACATTATTATGAAGAGACGGGGAACCCACATTATTATGAAGAGACGGGGAACCCACATTATTATGACGAGACGGGGAACCCACATTATTATGAAGAGATGGGAAACCCACATTATTATGAAGAGACGGGGAACCCACATTATTATGAAGAGACGGGGAACCCACATTATTATGACGAGACGGGGAACCCACATTATTATGAAGAGATGGGAAACCCACATTATTATAAAGAGACGGGAACCCACATTATTATGAAGAAACGGGAACCCACGTTATTATGAAGAGACGGGGAACCCACATTATTATGAAGAGACGGGGAACCCACATTATTATGAAGAGACGGGGAACCCACATTATTATGACGAGACGGGGAACCCACATTATTATGAAGAGACGGGGAACCCACATTATTATGAAGAGATGGGAAACCCACATTATTATAAAGAGACGGGAACCCACATTATTATGAAGAAACGGGGAACCCACGTTATTATGAAGAGACGGGGAATCCACATTATTATGAAGAGACGGGGAACACACATTATTATGAAGAGACGAGGAATCCACATTATTATGAAGAGACGGGGAACCCACATTATTATAAAGAGACGGGAACCCACATTATTATGAAGAAACGGGGAACCCACATTATTATGAAGAAACGGGGAATCCACATTATTATGAAGAGACGGGGAACCCACATTATTATGAAGAGACGGGGAACCCACATTATTATGACGAGACGGGGAACCCACATTATTATGAAGAGATGGGAAACCCACATTATTATGAAGAGACGGGGAACCCACATTATTATGAAGAGACGGGGAACCCACATTATTATGACGAGACGGGGAACCCACATTATTATGACGAGACGGGGAACCCACATTATTATGAAGAGATGGGAAACCCACATTATTATAAAGAGACGGGAACCCACATTATTATGAAGAAACGGGGAACCCACGTTATTATGAAGAGACGGGGAATCCACATTATTATGAAGAGACGGGGAACACACATTATTATGAAGAGACGAGGAATCCACATTATTATGAAGAGACGGGGAATCCACAATATTATGCATCACATCCGGGAAACGACCTTAAGTTCGCCCTTCCAAATTTCAAACTTTGACCGCACCGTCACTGTCAGGCCAGACTAGTACGAGACTGACATCTTAAACCGTGTTCCGATCATGTTTTTACTCTTCACCTCACGTACACGGAACAGAAAAATATGTAGTGTTCATAAAAATAACTTTTTCTTTTTGCCGTGACCAAAGCTTTCGACAGTCAATTATTCTAGGGAGGGTCCACTAGAAAGTCGACGTAATAATATAGACCCTAACAATATCACCCGTTTCAGTGGTAGAATGGTCTAAAAGGTGGCCATCTCACAATTGACTTTATACAAATGCGAGTACACTTCCTCTAAATTCAACCTTAACTATAACTATCACATTAACGTAATTAGTACATATACATACAACCCGAACGGGTAGTAAGATGCAGTGACAAAAAAGTCATTATCTTTTCAATACAACTCTATTTATATATATTATGTGTGTGGCGGGGGCCGTGAGGGGGTAATTGGAGAGAGGCATTTGTGGTTTAGTTGTATACTAATCTGTTACTTATACCTCAGTTTTAGCTTATGTGGTGCTGACTGACAGTTCACAGCTGACTTCTGACAGTCAACATTTAGGTATATACCTACATTTTGACTGTCAGAAGTGACAACTGCTAAATACATGTTTTTTGCAGATCATATGGTTCGGCGTAGGGATACATAATTTGGTCTGGTAGCTTTTCAAAGCCGTCAGAAGTCAGCTGTGAGCTGTCAGTCAGCACCACATAAGCTAAAACTGAGGTATACTTACTATAAGGCACTGAGAACTTGAAAGTTCATTGCCACACTTACAAAATCATGCCACCTATCCTTATTTTGAGCTAGTTCTATCCAGTCTACCTCACTACAACCTATTTCTTTCAGATTCATATTAATGTTATCCTCCAATTTGCTTCTAGATCTTCCCAATGGTCTCTTCACATTGGGTTTGCCAGTCAATACTCTGAACATGGTTCTAGATTCTTCCATTCGCTCTGCATTTCTTGTTCACCGTAATCTACTTGTTTGAATATCCTACAATATCTTGTGATGAGTACAGGGTATGTAATTCATCATCATGTAAACTCCTTCACTCCCCAGTGGGCTCCATCCCTTTTTTGGACCAAATATCTTCCTAAGCACCTTGTTTTCGAACATCCTACATTTATTTTCGTCAAGAGTACAGGGTATGTAATTCATCATCATGTAAACTCCTTCACTCCCCAGTGGGCTCATCCCTTTTTTGGACCAAATATCTTCCTAAGCACCTTGTTTTCGAAAATCCTACATTTATTTTCGTCATGTAAGTTAAGAGACCACGTTTCACACCCATAGAGAACAACCGGTAAAATTATTTTTTTGTATATTCTGAGTTTTACTTTCCTTGAGAACAGGTGAGTTGTCAACAACTTACTGACCTAGTAATAGCATGCATTACCCGACTGTATTCTTTTACTAATTTAATTTCCTAATCTGCTAAACTTACCAAATTAAAAGTGACCATTGCATTATTATTACTATTTTACATCGCGTCTTACTACTCGTTAGGACTATTCCCATACTTTAGTTACTATAATAGGATAGGGATGAGTAAATTATATATTTATATGAAATATACTCGCATTTGCTTGGCGGGAGAATGGTAAACCATTTAGGGAACAACACCTTAAGTACATTAGATCGGTATTAAAAGCCCATCTACTTCCAATCCAAACTAAACGAGAGTGACGCGTTAGACCATGTGACCACCGATGTGGTTCCATTAATATTAAATTAAAATAGGTTTTAATAGATTTTTTAGGTGTGTGCTAAGTCCATTTTTTCAATTCGAAGCAAACTCGAATCGAATATATGAAATATTCTCGAAGCCGAGTCGAAGTTTGATTATTTTTTTGTTAGTTTTTTACACTATAAAAATCTTTTATATTGTTGTTTATTAAACTTTATGTATTGAAATTATTAAAAAAAAGTTTTATTGCACTTTTTGTTACTAATATTCCATTTTAATCTAATAAATCAAGTGATATTACAGCTTACAATTCAATTACTTAGGATTTATTTCAAAATAAAATAATGTTGCTATATATCATATATAAATGGCAATAGTTAACTATAAATAAAGTATTTTAGCTGTTAATATTTTATTGACAAAGCTTCGAAGCCGGAACTATTTTCGAAGCGAAGTCGAAGCTGGCATTTATTTCTAAGTTTCGAAGCCAAGTCGAAGCTTCGCAGACCCCTAGATTTTGGAATTCTTTACATATATATGCATCCTAGTATAATTTTCTAGCAAGGTTTTGTGTATATTTGAATGTTGAATAATATTCTATTAGCAAATACCTTAGTAAAGCTTTAATAGGTATACGTGGAGGCCCCACTTTGAGGAGTCCATTAATTCGAAGGAGGTGAAAGGGGTCTACTAATTTTCAGGGGGTTGGGGGGTGGAAGGTCCAGATTTTCCCAACCCTAACTTTTCTACACCCATTGCAGTGACTATATTTTGATCACTGAGATTTCCTAGAAGCAAACGCTATCGACTGAACGAATTGACTGGATGTTAAGGGCTCAGGTGATTTGTCGCCGCTTACAAACGAAAGAAAGAGACAGTCAGGTGAAGGGGGGGAGAGAGGGGTAGCGAAAGGAACAAAATGGCCGGTCGACCTCGGCTCTTTTTTTGTTGAAAGACCACTCACTCGACAGCCAAATTTTATCGACCGAACAACGTAGTACACGTCCACTGTAGAAAACCAATACCTGTATATTTGTTGGGGGGGGGGGGGGGGTGTAGGGGGGTTGGGGGCGAGCTTCATTCCACCATAAAGAAAAGTTCTCTATAATTCCATTTAGCCATACACTCACTCTTTCCATAGTTCTTCGCCTGATCTGAGGGAACAGGATGATAATGGATTTGAGATAACTGCCTTAAATATTCACCCAGGTTACATAATATCACATTAAAGATTAAGATCAATGAAGGTGGTCGGGGTTGAACCTCAGCCTTAATGTCGAGAAAGAGGTGCTATATCTTCTCATCTAACCCTATCTTTAATTTTGCTAGCATAAACATTTTTGGATTATAGTTGTACAATTTTTAATTTGTTAATTTAAAATTATAGCAAAATATATTGAAATTAATGTTTGGTTCGAATTATTATTATTATTATTATCATTACGTCTTACTACCCGTTCGGTTTACGCACTTACGCTAATGTGTAATGGTAGGTTGATTGTGAAATTAAATGGAGGACCTACAGTTTAATGTGGGATCCGAACCACGGTGGAGGCCTGGCATTCCTCACATTCACAAGTTGTGATTAATACACATCATGTTAGAGGTGAAGGAAGGGTTTGGCAATCAGATAAATCTGTGCCGGGACCGAGGATTGAACCCCGGACCCCCAGCACAGGTGGTTCGAATTGGTTTGAATTCAATATCATTCAAAAACACAATTCACATTGCCCATAATATGTTGAAAATGATTCCACAAAATGAGAATCGCACCCGAAATGTGTTTCTAATATTTCCAGATACAGTTCAATTTTCATGGGAAGAAACATTATCTGACAGTTATAAAAATTACTAGATCTACTTTCACCTATTGACACGTCAAGTTATGTGATTTATAGATGTCAATTTTGATAGTATTATCAATACTTATAAAATAACACTATTAATATAATAAAAGGTTATCAATGAAGGCAGCAAAAAAAGTTTGTATTTTATAAAAGACCTTTCTCATGAGAATTAAACTGTAGCTAACGTTCTCACCTACATCTGTTCTCTGCTTAAAAAATATGTAATGTTATACCCCAAGAAATGATAATCCTAAATAACTCATTAGAAATAGAAAACTAATTTAAATTTTAGTTAATTTAAAAAGAAATACTATAGGCTTTTGATATTGATACTTTTTTACAAAAGATTGAATATTTTCAATTTGCCTTTCAATAAAGTATTTAGACCATCATATAAAGGGAATACGTAAATTAAAAAAATATATATTAATTTGTCATGCATACATAAACGTAATAAATAATTTTATAACCGTATTGTGGTCCACGTTGTCTAAATGTCAGGCTCATCTGTCTAGCTTTCTTTCCGTGAAGGGATTGTTGAGCTATTAATCCCTACTGGGTGTAAAACAAGGGATATTTTTTAAATAAATTATTTCCCACTCTTCCTCAACTCAAATTTAGGTACATTTCCTATAAATTTTACCTTAAATCTCTACTCCCTTAGCGTAATTAAAATGCGAATAGTCCAACCGGGTATAACGTGCGGGGACTAAACATCATATTAAGTTAAAATATATTGTTATGTTATATATCTATATAATACATATATAATATATATATATATATATATATATATATATATATATTATATAATATATATATATATATATATCCATCCGTAATGGCGGCTAACGTAATTCCTTATCCTGTTCCATTTTCTAAAAGCTCGCGCATACTATTCTATCAGTCCAGATATACCGAACGACTACAAAAAAACAACGGGACAAAATGTCAGACTTTGAAAAGAAGAGATTAATTCGGAACGTGATTGAATTACAGCCAATCCATATCCGCGCTTCCATCTCGGGTAAAATGAAAAGAAGATAAGTGCATTAGTTGGAGGGCTCAAAATAGACCTACTTTCTGTCTCTCTGTGTTTAGTGCATTCATCTCTGGTTTTTTTTTTCCCCTCCCTTCGGGCTTTGTATTTTTATTTTCATCGTAAGCCAAAGTATTGTTTGGAGATGTTAGAAACAGCTTTGGAACGTGGAGGGATTTAAATCTTACTCAAAGAATATATTTGCTAAAATTTAAAAGTGGATTTAAATTATTTGTGTTTTAGAAATAATAATAATAAAAATAATATGGTTTAAATTGTATCTAACCAAGTACTTTTTAAATAGTTCATATAATTTTATTTGATTCTGCCACATACAGGTATACATACATACACACACAAATTAGCACTATTAAAATGTAAAACAATGAACTTATACCTTGATTTTGGTAGGAAGAACAGTGTCTGGTAGCTAATACAGTAAGTAAAACATTTTTAATATTTTCATACATAGAGTCATGTTATCTGCAGCTGTCACTTTTGATAGATATATTATAAATACCAATAAAATAGTACAACTAATATAGTTATTTTTTATAAATGTTGGCCACAAAGAAATACGTTTGGATTTTCTAACTGTTCTTCCAACCAAAATCAAGCGATTGTTTTATACTCACTTTTATAAATGGACTACATCGCCAACTAGTGTGAAGATACACACACTTACTTCCTGGAAAGTTAATATATTTCACTCCACTGCATCTTATTACGCGTCTTGACTACACGCATTTTAATAATTAAGCTAAGGGGTGGTGATAGGGGAGGTATCATTTTCTAGGAAATATACCCACTTTGGCTTGTTTGGAGAGAGGGTGAATATTTAGTAAGAAATCCCTTTAAATACACCAAGCTTAGATTCGAATCCAGGCTTTCCCGTCACCGAAAAATTAGACTATATGAACCTGAAATTTAGTTCACATGCCCACTGATGTGGGTAGCGAGGTAATGAAAGGCACAACATGCTCGTGGGAAGATATTTATTCTTGTTTTTTCAAACATGTCTCCTTACCCGTTAAGTTGATAATTGTATTTCACAATTTCATGGTAGGATTACAAAGGTTGAATTTAGAGTAAATTTACCAGCATTTGCATGGAGTAAGAGTGGAAAGTGGGAAGATTAGAAAAGAAAAAAAACACAGCCTCAGTACACCCGGCCAGGATTAAAACCCACGTAGGTTTATTATTTTTTTATCTCTTTGCAACAGAGTTCCGTTATGCTTAGACCTATAGTAGGAACTTTAAACGGCCTCCGTGCATTACGAGACAGGCAGCAGGGCACCGTATTATTCTATCATGTGCATGCCATCACCGACTGTTGTACAAGCAGTATGCCATTTCTCCACGAGATTGTAAATACCAGTGGGAAAGTCTTCGTACACATGTTCTTTTAAGTGTACCCGTGGAGAGAGAGAGTATTCTGGGTGTGTTAGTCCCCTCACTACACGGGGGAGTTAAAAGTTCCCCAAACCTTTCAAGAGAAGAGCCAAATGACCATAAAGTTGCAGTATAGTCGAAGCGTTGTCAGTCTTCACCATAGTTATAGACGTAACATCAAGGATAACTCAGGAAGTGGACTCTTGTATGTAAATACGCTCACAGTAGAGGGAACCTATCTTAATTACTTTAACCTAACTTGCTCAATTAAATCCCAATGTATATCTAAATAAGTTCCTACTCAATCAAGGACTATAAAGAACCCACACAATTATTTGACGCCACCTAACCCAACCTACAAAGCCCATCCTGACAGATCAGCCCACAATAATAATAGAGTACCACAATTAATATATAAATTCTATCAACAAAATAATAATATTTTATTGATTTTTTTATCATGAGACCATACCTAAGCCTTTATATCTAAGGGATATTTGATCTCAGGTGAAAAATAATTCAGAATTTATGTGTGGGCTTGAACAATTTAATATTGTAGATAGGGTTATGTGTTTATCATTAAATGTCGCTGCCCTAGATTAAGTTACATTTAAGTTTTGTGCTAATATATTAGCTTAGAACAGCGGAATTTAACATAGAACACACAACTTTCGTTCTAATATTATATTGTTTGAACCCACACCGAAATTCTGAACTATTTTAGGTATCACCTAGTATCAAATTCACTTTAGATTTGAACATTCAGGAATAGGAAATTGATGAAAAATCAATAAAAAACATAAAAATTTGAATACAAATTATTGTATTCTCACTTTCATCCAGCATAATCCTAATCGAAGTGTAGCGGCCAAAAAATATTAATATTTTCCCGTACATAATGTGTTTTGGCAAAGAACCAGCTCATTGATTCAGAACTTTTAAATAGTGAACGTAGATTGAGAGAAACACATTATAATGAATCGACGAAGGAAATGATATGATACATTATTAGCCTACCTTTTTCTTCCGATGATTTGCACTGTTTAGTTAAATAATAACTATCCATAAAATGAGTGTATTAAGTTCCATTGCAATGATCTGGGTCTTCTTTATACGGTGCCATCATGTCAGTTTAGTTTTTCCATTATAGAAGTTTGTGTGTGTGTGTTTAATGTACTGTCATATTTCATAAACTGAATGAGAAGTATTGGTTTTGCTTTATTTGAGAACACTCTATACATTCAATGGTGTGTATAAAACCAATTTATTATTGGATGTGACGCATGAAATGGAACGAGAAAAGAGTTTCTCTCTTCTTTTTTTTTAGTGCTTATGAAATATTATTCTTTAAAAAAAGGGAATGTTTCGCTACTTACGTTTTCCTTCCTCTAAAAGTTTAAAAGATATGGACATTTATCATTCATGGACTAATTTTCAAACGCAAATGAAGTGAGATGAAAATGTTTGATGTGGTTTTTTTTTATGATAAATTGAACAAAAATAGTTTCGAACAAAAGCACCCACAAAAAAAAGGAAGTTTATTCAAAAGACAAGTTAAGAAATGGTCTTAAATAGTCATTATATTTCTCTACTAAATATCACATATGCCTTTCTGTCTGACCTACAAATTCTCACACCAGTTTTTTTTGTATGATATAATAATCAGGTAATTCTAAAATGAATGTAGTAGTCTTTATTAATTGCATTCTCAATCAAGGTAGCTATTTGAAAAGGTTTTTACTAAATGGTTTTCCACCCTCCCTCCATGCAAATGTGGGTATAACTCTTTTAAATTCAACCTTAATCATCCTTATCCCACCAATGTATATATTTGGATGGACCACACAATAAAAAAAACCTTTTGGTTACCTAAATAAAATAATAACATAAACCAACTAATTTTAATTTTGAGTATAGGATAATTATTTAAAACATATATTTTTAGAAAGTCAATTTTTATCATTGGAATATTCCAATATCCCTACTTGATAAACTACCCAATAGAGGAACAAACAATAAGTTAAACTAAACAACCAAATTGCAATTTTTTTTATAATTGATATTATTAAAACTCATAATAATAATTATTTTTATTCAAACGAGCAGGGATAACAAATGCACCACAAATCTCTTGAAGAGAGGATGAAAAACTATTATGAGTAAAATTCAGACCTATTGCACCAGCCTGGGCTAGTACCAATGACCTCATGGGTCGTGATTAAAAGAAGAACCTGCAAAATACAAAGTATATATATATATATGTTATTTATAAATTAAAATGTGTAGGCTTAAGCTTGCTATATTATTAAAAACACTCACTAGCGTGTTATAAAGATGATATGCATTTTTACTTCTATTGAAAACGTATATTTTTTTAAATGCGTGCTAATATACCAGTGCACGCCTTACAAGCTAACTTAACCCAGGACATTAAACCTAATATTTAATACTCAAACTCTATAGTTGAAATATATTAGTACTAAACAAGGAAATACCCTGATCAAATACACCCGTTCGAACCTGGACTAGGCCTCCCCGACCACTCAGCCATGGAGATGGACAAATAAGGGTAGGTTATTTTCCCATCTTCACGCCCCATGCCCTTTACGATTGTTAAAACTGTGTATTGGAAGAGAAGATTGGACAGACTCTTTAACAACGAAACTGTCATGGATTCACCTTGTCAAGACAAGCAAGAAAACCCAAGCCGGCGAGAAATCGACTGTCCAATTAAGGAAGATCAAAATGTTCAGGGTCCAGGGTGGGTCCGCAAGAGAGTAAAGTTTCGTGTCAATGGAAGAGATAGAGGGGGCGGGCGGGGGGGGCTACGTTTTGTTAAGTCCCCAATTTCTGAGGGAGCTGCAGTCGGGAGATAGCGCGCTTTAGAAGGGAGATTACCCTCAATCCTTTTGTCACGGTCGTTTCACAGAAATGAAGGCCTTGTTGCAACACCAGATGAGATCGATGGCTTGAATTGAGAGCTATTTGATTCAATGACCACGCCTCTAATCATAAATGAAATGTTGAAACTGTGACAGGTAATATTCGAGCGTGATATATATGATTTATGAATTTATGAATTTATTAGTGCTCACTAGAAAATCGAAAAAAACAACACAAGTATAAAACATTGTACTTTATACAAAACAAATGCAAATATTTTTTTAACATTTAGATTAGTTTATTAGCGAGTTCATTTAAATATAAAAATCAATTGAATACTTGGGATTAAAATGAAACATTTCTAGGACCCAAAAAACGCGTTCAAAAACATTTTATATGAGTGGTTAGTAACTGCTTTAAAGATATAGACATTTTATAATTGTTAATATAACTTTGAAATCTAATCAAACCCGTAATACCAATATTTATGATGTTATACATTGGTTTTGTAGACGGTAATATTATTTAATAAGTGTAATACTAATAGTAGTAATTAATATATTTTCGTATTCATTTTCCTTTATTATTATTATTATTATTATTATTATTAGCACCGCGTCTTACTACCCGTTCGGGTTATACGCACTTACGCTAATGTGCAATGGTAGGGTGATTGTGAGATGAAATGGAGGACCTACAGTTTAACGTGGAATCCGAGCCACGGTGGAGGCCTGACGTTCCTCACATTCACAAGTTGTATTTTCCTTTATTAAAGTGGTAGACAACAGTCGATACTTCTTAACAGGCTAGAATTGAAGATACAGAAGAACATATGGTTTGCAGATTAAAGAATAATAAACACATCATGTTTGCATACAGGCGATTACGAAAAACAATTTTAATAACTAAAAAATATTAAGGAGAAAAGCAAGAAAAAAAGATGATTATGTAATAGTAATTTTTTTAGGGAACAGTTCATAATAAACAAACCGATAGTAATTAATGGTATGGGTGTTCCTTAAATAACTCTTTAATAATAATAATAATAATAATAATAATAATAATAATAATAATAACAACAACAACAACATTTTGGTAAATGGGCGTGAAGATACACATTATTTAACAATATAATTGAATTCTGAAAATCGAAAAATGACACCTGGACAAGGGAATCGAATCCGGGACCTCTAGCTTAGTACGCCAATGCTCTTACCACTGAGCTATCCAGGAATCGTCCCGTGCCCAGGGTCATTCTTCACCCATATTTTTGAGGTAGAGTCTACGATGGACGTGCAGAAATCTTAGTTGTATATAATAGTAATTACTTGACAGGTAATTAAAAGTTTTATCATTTGAAGGAGTAATTAACTAATAGTTTGATAAACCCACTTCAGTGGCCGCATGGGCTAAGGCGTCACTCTCTCAATAGACCAGACTGCTGATGACGGGAAGATCAAGGTCTGGTCCAGGTCGGGTATATTGAGGTTTTTTTCGAAATGGTTTTCCACTATTCCTCCACAAATACGGGTACACTTCCTCTAAATTCACCCTTATTCACCTCTAAAACATTAGAGTAATTAGTAGGTTGGATAAGCGTATAACCCTAACGGGTTAAAAATATTTTTTGACAAGTTTTGTTTTTAAAAAAATGTGTTTTTTAAAGCTCAATTACAAACGTTAACATAGGAAAATTAATTAAATACCAGAACCACCTTCTAAACTAAATGCATTTAAATAACGGTTTTATAGCTTATTATTTTAGGTTTTCAATTCTTACGTTTGGTTTACAATGGGTATAAATTATAGAAGTGATGGGTCAGTTTTCAAATTTTTCTGGATCTGTTTTTATTATTTTGACTCTCAGTTTCAACTTTCACTTATCACATAAACTAATCAAAAACTATTCCTCATCGCCCAATACAATATACAGGGTGCTCGGAAACTCAAGGCCCAAACGGCACACATAGTTTGTTTGAACCAAAATTAATACAAAATCCCTGTACACTTACATCCGGAAAACTATGCTAGTACCATTAAATTGTGTCAAAAAATTTGGCGTACAGTGCCGGGAGAGCAAAGCTGTTCAAGCATACGTGTACAACAAGTTGCATAGGAGCTAGGCGTGCGGCACTCTACACTTCTACATCTTGGGACATGGCAGCTTAACATAACACAATTAATAGTAAACAACACACCAGTCAATCTAGAAAAGGGAATACGTTCTGAGGGTCATCACTAACAGTCCTACACCACAGAAAGTGCCTGCCATTATTACATATGCAGTGCCGCCTATTTAATTCCTACGCAACTTGTTGTACACGCATGCTTGCACAGCTTTGCTCTCCCGGCGCAGTACGCCAAAACTTTGAACACAATTTAATAGTACTATTATAGTTTAATGGATGTAAAAATATAGGGATTTGTTATTACTTTTGGTTCAAACAAACTATGTGTGCAGTTTGGGTGTTTAGTTTCTGAACAACCGGCATAAAATGTGACATCCATAGCTACTAAATAAATAATTGTTAATACTATATTTTTTTAACAAAATATAATATTTATTAACAATGCACTTGAAGACTATTTTAGTCTGTTATATAGTTGACTGTTAGATTACCATCTTTGTTAGCTGCGTGGTCTAAGGCGTCACTCTCGTGTAGGACTAGAATGCTGATGACAGAGAGACTGGAGTTAGAATCCCGGTCGGGTGTATTTAGTGCATTTTTCTCCCCAAAAAATATGAATACAATATTAACGTTAAAATTAATTCAAAATTATAGCCGCATTCTTGAGGTGAAATGGAAGTAGAACGTGAGTTAAAATCCCTATTTTTTCAGTTTTTACTGGAAAAAAAATTGTTTTTGGGCAAAACAAACAAATTATTGTTTCAGTAGATATGTGTAGTATAATTTTCTTTACATAGTAATCTCAACAGTTCTTTAATATTAGTAGTGAGTAGAATGACATTTTAACATAAGCTTTATAAATGAAGAGAAAAGGTCATGCTCAAATTCCGTGATGAGAATGGTAGGCCAAGTGAAGCGAAATTTGTTTTAACTTGAGCATTTTTTTGGCATTTTGGCTGTCTTTCTATCTGGATCTTTGTTACACGATACCAGAGCCTAAGATATACGGGTCTTGCTACTCTTTAGTTCCAGTGATCAGACATTGAAGCGAAATGGCGATAGTGTCGATGCGGAATATCGCGCGCGCAGTTTAAATTTTGAAGAGAAGTTTCAACCTCCAAGTTTACATTTTACTGTTAGACAGTAATTATTTTATCCCGAATGTGATAACTAGTGAATAAAAAGAATAGCTCACAACAAATGATAACATAAAAATTACAATTAATCATTTGATCATCGATTTGAGATAATTTAAATTTGAACTACTGAATTATAAATCATATGGCAATTATTTGTTTGGTAAAATTTGATTATATAAACATGGCTATAAATTATTATTTAAAAAAGTATTGATGTATGAAGGGACTAAGGCATCAATCAGTCTTACCATCTAGCTCATAGAATCTGAGGGGATTTTTGATTTAATCCTGATGAGTAGCATTTAGGGTAATTTGTCTGAATACGAAAATTAGACTCTTTCCTTCAATAAAGGGATAAGGCAGAATGCAAGAATAAAATAAGCAAACATGAAGAGTGAATGAGAAGTGTAATTTTTGAGTGGATTTGAAAAAAAAAATTAATTCACATTCTAAAGTGTGAGTGGTGTTAATTAGCTATCTTAGAGGGTACGTTCTTGCAGAAGGCTCAATACCGAGGCAAATCAATACCACTCACCTTTCACTTTTACTCACTTCGTTCTTGCATACAGTCTATAAAGTATCATTATTCTTTTATTATTTAAAAAATGAGATTTAAACATAGTACTTTGGTACTTCCGTCTTTAGAATGGTCCCAGGTTTGTTTCCCGCCTTAAAGTAGACATTTTTAAAATACTATATTTGACTTAAGCGCCAAGACAATTATTGATAGTACCTATCATCCCTAAATATTATTTAATTAAATTGATATAGTAATATAACTTGCAGCAACATAATAGATTGTTACTACCAAGCTGTAGTAAAGTCATATTAAGAGAGTTTAACACGTATGGATGTGAGCATTTTCAGTCCTCTATGAATAATTTAATACTTTTGTGGCAAGGGCCATTAAAAAAAATTAAACAAATAATGTTACTTTTTTAATGGGATGTTGTGAAATACTTTCGAGCGCAAATAATATAATTTTAGTTTATATCTATTCTCCATATCTTTGTGAGTGTATTGATAAACAAATTATCAATTTTTTTAATAAGCTACAAAAATAAGTTAAATATTTATGGGTAAGGTTTTTGAGCATCGCCCCCTGCTTACTTAACCTTTCTAACCTTTCATGAGCAAGTAAATGTCCTTCGTCTGGATTTTGATTTTAATGAGATGTCTGAATATTACAAAATAAAATTATATTAAATAGGCCTAGATATGATTATAGTATCATTTGATTTGCCGTTTACTTGCAAGTATAAATGGTAATAGAAATTTCTTGATGATTTGCTGTTTTGAGAAAATAGGTGTTTTACCTGTATCAGTTCTAGAGCACCATCCCCAATTAAAAAATAAACTTTTTTTACTTTGGTATATAAATAATATCTAAAGTTAAGGCAGTAGAAAAATAACTGTTATAATAATTATAAATAAACATACAAGTAGCCAACGACCTAGGAGTAGTGGTAACTGATATCTAGCAGAAGTTTTTTTAATTGTAAACATTGATCAACCAATGTGGAAATAATTAAGAGAAAAACTATTCTTAAATTATATAAAGCAATTGCACACTTTTCTTTTGCAAAATCCTTTCATCACTATCTGATACAATCCACTCTCGTAGAATTTCTTTTGACCAAAGATGTTTTCCACAAAATCTATCATTGGATTTTTTTTTTCTAATGTTCTTTTGACCAGAAATTTTTCTTATATTTTTTTTCTCACAATCATGTCTCTCGAAATTTGAGGGCGTATAAATGTTGACACGTCAGTTTCAAAACAATTTGTAAAATTATATTTATTTTTATTTTGGACATGTGAAATCATTTTGCAGAGAAAAAATTATTATAAATCTGAACAGCTGTTGTTATAAAAGTCACAACTATCCGTAACGATCACAACGCTTATTCATATAGCGGCAAATAGTGCAACTAAAAAGCTTCAAAGTCTGATCAACTTTTATATAAGGTTTTGAGTAGAGTGTTTAGGGGTGCACGATACATATCATATGTGTGTGGACCAATTTTAACGAAATTTTGCAGTGACATTGTTTGAAACTAGTTAGAAACGTATATGTACAGAGTTTTTCAATCTGTTTATCTGTTTCAATATAAAGGACGCTTAAAATGTTTTTCATTTAGTAGCTCATCTCAAGTGATTTGAATTTAAAATTCTATCCAATCTCTCAAGTACTTAGAACTTTTTTTTACTTACAATACGAGACTTACTACTTAAACAGCATGAACAACAATTATTTTCTGTGACTTTAATGTACGTTTGAATATAGTCGTAATTTGTTTTGTGTCTAACTGTATTACCAAGGACAAATATCCACTTCAAATCCAAGGAAAAATTACAGGAAAAATCTTAAATTGAAATCCAAAGAGAAATATCAATACTGTAGTAAAGGTAGTAACATGGAGGTAGCAAGGTAAACTGTTCATAGAACCATTAGTATATATTCAAGAACAAACTACTGTTGAGATTACTGTGTAGAAAACTAAACTAAACTGTTATACTGATAGGCCAGACGTCAGTTATTTTTATTCGGAAAAAAATCCCAGAAAGCTGGAAAATGTTTTGATCTCTTTATTTTTGGGGTCTTATTATCATACTAAATTTCCCTCCTCGTTAGAGGTCTACGTTTGTCGCAACAACAGAAAATGAACGCTAAAATTAGGCTTTCTTTCAACATCTCCTTTTAAATTAGTTTTACAGTAAAAATAATGATTACCTTAATCAAACAGAATACAATTGTCTATAAAAATATTTCAAAGAATATTTATCGTGCGATGGATAGTTTCAAAGATATAGCCATGAGAAGCGCAGCGCCTTCGTGGAGCCGCACCGAATTATTGTTTTACCTTGTCATATTTCGCTTCCTGCGTTACATGATATTTAATTATAATGTTTGAAAAATAACGAATGCATTTGTCACTAAATATTGTTGGCTTTATATGCCAAAAAACTAATATTTATTAATAATATCTAGTTTTTATACACGTTTCTTCACCACGAGCCTTTCTTTTAGCGTCGTATCCACTGTAGGCCTAATCCATTAATGATAGTGTTATGATAAAATTGATTCTCACAATGCCTATTCTTCTGGAGATACTATAAAAATAATTGAAGAAATTTGTCAAGTGTAATTTGCTACAGCAGAACATGTGGATGCTAAGATATCGTATGGGTATATCAAAAAATGACTAAGACCTTAAAAAATATTTGGCTTAGTTTTTATCTCAACATCCTTTCCAGCTGGACACAATGTGTTGTACATAAATATAAGGAGATGAAAATATTTATTCCTACAAAACATACGAGATTGGAATTACTTCAATGACCACTTTGATCGGCAACAATTTCGATAGTGTAAAGTTTCAGGGCAAAAAGAGAGCGATGGCCCTCCGAGCAATCACCTCAAAAACAAAATACATGATGAGAACATTTCAATTTACCCTGTAATTCGACGAATTTCCTTGGCCAATAAATTCGATAAAGAGTTACAGCAGTATTTTCAGTTTGAAATGGTTTCCTATCTACATTCACTCTTTGAGGAATTAGGAATGCGAAAAACAAGAAAATCTGTTTCATATTAATTGTTTTCTCCTGTAAATTTTGGAAATATAATTCACAATGTAGACGGTGGATTTATTCTTCACCGTGTAGCATGACATCAAAAAGAGAGATTCTCTTCGATCCTAATAAAGTACGTGAAGTATGTTAAAAAATACTATAAAGTAAATAATATCACTTTTTTTTTTACGATTGAAGAGACATACGATGGTTAGTATAATGTTCGACGAGTCAATGACAGCAACTATGTCTAGAAAAATTCCTATCAAATGCTAAGAATAAAAACCGCCCCCTCTCCATATTTATGTAAGAAGCTCGAAAATGAGGGTTTTGTTGTTAAACAAGCAGATTAGGATGCTGATTCTCTCATTAACAATACTGCAATCGGTATATCACGCGATTACGATTGCGTTATGATAGTTGCTGAAGATATTGATCTGTTGGTGCAACTTACAGAAATTAGTACCATCTCACTCCAACATTTACTTCATGAAACTAAGCAAAGGGAAAACGGACAGACGAGTGTTTTCTTAGATCAGCTTCAACTTTACCAAAGAAGTGAAGGACATTATTTTGTTTCTACATGCATTTAATGGCTACGACACAGTTTCCTCATTTTTCAAGAAGGATAAATTAAAATATTTGGGTGTACAAAGTGTGGGGAACTGTTTTGGATAAACCACCCTCAGTACAATTTATAGAGATTAAAACTAAGATTTTTCCGCTATCGGCAATATAATTATTTACGATAGTGACACCTTAGATAGATTGAATTTATTACCGTTTTTATTAATGGCGTAATTTAAGGGGTAGGGATGATGAAGGTAGTTTTAGAAGAAGTGAACCCTCATTATTGTGGAGAAGGCGTTAGGATACCACAGGGATAAGTTGCATGAAGGAAAATCCTCCTCTCCCCCCACTTCCTTGAGTGCACCCATTTGAGAATCAAACTCAACCGAATCTTTGTTGGGGTATTCTAATCTGTAGTGAACCTGACGCCTTATACCATGTGACGGTTGGTGCGAGTATGTATGCTTTACATTTAAAACATTTATAGTAATACATTTAAATTCAACTTTATCAAACATTTAATATAATTTGGTAAGATTTGACTAAAATTATATTTTATTGTTTTTACAAAGCTTAATTATTTTTGACGGAGTTTTCGTAATGTTGCTATAACATTAGCAATCAAGCTTATTATAAACTTTGATATTAATGTAGTTACCTTTTAAGGAAGTATTATATTCTGGTGTAATCCGAAAGGCGCTGGAGTATGTTTAATTTATATCTAGATTGAGAACTTTCTTGAATGAGAATATTAATTATACTCTTACTATATCTTAGGCCAGATAACCAGTTTCACTTTGTGATAGCTTCCTTCTGTGAGAATAGGGAGGCGGAGAAATTAATATAATAAATAAATAAAGTTGTTTGATTTTACAAGTCTTTACTGCATATTTGGTGAGTAAATATGTAGTCAAGGCTTGTTGTAAAGTTAAATATTATGTATGTATCTGTAAAGAGCTTTTGATAGCTATCTATAGGCTACTTAAAAACGTACGAACATTAGTGTGGTTTTCAAGTCCATAGGCTCCCCCTCCAAAAAAGTTAAAAACTAATTTAGAAAAAAAATGGAGCCAAGGTGGTTGAGAAGCCATGGCTAGGTGAGGGTGGGAATAAAACCAAGAATGGAATTAAAATGGAGGTCAAAATCCCTTTCGCGCCTTTGAAGCGAGGAATGGAATTAGTTCAATTAAGATGAAAGCCAAAATATCTTTCCTCTATCCACGATTACTTGGGTACATTTTACCTAAGCTACCCTTCAAGTGCCTATATTTTGCTTAGTGCCTATATTTTGGCATAAGCTGTAGTTGGCCATGGTGCTAACCGTATAATTGAGAGTAAAATGTCCAATACCTAAGTGCCTAAACAATTTTAACCAAGACTTTAAACCTTTAAAGAATTATTCTTATTACAGATGGCTTCCCTTAACATTCAGATATGTTATAGTAAAAACAATTATGGAGTCTGCCTACAGTTTTTGAAACTTTATGAACGTTATTTCAAATAGGCTGATTGATTATGGATGAGGAAGATAAAATTTGAAGGAGTTTTACCCGCATTTTTGTGGGAAAAATGGTAAATCATTTAGGAAAAAAGTCTTCATTACGAAGGCTGGTTTTTGAACCACGACCTTTCTATCACTGACAAACCATACATGATGATCTTGACATCTAAGTGCCCACCGTTGTGGTCTACTTTTATTTATTCATACGCCAAAATATTTACGTTCTACAGTGGTCGCTTTTTACAGAAAAAAATAATGTCTATACTGACTGTTGTCTGACAAATAAAACAAGTTTTGTCAACGCTAGCCGTCCTGTTTTCTATCTTCTAAGAGTGTGACCCTAGTTTAGACCTAGTTTAGACCTAGTTTAGAACAGGGTCTCAGCTGATGTTGAACCGACCCTCTTGGCTCTCTCGGGCGGACCCTTGCGTCAACATGAGACAAAGTTGTTTCCCCAAGTTTGTCGTACTTCCGTTAACAGGCGGAGTAGCTAAGTTAGAGAAACAAGGGCATGGGTTCGAATACTAACTGCGGTTTAAGCCCTAATGGACTTTTCCGGGTCTTAAATATGGTATTTGGACCTCTCCATTGGGTTAAATATTGAGACGATACGTTTTAACGGCCGCGTAAAACGGTTACTGTGAAATAAGACATGATGAGGTAGAGGAAGTACAATATGAAGGGGAGCTGATACAAGATAGTGTGGCATGGCCGACGGTGATAAGGCAAGTAAATATACAGCACAGTCTTCAAAGGAAGGAAGGGCCTTTTAAAAAATACAAATACTTTTTTTTTGGTCACCATTGATTATATTTTACTATATTAATAATGTTATTTTATAGGTATTGATAATATAAAATCTCAAAAGTGACAATTGCAGATCACATGATCGTACGTATGAATAAGTGAAAGTATATATAGTAGCTAGATGCCATAAAAACCCTTTCCTCCGGAAAATGGAACGTATATTGGCTTAATTAAAAAAAAATTATAGGTTTGGAAGTTTAATTAATGCTTGACACTACGAGTGTGTACAATTTAATACTTTTAGTAAAATAACGTTTAAAATATATATATAATATAAATAATCATAAAGGCCTAATACAATTTTGGTTAACTTCATTCTTACTTGCTAAAAAAATACAAGACAGTTGTAATAATGTCTTTATTAATAAAATTAAGTGTGTGTAGCTTTCATTAGCGTTGCGCGATATCTACTGCACAAAGATAACTCAAATATAAATTTTAGTAGCCCATGTACACGACATGTGCACTAGAGGCAGGAATTTTAGAAATTTGATAAGATCTTTTGATTAATTAAAACCGAATAAATGAAGCGATATTAACGCCGCGAGAAAGCCTTACTACAATAATTTCATACAATTTGTAATGTAGTTCGGTGGCCATGGAAGTGTGGTTGCCATGGAGAGTAAACAAGACGTATTTGTTTTCTACAACAAACTATTCTTCTCATGTCGCATTGATATAATCACGCCATTCCCTTACGGAGTAGACAAGGAACTGTCTGTACGTAATCCATCCTCACTAACTTTCTCCATATTTCCCTATCCTCGTATACTCCTTACGTTTCAACAACATCCATACACTGAATCATACGTGGTCTTTTATTCTTAAAACTATTAATGTTTTTCTTTTTAAAACATTCGTTAAATTTGTTAAGTGTTGTGATTTATTCTAATAATAGCGTTTATGTACCTATTAATACGTTTTTTACCAGTAAACCTTTACTATTTTTTTACCCTACACCCTTTATACCCTACACTTTCTATACATTTTTTACAATTTTTACTCTAAAATATTTCTCCAGGGCTAAGCCGGGTAATTAATTTAAAAAGGGTTAGTAAGAAAAGGCAAAAAATAGTAAAAATAGTAAAATAGTAAAAAGTAAATACCGGTATAATCAAGAAGGGCAAAAATTGCAATAATGAGCAAAATGTCACAAATGTCAGGAAGGGGAAAAGGGACACGTCTGAGCAAATATGGTAAATAGTTCAAAACGGTAATAATGGAAAGTAGTGAATCATAAAAAAATCAATAAAATTTCAAGGAAAAAAGGTGTAAAAGAAGTAGAAAAGGTAAAAAGAATAAAGAGAGTAAACAGGGTGTAGGGTGTAAAGGGCATAGGGGGAAAAGAGAATAGGGTGAAATGGGCATAGTGCAAAAAGGGTTAAAAGGGTAAAGTGTAAAAATGGTAAAAAATATATAAATTTGATCAAAAAGGGCAATAAGACCAAAATGGTAAATTTGGCAAAAAGTCCAAAAATTACCCAAATGTCAAATATAGAAAAAAGCCACAGATGAGCAAAAATGATGAAAGAGGCAAAAAAGGATAAAAATTGTAAAAAAAGGGCAAAATGTAAATAATAAGAACAAAAAAGATAATAAAGTTTAAAAAGGTAAAAGAAGTAAAATACTAATAAAGATGAAATGCCGCAAAAGGTATAAAAAGGGAAAGAAATCGTTAACTTGGTATAAAGAGTGTTAAGTGTAAATAGGGCGATAAGGGAAAAAAGCGCAAAAGGGTTATTACTTAAGCGTGAAGAGAGTAAAAAGGTTTAAAAAGGCGTAAAAAAGTGCAAAAAAGACAAAACATATCAAAAAGGGTAAACGGGGTAAAAAGGCTAAACGAGATAAATGCGGTGAGCAAATACTAGAATCCTTTTATTGGATTTAATTACAACCCTTTAACAACCAATTATTTATTCTATGGCACTCTTCTTTCTTTTTTTTAGCACCAACAGTCCAAGAGTTCAAAGTATTGTGTATAGAGAAGATATAACTTAATCTTCAAAATAATTGTCAGCTTTTAAAACCTGTTCAGATTATATCTCTATTTTGACATTGTGTATTAATCAGCCTACTTTCACGTTTTGTATCACAATCTAAACCAATAAAGGATTAATATTTAAACATAATTTAAGATTTGGTTACTGTTTCGTAGTTTAGGGCAAGCTATATCACGTGTCATTTTCAATTAATCAATGTCAATGATTCATTGAAAACGAATACAAAATGAATGTCAGAACACTCATTTCTTTAGACTGAATCATTATTTAAAGCTTCATTGAAAGTGAAAAAGAGTTCTAATTTTCTCCATTTTTAATGATTATTATTGAAAAATGAAGACGAAATGAACAATGAACATGTACAAGAAATACTGAATTCATTTTTCTTTTAATGTAAGAATTTGGTGAGTAGATTTTTCTTTGAATATAAAGATTTATTTAAATTTAACTTTACACTGCGACGACTTGCAACATTCTATTTGATTTAATCCTCAATAATTGTTTTCCAGTTTCGACTCATGTTGACGTCTGGACACGTCAGACAGTCTTTAATGAAATTTATCTGTTGACGCGCTCATCTACGCTTTCTTTTATATAGTTTCTAGCTCATGCGAGGACTACAAACATATTTTACAAACCACAACTCCATTTATTTTAAACGGCACCATTTTTATAAATGAAATGGTAGTTGATCAGTCTCATCACGACCATAATGATCAATGAATATAGTGAACAAATTCCTTTCATTTCATTTTCATTTCATTTATGAAAAATGAATCATTGGAAATGAATAATTGAAAATGACACGTGATAACTCGCCTTTATTTTAGATACTAAAAATAACAAAACTACTTTATATTATTATTATTAGCACCGCGTCTTACTATCCGTTCGGGTTATACGCACTTACGCTAATGTGCAATGGTAGGGTGATTGTGAGATAAAATGAAGGTCCTACAGTTTAACGTGGAATCCTAACCACGGTGGAGGCCTGGACTTCACATATTCACAAGTTATGATTAATACACATCTTGTCAGAGGTGAAGGAAGGGTTTGGCATTCAGATAAATCTGTGCCGGGACCGAGGATTGAACCCCGGACCCCTAGCACAGAGGTCTGACGCCTTACCCCTAACCACAAGGTCACCCCAAAACTACGTTATAGATTCCCCGTGTGAAGAACGGTACACATTAGTGTGCTAATATTGAAATCATGGATCATTGGTTTGAGTAACACTTTTTCACCAACTTATCCATCTGGTGACCAACAGAAATGAAGGTATAAACAACAACTACCAGAGCGCACTGACTTTACTGAGAAAATACTGTTATCAAGCTAAATACAGAAAAACATCTGAGTTTTGAAGCCACGTTAAGACAAAAGTGGGTATTAGTGTAATAAAAACAATATAAACTGATAATAAAAGAAGAAAAATAGAAAAGTAAAGGTAATCAATAGGGTATAGTGCTTGATTTTGAGGGGAAATATGAGTTAATAAGGGAACGGGGAGGGGTGGGAGAAAAGAAGAAAGCTCTCTCAAACTAGGTTAACTTTTTCTTTGTCGTCGTGTCCTTCCAACAGTGACAAAGCCTCCCCTCTAACTATAGGGGAATGGTGTCCCTATAGAGGTGGTGGTGGATGTACAATATATATTACCGTTTTAGGCTATGCTTTATGTGTCTCATTTGTGGCGTTGAAGCGTTACACTTTGGAAGACTACCCCTTAGAAACTATAGTTCGCATCCCTTTTGTGGTCAAAGTTGCTTGGTATTCGCGTGGGGCTAAAACAAGTAAAAGTCATTCGGAGTTCGGAACAGGCGTTAATAACCTTACTTGAGTTAATCCTTTGCTATACGTACAATAAATATATATATGTTGGATGCAAAGCCCGAAAACGACCTATGTACTGATTTTTTTGCTCACTCCTGGGATTGGACGTTTTAAAATTACCAAAGCCCGAAGTTCTATTTAATTTCGGGCTTTGGCCGTCTCCAAACAACCAAACCTAGGATTGTGCAATTACTAAACTACCAAAGTAGAAAATTAAAAATACAGTCGTTAGGTTAGTTAGATTAGGTTAGGCTTAGTGTGGTCTTGATAATCTAAAATAAATTTGTAATCTCTGTCTGGTTCTGTTTGCATATCAATGAAATCCACTTGTCCTCTTGAATGTGGTTGCTCAAAATTGGGCAGGCGCCACCTGCTCAGTCTGGTCGAGAAATGAACTAAAATGTTATTTCAATTTTTGGTTGTTTAGTAACTTGCACAATCCTTTGGTTTTGCTGTTTGGAGACGGCCAAAGACTGAAATTGAATATAACTTTGGGCTTTGATCATTTTAAAGAATCCAATCCTAGAAGTGAACAAAAAATTCGTCCCTTGGCAGTTTTCAGGTTTGCACCCAACATATACACTTTCATTTTTTTTAAATAAAAAGACATTAGGGGCCATCCTTAAATTATCTAAGGTTTTTTGGTGGGGTGGGAAGGAAGAGGGACGTTAGTATTTTACTTAGGTTTTCTTAAAAGGGTGGCGGGTAGAGGGGGATCAATATAAATTTTAATGTAAGGTTTTTCATCAATGTTTAAGTGAAACCAAAATCTAAAAGGGAAAATAGTTGTACATTACTATAAATTTCCCTTATATTTAATTTGCTTGTGTTGTGTTACACCTGATTTTACTGCAGTTAAACGTATTCTAAAATTTTATATCATTCGCTTTGTTACCAACCCTTATGTCTAGAAATAACTAAATTATTAAAATAATATTATTTACCAAATCGTAAAAAAAATATACATAAGATAGAGGGAGGGATGGAAAATATTAAAATCCTCTGCGTGGGGGATTAAAAAGGGGGGAGGCGAGGGTAAAAAATCATGAAAAAATCCTTACGTAATTTAAAGACGACCTCTTATCTGGCAGATAGAAAAGTTGTTAGATCTACTTTCACTTATTATTACACCAGGTCATGTGATCTCCAACTGTCATTTTTAATGGATATTATCAATACCAATAAAATAGCATTAAAAAACTAAAATGCTATAGATGTTGGCAAAAAAAAAGTATTTTCTAAAAGGCTCGTCTTACGAAAATTGAACTGAAACTATGCCTTTTAGGGCGGTATGCAAGAACTTCACTAAGTGTTAGTGGCTGCTTAGTGTAGTCCCAAGCACACTCACGGACTACCTTCTAGCCTGTGATGACGCAAGCAAACCAACCCTTTTAAGGGTCTACTCACACTAAGCGCCCACTTAGTGGTGTTCTTGCATAAGGCCCCTAAAGTCTAGAGAGCCCCTATCGTTAGATTTTTGCCCTAGACTGTTCTAAAAAATTTTGGGTTTGTATGTACCGCGTGTTACAGGCGCTGTTATCGCGTTCTCCCGGGATGCCAATTAGTACCCCCCCCATACCCACCCTTTCAACCAAGTTGGGTGGACCGGGGATGGGGGTTGTTAAAGGGGGCGTGGCGGTGAAAATGAGGGGAGAGTGGGTAGAAGAGGTAAAATGGGGCATGGGGGTACACTCCTCTCCCCTCCCCCGTGCAAGTAAGTAGTCCTAGCTAGGACCCATGTCCGTAACGTCCAAGCTATCACCACTCACTCCCAAATTACAGGGGGGGGACCCGAGCCAGAACGGACGCTCTATGGGTTTAATTGTCCAAGATAATTGACTGGAGTTACATGCTTTCAGCGACCACTAACTTAGAATAATGATAGTAAGTTACAGACATTTCCAACAAAGCCCCACCCAGTTCTAATCCAGACTTCCAGTAGCTCAGTGATTACTATTTTTTTCTTTTCCTCCCAAGAAGGGAATTGTGGTAAAACTAATTTGATTTCAGTTTAGGATTCGATCATGAAAGTTCGTATTGGTACTTCTGAGTCGGGTACACATTGTCATTAATTTAATTTTGAGATGACGATTCCTTGTTTCTGGTGTACCTCTGGGTCAAGGTATGATTCCCGGCTGTTCTCTAAAGTGACACACTCCTTGTGAACAATTTTTTTTTCCTGTTACACGAGAGGTATTCTTTTCTTCTGTGTATTTTTTACTACTTTTATAGGCTTTTAAAATAAACTATTAACTATTAGATTCCAGGACTTCTCTTACCTCACCTTCTTTACCACCCTGTTCCTACAATTATCCAGTTTATCATTATTTTTTATCGAGAGGATACAAGACTTCACGTACGTTTCCTTTGAAAACCTTAGTTTCATCGTCCCTATACACATTGAAATTATTCTGGTCGTTTTTATATCGTGGAAAAATGAGTTTGTGCTTCGGCTTCTTTTTACCATATGTTGTCAATAGTTTTAATAAGTATTTCATAAACATCACGTACTAAAACTGGAATATCTTTCACCATGTTTGAATGTTGGCTGGCTGAGAAATTAAGTCCGACCTTCATTTTGAAGCTAGGAGAGGTCAAATTACATCTAGAGGTCAACAATACTCTATATATTACTAACCAGTGAATTAGGCTTTGTAACCTGACATTTTGTGATTTTAAGTAGGGAGAGACCCGCCTCGGTGGCGTAGTTGGCTAACGCGCTAGTCGTGTTGAGCTCGACCTCGAGGACGGGGAGATCGAGGTTCGAATCTCGGTCGGGTGAACTGGGGGAGGTTTTTCCTAAATGGTTTTCCACTCTCCCTCCACGCAAATGCGGGTTCACTTCCTCTAAATTCAACGCTCCCAATTCCTAATCCTTTAGCGTAATTAGTACTTAAGCGTATAACCCGAACGGGTAGTAAGACGCGGTGCTAAAAAAAAAAAAGTAGGGAGAGAAAGGTTGTAATTCGAGTGAGCCATATTGTCTCGACCCTTATACCACACTAACTTAGCAATCTTGACCATAGAAAAGGTATTTGTAACTATAGATTAAGAGGTGCATGCATCCCTAAGTTAATTCAGTTTATAAATAACTTGCTAAAGTGAGACTGTCTTCCAAAGCGCTTGTGAATTTCATGAACTATATTAAATTATGAAATTAAGCTGGTATCATACTAGACAAATTACAACATTATTTATGAAGAGAAAATAAATGTTGGTTCCAATTTGGATAGTTAAACTATTTTGCGATAATTTACCTTATATTTAACCGTCGGACTGAATACAGATTAACTTCTTCAGTTACATATAGCCGGTGAAATAAGTGGTGCGTGATTCAGAAGCTATGGCTAGATTTATTATAGGGTCATTAGAAGGGGTAAGGGTGATTTCTATCAAGTAATTTCTCACCCATCCTCTACCAAGGTGAATGTGGGGAATTTACTTAAAGTTTAACCCCTAGAGTTATACAGACTGTCTCTGATGGTTTTTGAAGGCACATTTACTTACTCATTCACTTACGTAATGGCATTGGGAACTCTAAAGTTCATTTCCGCAATTACAAAAGTACGCCAACTATCAGTATCTTGAGCTAGTTCTATCTATTTCACCCCCATAGCATACTATCTCTATCTTTAGCTAGCTCTATGCAGTCCCCCTCATTACACCCTATCTATATCTTGAGCTAGCTATATCCAGTCCATCTCATTACACTATCTCTATATTTAACTAGTTCTATTCAGTCCACCTCTTTACACACTATCTCTTTCAGGTCCATTCTAATGTTATCCTCACATCTACATCTAGGTCTTCCCAATGGTCTCTTTCCGTAGGGTAACTAGAAAGCACATTGCAGTCAATACATTACAATCTTTCTCGTGAATGAAAGAATGGCTAAGTTGATTATTTATTGTGGACAGTGATCCCTAAGATTAAGGACTGTAAAGTTTGTAAAACATTTTCTGTATTTAAGAAGCAGTCTTGATTATATTTTTTGTGTGTCAAATCTTACTTACTATCTGTCCGGGATTATTTAAACTGTTGGGGTAAGGACGAGGAAGATATAATTCAGAGTATCCACACTAGGGTAACGGGAGAAAAGGGTGATGGTTTAGGATGGTGAATCTCAGTAAAACCGTTCGGGATTCTAACCTTGAGCTTCCAGTCACCGGTAAAACAGACAAAATGAGACCCACGTCGTTATATATGAGACTAACGTTTCGGAAATTTTCAAATTGAATACCAATATTTACTCTGTAGTTAAATGGGGTAGTATATTTTATGTACTGGATCTACTCACTATAGTTTCCATGTGCATTGCTAAATTTAAATTTATTATCTTACTAATACAATAATACTTTGAGCAATTTTCTCGTCTCTTGATTTTAAAACTGAGTGCTCAAATTGTCTACGCCAGCCCATTCATAAGAAATCCCTCTCTGTGAAAAATCAATTATTTTTATTAAGTAGATTATTGGCGAAGACATTTTTATAGTTCCAGTTCATTTGAGAACTAAGTGCTGTCATAATAACTTGAAGATAAATGAATAACAGCCAAAGAATGAAGCTAGAATAATAGAGTAAGAAATGAAAAAAAGAAGTTAAAAAAGAGAATGTAGAGGGAAAGGGTTGGAGGGTGGCGAAAAGTGTAAAAAGCGGGGAAGACTAAAGTAGCCGAGCTAATACGAAAACGAAGATAAGTGGCTTTTCCTTGCCGAGTCGATTAGGCGCGAGAATTAATGAGACGCTCGGTATTAATCGTTAGAAATAAGGCCACGTCACTCTTATGAAGAGTTTTCATTTAGTAGTTGTTGGTAGCTGAGCCACTTCCTTCCTTTTACCCGCCCCCCACCATCACTCCCCACACAAAAACTTTCTAGAGATAATTAGTTAAAAACGGTAATCTCTTTGAAGCCAAATTTCTTGTGTAAAAGCATGTAAAGCATGTAAAGTATACGATGTATTCGACAAATTGGCCCATGTAAGAAATTTGCTCTGAAATAAGGTCTGCGTTATTTTGGAGGAAAGAGATCCAATACGCTAAATAACTTTTTTATGAACATGAATTGGCATATTAAATAATAATTATCTGCATGGGCGGGCATATGAACCAAGACGTCAGTTTAATCTTGTTTAGTTTGCCGATAATGGGGAGGCTGCGATTTGAATTTGGCCAAGCGGCCTACCAGAATTATACTATTTATTTTTTACTATGTCTTAGCACCTGTTTGGACTTGACGCATACATTAATTACACTAACTGACTAGGGATGAGTGAGGTAGAATTTTAAAGGAAATATACTCGCATTTTAATAGAGAGAAAGGAAAAAAAAATCTTTAGTACACGCGACTGGGATTCAAACACCGCGTCTTACTACCTATTCTGGTTGTACGCCTATGTACTAATTACTCTAATGTGTTATAGAAGGTTAGGTTGAATTTATAGGAAATGTACTCGCCCTCATCCTCAGTACGCCCGACTAGGATCGAACCCCGATTTCCCCATCATCGAAAGTCTAGTCCATTGTGAAAATGATGCCATACGACCACCAAAACGGGTTTAATTTTAATTATCATTATGGTTCGACATCTTATGCCAATCACTCGCACGTTCACATGACTAGCGTTTAAGGGTGGTTCAAATTTTCACTATGACATAAAAGGTACAATTTTATTTTGCTACCTTTATTTGAGGTATTTAACGTGCACTTTCTGAACCGACTGAATGTATCAGCACACGGCCTATGAATTGATTTAAATCTAGAACAGACACAACATCCATCCCCCAGCCGTATATTCGTATCTGTGAAAGGGGAACCCACATTTCATCAATGATAAGTTTTCCTCTCATTCCGGGAATTGAACCCGGGATCCTTGGCTCTTTAGACAAACACGCTATCGACTGAGCTAAGGTGTTAGAATATGTTGCCTTACACCAAGCTAACGCATTTATTTTGAGATATATAATATGGACTTTCTAAACTTACATATTATGTCAGATCATGAATTAAAAACAAACTTAACCTAAGACAATGCGTAAAATAACTCAAACTCAATTCTAGCTCGGGTAACCTTAAATGGTGGTCGATATTTCTAACGATCCTACAATCGGAACGGTCACTAAGTGGTTTGACCTAGGATTAAGTCAGCATAATTTGCTAATAAACAGCAGATAATCTTATCTTAATATGTCCTGAAGTTGTTTTAGACTTTGTCACCGAGCAAAGTAATTAATCTAAACCACTGAATTTAATTGTCAGCAACAAGTCGTTTCTGGGTTGTATATTACATTGTGTGGGCTTGCTATTTTGGAGCAAAAATCTGTCTCTTAATCTATTCCTATCGTAGCCTCAAGGAATAAATCTAATGTATTTTTTCTAGTTTTAAAATTAGTCGTGTTTTATTAATGAATACATTTTTAAAATTAATTATCTTGAGAACGTTTCTCTTAGGGGCAATTTATCTTTATGCTATGAAGTCGCAAATCACGTGATATTTAGCCTTTGTCAAAATATAATATATTCATTTATACACGCTAGTTTTTAAAAATATGCTTTTAACTAGTGTAGAATTTTTTCACAGCCAGTTAAGTGTATGCTTACTTTTATTAAACACGTGACTTTTTTATTTTTGTAACTAAAGGTGGTTAAATTACAAACAAAATTGCTTGGCGTTGAACGAAATAGACACGTTTAAATTATTTATTTAATTTGAAGGCCAACTGTATAGCAATCATATATAATTACAAATTTATTTATATATATATTTATTTATGTATATATAAGCCAATTTGAATATATATGTATGTATATATGCATAAATATATGTATATGTATAAAAGCCTATTTGACTATATATGTATGTATATGGGCATATATTTATGTATATATTTATAAAATCCTATATATATATACGTGCACACACATACAAGCATACATCATAAATATTTCCATTGGGAAAATGTTTATTTTAAATCGTATGTTTGAAAGAAACATTTTTCTATTCATTTTTCCGTTTGATAAAAACATATTTGAAAGTCACTGAACAAGAGTACAATTTAATAGTTGATCAATAATTTTAGTTTTGACTCGGAAAATATATATATATATGTTGTTTTGGTTGATCTAATATTGATCATCCAATGTTTCAACAAAACTGTAATAAAACTAGTAATCTATTGGATATAGGTTTTAACATTTTAGTCTCAATATTTATACTACTCAACCTTTGGTAAATCTAGAATAATACTGTATTAGCATAAATTACTCTCAAATTGTAAGACCAGCGATGGGCTGTAATTTATAGACTATAATTAATAAAATAAATAAATAAAATATCAAAAATATTTTTTTCTAAGAATCAATATATGGACTATTTTTTTATAAATAAGCCATAGTTAAAGATACATTTTATGCTGAGATAAAACCGTTGAGCCTCCAAATCAAATGAAAAAAAAATCAATGTGCACATCCATGGTATTATCGTTATTATAGAATGCATGGTCTTGGTATTTGATACATTGTATTGAAACATTTTATATTCTTGTAAAAAAAACTGTATTTTAGCTGTATGGAATCGATACTGTATGTATATAGCCTAAATATAAAATTGATACAAAAATAAGTGGATCATGTTTTCCCATTTCTATGGGAAACATTATACAAAGTAGCACACAATTTTAGTGAAATTTGAACGTGTATAAATGCTGATTGGATACATTCACCTAGTTCAATCTGGTTTGTGAAGAAAATAAGCTTTGTTTGATGTTACTTCATAAAGGACGGCAGAAGGGTATAAATAATTGTTATTAAGGGTATAAAATTAATAGTGGAGGAAATTAATTTGATTTAAATTAGTTGAAAAATGACACCTTGAAACGGGAATTGAACCCGGGAATTTTAGTTTTGTGTGCGTTCGATTCCCGTGGTCTTGTGTCATTTTAAAACTAATTTAAATTAATTTGATTGTGGTTACCTTCATATGGCCAGTCCCGTAATTACAATGCTTTACAGCTTGAAAACTAAATGCCGTGTGATTATGTATTGAAACAACCAACATGTCTGGACGCTATAAAGTGTGTGCATACTATTACGATACTCTCTCCATACGAAGTATCGAAACTGTATACATACAATGTTTCGATACAATATATCCAAGTGCGTACAGGCCTTTTAGAGGCATGATGGCATCAAATTAAAACCAATTGTTTCATTAGATTAACATTTCGACTGAGATTCTAACCTTGATCGTTACATCATTGGCTAACCATTCAATGCCAAAATTGATTCCCTGGCCTAGGGCCTAGACCATTAAATTACCGAAGCTACTTTATTAAATGATTGATTTAAAGATTATTCATATTACTTTAATTTATAATTATGTGGATTTGATTAATATCTATTCAAGGCCTACTAGCCTCTTACTGGGGTTCGGGATTTAGGTAATAGAGGTAAAACCTCTCATTTCAAATAAGCATTTTTTTTTTCAATTTTGCTTTTGACGTTTTTAGTGTGTCTCAATGAGAATTATTATTATTATTATTATTATTATTATTATTAGCACCGCGTCTTACTACCCGTTCGGGTTATACGCACTTCCGCTAATGTGCAATGGTAGGGTGATTGTAAGATGAAATGGAGGACCTACAGTTTAACGTGGAATCCGAACCACGGTGGAGGTCTGGCATTCCTCACATTCACAAGTTGTGATTAATACACGTCTTGTCAGAGGTGAAGGAAGGGTTTGGCAATCAGATAAATCTGTGCCGGGACCGAGTATTGAACCCCGGACCCCCAGCACAGAAGTCTGACACCTTACCCCTAGACCACCAGGCCACCCTCAATGAGAATATTTAATATGATTATGACCTTATATTTTCTAATTGACACAGTAATAATGCATTGCTAGTGCGTGGTATTTATGCCTTTATTGCCTAGAAGGTACAAATAGAGCGTTAGATGTACTATTTTATGAAAAGAAGGTATAAATACAGTTTAATTTTCATTGTAAATGCCTTTTAGAGAATACAAACTATTTTGTGTTCAAAATTGATAACATATTCCTATATTATTAAAGTTATTTTATAGGTATTGATAATATATATCAGGTATCATGACCTTACGTGTGAATGCGTAAAAGTAGATCTTGTAGCTTTTCTAGGTCTCAGATTAAACACTTCCTATGAATTTGGACTGTATTTTACCATATACATAGAAAAATCAATCCTCTAAGTATACTTATTGACATCTAGGACTGTGATAGTAGGCACATTGGGATAGTAAAGAGCCTCTAGAACTGTGATAGGAAGCATACACACTCAGTGAGAAATCTAGTTTAGTTTGAACGCTTCGAGTTTATAATAAGAACAACTTTTAAGTCATCGTTAATTTTTAAGTATAGCTTACAATAGTTTTCAATACTAATGTCATGTTTATTCCTTCGTACATTGAACCTATGGGAGCAGCAGATTTTTTTCTATTTAAAAAAAAATTTGGCCACTATATTTAATTTATAGTCATACAAACCTTATAAATTCGGTGCCAATCAAAGGAACATACATATGAGTATATACTCATTTTAATTGCTCGCACAGAAGTATATTTCAATTTATTTTAATTGCTCTGTAACCTTAAATCTGGAAGATTAAAATATCTTATAAATATTTGTTTTTATCCATGTAAATAAACGGTGTCTTAAGAATAATAGAGCATGATTCATCGTATGGATGTTGTTGAAGCGAAGGGAGTATGTAAGGGTAGGGAATTGCGGAGAAAGTTAGTGAGGATGGATTAGGTACGGAGTTGTTTTTGAGCTATATGACTATGCACAAGGAACGGCACAATTACGTACGTATGTATCTATGTATGGTTCCCAAAATATACATACATTTTTTCCCAAAATAATAAATATAGTACCTATTTCAGTATATTTTACTTCAAACTGTCTCGATCTGCATGACAATATGTATTGAAATAATATTCATTTCATAGAAAAAAAAACCCACAGTGTTCTTGCATCACCACAGTATCAACATAGAAATGAAAATAAAAGTTCACAAATATTCATTTTTTATAGCGTTGATGCACGATTTCCAATTCATCATGAGAATTGGGTGTACAGGAAACAAACTTTCGTTTTGTACGTTTGGAAAGGGGGTGGAAAAAAAATAAATGAATTTTGCAAAATTGAATCTACTCAAACGTTTGAATCAAGGAAGAAATAAATATTCTATGAAGGTATGGTATTATTCTGTGTATGATGGTCGCAGCAGGTAAACAAACCTCTACACGGGCTGATCGGGAATTGGAAGAGTTGAATTTCAAAATGTTGAGAATTGCTTGGATCTATTTTCTCTTAGATAGTATATAATAAAAAATATTTAGGGCCTGTGTAAATCGTACCAATGTAAACTTTCCAAAGCTATTTCACGTTATATTATATTTGTAGATTACCAAGAGTTTAGGATTCATTTCAGTGATTGCATGGTCTAAAGCGCCACTCTCGTGTTGGACTGGATTTTCGGTGAAATTGAGAACGAGTTTCGAATCCCGGGCCGGTACTTTATTCCTAAATGGTTTTCTATTATCCCTTCACGCAAATTCAGGTTTATTTCCTCCAAATTATACCATCCTTGTACCTATTTCACTGGAGTAACCAATGTATGCGTGTAGCCCAAATGGGTACTGGAAAGTGGTGGGGAAAACAAGTGATTAGGTAGTCGGCAGAGCTACTAAGTGTACGTCAACGCGTTTGACGCTTATCTGATTCACCTCGGCAGCCATGCGGACTAAAAGGGCTAGTTTTATAGTCAGACTTAGCATGCCTCAAGTGCGGTGCTATAATAAATACAGGACGATACTTACCTAGACCAGAATGGAATGGGCCAGTTTCATAGTTAGACTGAGTACGCCTCAAGTGCGGCGCTATAATAAATACAGGACGATACTTACCTAGACCAGAATGGAATGGGCCAGTTTCATAGTTAGACTGAGTACGCCTCAAGTGCGGCGCTATAATAAATACAGGACGACACTTACCTAGACCAGAATGGAATGGATGGGCCAGTTTTATAGTCAGACTGAGTACGCCTCAAGTGCGGCGCTATAATAAATACAGGACGACACTTACCTAGACCAGAATGGAATGGATGGGCCAGTTTTATAGTTAGACTGAGTACGCCTCAAGTGCGGCGCTATAATAATTACAGGACAATACTTACCTAGACCAGAATGGAATGGATGGGCCAGTTTTATAGTTAGACTGAGTACGCCTCAAGTGCGGCGCTATAATAAATACAGGACGACACTTACCTAGACCAGAATGGAATGGATGGGCCAGTTTTATAGTTAGACTGAGTACGCCTCAAGTGCGGCGCTATAATAATTACAGGACGATACTTACCTAGACCAGAATGGAATGGATGGGCCAGTTTTATAGTCAGACTGAGTACGCCTCAAGTGCGGCGCTATAATAAATACAGGACGATACTTACCTAGACCAGAATGGAATGGATGGGCCAGTTTTATAGTTAGACTGAGTACGCCTCAAGTGCGGCGCTATAATAAATACAGGACGATACTTACCTAGACCAGAATGGAATGGGCCAGTTTTATAGTTAGACTGAGTACGCCTCAAGTGCGGCGCTATAATAAATACAGGACGACACTTACCTAGACCAGAATGGAATGGGCCAGTTTCATAGTTAGACTGAGTACGCCTCAAGTGCGGCGCTATAATAAATACAGGACGATACTTACCTAGACCAGAATGGAATGGGCCAGTTTCATAGTTAGACTGAGTACGCCTCAAGTGCGGTGCTATAATAAATACAGGATGATATTTACCTAGAGTACGGTGTTCAAATAATAAGCTACTACTGAAAGTATCTTAAATATATAAACAATTATTTTAGTCAAAAAAAAAATATATATATAATCTGGTATAACCTTTAGCTAAGTCAAGAAGTTATAAAATTGGTAAAAATATAGAAAATATATCTTTTAAATTCATAAAAACTTGTTAATTATTTCAAACCTAACTTAATAAGTTTTAATAAATCATAAAATCTTAATTGTCCTTCAAAAAACTAATAGCTACACCGTAAAATCACTCAACTTCGTATTATAGCAAAAACTGAGCTATCGCCTTTTCTGGGTCGACCAAACATGTATTTGAAGTAAAATAAACCCATCGTTTCTTTTTTGACAAAGCGGAAGCAATTCGACTATTAACGAACAGCCTATTCATATCAAACTTAAGCATGAGAAATTAATGAACCCTAACATAAATTTACTAGACGCTTACTATCACTTCTGGTGGATTAATTTATAGTCACGCAGCACACACACACATAAACACACTTCTTGTCAATTCATAGACTTGGTCTCGAACTAAAAATATTCTATTCACGGTCCTCTTTCATTTAGGGGAGTCTTATATTCCTTATATTACATGTTGTAATTAATTTTACGTGTAACGTTAAGTATGTACTACATTTGACTAAACGTATTCATACTCTACATTATTGAGAACATGACTATTATTAATATATTAGTACTAATAATAACTTAGTATTATGCGAGTTCACGAACATATGGATCGCAAATGAAGGATTTAATCAAGAGAGAATAAAGTCTCTCCACAGGTAGAGAACGTATAATCAATTTCTCCCTGGTTTTGTGTACCATATTTCAGTAATTCTCTCCTCCTCCCAAACCCTTAGGGCCATTGAGCAGCTAGGAGCCACGGTTCTAACGTGTATAGGATTGTGGTTTATAGTTTCATAAATGGGATGAAAGGAAAGTAATTGGTTGAAGAGTACAGGGTGCCGTGTAAGTACACTTTGCTTGATTTAACTCTTTATCCGAAAATAATTGAGAGCAGAATATTATTGTCACGGCAATTCACAAGCTAACATAAATAAACACATGTTAGCCCATTATGCTTTGTGGTGCAAATTAGAAACAGCTGACTATCAACATATTTTATTTTATATTGTATAAACCTTCATCTAGGATTAATGTCAGCCAACTCTGTTGGTGGACGTATGGTTTAAGGCGTCATTATCGTGATAGACTAGATTGCCGATGAAGGCGAGATCGTGGTTTGATCCCAGTATGGTGCTCTGAGGTTTTTTTTCCTAAATGGTTTCTCCACTCTCTTCATGTAAATGTGGGTATATTTCATTTAAATTTAACCTTCCTTATCCCTAACCCATTAGTGAAATTAGTACCTATGCGTATAACCCTAACGAGTAGTAAGACGTGATGCTAAAAAAAATATTAATGTCGTGAAATAATTTAATGTGGTTGTACACCAGAAGGAAATGACAAAGATGAACATTGTACGTGTAGGTAAGCATGTCCTCGTATTTGGGATGTTTTAAATCGTATAGGTTTGGATGTTGGGGTACTAACTCACACAGCAAAACATCCTGTGAGTGGGTCAATAGCACCTCCAATTAACGTTGTTTAATCATCTTAGATCAATACACAAAATTCAATAACAACAATACAGGCTCACTGTAACTCTAGCTGCGAGCACTGCTCATGCCACCAGTGCTGCGACACTTGCCACCATGCTCTCGTGTCGCAGACCGAACTCAAATTGAGGATGCCACAGTCGCAGGTAACTGTCGCAGCTTGGACAACGCACCTTAAGTGTTATCTCAAACGTTAAGAGCTCTCAGATTGTATTAGAGACATGTAAAAGCAATAGTTATAAATAGTTAATTTATTCTAAGACAATAAATCATCCCTGACTCTTCCTCATGTCAATATAATATTTAATGCTTTATAAACCTTCTGATTTCTTTTCTATCCTGTTTTCCACTCACCTTAACCCTCTGATAGGCTTTAATTGAGAAATATCTAAACTCAAATCGATGATTGCACGGTCTAAGGTATGTCAGTGTTTGAATTCAAGCTGATTGTACTGAGATATTGAAAAATAATAATACGTGTTTTACAACTCTCCTCACACAAATATGAATACATTTAATCTAAATCACACCTTCAAAATCCCTATTCCATTAGAGTAAATATGCAGTTAACCTGGATGTAAAAATAACGTGGAGCATAAATAGTCTAATGTAATAACCCTGCCCTAGATTGAGATGTTTATTTAAAACTAACCGCGTTGAAACTAAGACACTCAAAGAACTGGTCTAGCTTACTTGTTGTGATGAGTTAGTAAACATTAGGAAAGGACGCTAAAAACTCATAACAACTTGTCCCCGTTATGCTCGTCAACTGGGCTGAGTTGAACTATAAAGGGTTTTGATTTGGGACTATCGCGGCTGACACATTAAGCTCTACTCAGAGGCAGTCACTCTGCCAGTCATCGGAACCACACGGATTATAACTTTGGGTCATCGGGTACTTGTGCTAGAGGGCAACAGTCCGGGTTCGAGTCTGCGAGCGGTGTCAGTCGAGCCAGTAAAGTATTATCTCATGAGCGCATACGTCCAAGTTTTTATATAATTTTGTACATCTTTTAACATCACATTTTTGTATTAACTCTTGTTGGTACTAATAATAATAAAAAAAGAGCCGTCATTAAAATTTTGAGCCCAATAATCTATTTTTCCACCAGCCCTACCCTTCCCGGCAAGCGATCTTGACAGATTAGGCCCACGGAAAGGGGGGCGGCTACACTAATAATTTATATATGTGATCAAGAGAGAGTTGGGTAAAAGTAATCATGTCTATAACCTGATTTTGGTTTGGTAGGAAGAACAGTAGAGAAAATCAAAACATATTTCTTTGCGGCGAACATTGATAATATTTTCTTATATTATTTGTGTTATTTGATAGGTATTGATAATATCTATCAAAAGTAACATCCTCAGATGACATGACTTTATGTATGAATATATCAACATTGTTTTAGTAACTTTAGTAACTAACTTCTACTGTTCTTCCTACAAAAATCATACTATAGTTCTGAGCCGCTTTACCAGGGACAGTAGGACGCAAAAAGAGCTGTTTACCACCTTTCTCCGATGCGAATTCTATCAAAGTTCTTTAAAAACTTTGATTATTTTAATTTTATCTGGAATTCTAAATATCACTAGTATTTACTAGTATGATATATTAGTAAAATAAGAATGCATTCACGTCATAGCTTCGGCTAACATAAAGTGTGTGCAACTAAAATGAACATTGCACTTGTTTGCCGTCGTGGTTTAAATCCCAGCTGAGTACACATGGGTTTTTTTTCCCCCACATCATTTTTACTGTAGTTTTCTAATATTCTCCCCAAAACAAAGCGGGCATATTTCCTACTAATATATCCTCCTTGACCTACCCTTTTCATTAGTAACCTTAACCCCTACTGTTGTACGAGTGTTCTTAAGTTGTACTTGTTCGTCATTGACAGGTGAATCAGAAGTAATTATTCTTGCATGTGATCTATTAATTTGTTTTCTTTTGGACTATCTCTCCTTTAATATGAATTCGCTTCCTATAAATTATCTCTCTTTATCACTCCCTAATTGATCCAGTAATTAATAATGATTATTTTGGCATCATGTATTACTACCCGTCTGGACTATATGTATATTTGTACTACCGGGTTAGGAATGAGAAAGTTATAATTTAGAGCAAATGTATCCAGATTTGAGTGAATGGCTAGGAATTTCCATTTAGGGAAAACCATCTTCAGTACAACTGGTCGGGTTTCAAACCCCGATTTATCTGTCACTGGCAAACAAGATCAGATGAGGTTGAAAGCCCACATGCTCTCTGATGTGGTGGGTCAGAACATATATAAAAATATGATGGTTAAAAGCAATGATATTAAATAATATTTGTATCATTTAGGGGACATGGCGATCTAGGGGTATGGTGTCAGACTTCTGTGTTCTGGATCCGGGGTTCAAGTTCCGGTCCCAGCATAGACTTCTCTTATTACCAAACCCTTCCTTCACCTCTGGCAAAGTGTGTGCTATTACGCTTTGTGAATATGTGGAATTCCAGTCCCCCACCGTGGTTCGGAACCCACGTTAAACTGTAGGTCCCCTCTGCTTTCCGCCATCATCATTCTTGCGAATCGTCCTACTATTTGGGGATAATGGAATTCGCCTTAATGATGTCCCCACTTCAGAAATGAATTCCTCCATAATCCAGGAGAGCAGAGGTGTAGATAAGGTCGAATGGCCAAGATCTAGAGCATTAGTCCCAACCCCACCACCATATATGTATCAAGTTTGATAAAAAACCCCAGCTTTGACGAACCGTGCAGTAAGCTACGAGCCACCTTGTAGAAGGAACAACAACCCAGAAAACCACAAGTGCGCTCAAAAACTGTTACCACCACTGGCCCGATTAATGAGGAATCGGAAGGTTTTCTCTCATTGGGTGTTTTCACGCACGTAGCGTTCACAAGTTCTCACTTGGAGAACTGGAATGGGCCCCAAGGGATGCCGGCTGAGGGGACAAGGAGGGGGCAACCGAGGGTAGGGGTGTTATGTCCAAATTGAGAGCTCAAGCGGTTTTCAATAAATTGTACCTTTTGTGTGGAAGGGATTGGGGGAATGGCGCGGCGTATTTATATGTTCTTTGGGTTATTGGTAAATGCGGGAATTTTTTTTTTTAGTGACACAAATTTAATTAAAATAGGAACTACAGTCGATTGTGTTGTGGAGTTGATTGGCCAGCTATTAGGTTATAATTGACAGCTGTAAACGTTACTATATCTACCTTCATGTTTATAAAATAGCAGATATCAGACGGGAATGGAAGCATTTGAGTATTTTTTTGTACAAGTTTTTTTAATTAGTTATATATTCCTAAGTTTTTTTTACCCTTACTGACATTATCAATCTGGGCATAAGCTTATGAAAATGTTACAGGCCTATCTCACTTAAGGCACTACTCAAGGCCGTCACCAGACCAAAATTTTGGGGACACAAGCCCCCAAAAGCTGGAGGGGGGAAAAAAACTAATGAATGCCTTTAGAAGCTATTTGGAGCTAACTAAGAGCAAAGATTAAAAATAATGTTATTTTGTTAATGTTAGTGTTAATATTAAAAATAGATCTTGATTTGACTTTATAAAAGTGAAAAATTTAAATAATCATTATGTTTTAAATATTTACACTGCTATTTGGTTAATGAATAAAGGCTGGAGAAAATTTATTAAAATATCTAATTCACAGTTTTATTTTAAAAACCAGAATATTTTGATGAACGTTGCTACTTATAAACTGTGATTACAGTTTTCATTATTATGTAGGCCTATATATGGGCTTACTAAGTTCCACAAAATTATATTAGACCAAAGCCAAGCTGTGAGCCCAACTAATTTAAATGATATAAATAAATACATCATTCTTATATACATAAAATGCAAATTAATAGAAAAACATTCGTGCGTAAGAATAGGTTTTCATTAATTTTTCCTTTGTGTATTAATGGAAAATATTTGTATTCGCAAATAAATTGTCGTTAATTTGCACTTTGTGTAAATGTGGCTAGTGGTTTATTTATTTATTTCAATTTCAAACAATAAGTACACCTAGTAGTAATAATTGTACTAAACTGAGTTTTCCCCAACTAATATTATTATTTAGTCAGAGGACGAGCTCAATAAGAATCTAGGTATTAAAACATTCCTTGATCCTCTCTGAAAGCCTTCTATTTTAATCCCAGCAGGGTTGAAGTTACTTAATCTCCCGTTTGGGAGAAAGCGTCTGAGATATAAGGGACTCGGGATCACCCGTATTAATGTCAGCGTTATATATATAATAGTTAATTAGCCTGTTATTTTTTTCACAACTTAAGTATTTTCTTGTTAAAAAGCTGGTTGGAGTCATTATGTGTTAAAGTCTACTCTTTTAGACCATTTATGTTTATTTTTTATTTTAACTCCGCGTCTTACTACCCGTTCGGGTTATACGCTTATGTACTAGCTACGCTAGTGGTTTTAGGGACTAGAAAGGATATACTAAGAGGAAGTGTACCCGAATTTGCGTAGAGAGAAAGAGTGGAAAAACAGTTTGGTAAAACCGCCTTCAATACACCTGACCGGGATATTTACTCTTAACTAAGACGTATTGGTAAAGGTTTGTGATTGTTAACAAAATTCATTTATATATTTAAACTAAGAGTTACGTTTGTTGTGCTTTTAATTTAGAGAATATAGTGAGATTTTACACGGAATATTTTTTATTTAGTCTATCTCTAAGACCTGTACACATAGTTGACCTTTTAAAGTTGGGTCTAAGCCTGAGAAGTTCGTACATCTCACATAGACCACCTCGTCAAATAATCATATCGTTTATTTATGAAGCTTTGGCTCGTACCTACTCATAATAAAGGTTCATTCTAAATAAAGCTGCGCTCTTCAGAGCAGCAAATTGCTGTGGAGGATGTTTTCCATTTGTTGGACGATCCACACTACAACGGCGCGTCGCGTCAGAATCTGTTGGTAGAGGAATGGATGCTTCTACAATCCAATTTTAATAGGAAGGACCCTTTAGAAAAAAAAATCTTATTTTTTTCGCATAAATTTATAACATTTTACCATATTATCAGTCTTATTTTATAAGTATTGACAATACCTATCAAAAATAGAGAGGGGTCGAATTTTATAAACTATATTAATTTTCTCCAATCTGAATCTTGAATTTTTTTTCGAATCTCGAATCCTAATTCAAATACTCGAATCTTTAAAAATATACAATAATTCTAGTAAAAGTGAAGATATATATTTATCCGCCTCGGTGGCGTAGTTGGCTAACGCGCTAGTCGTGTTGAGCTCGACCGCCGAGGACGGGGAGATCGAGGCTCGAATCTCGGTCTGGTGAACTGGGGGTGGTTTTTCCTAAATGGTTTTCCACTCTACCTCCACGCAAATGTGGGTTCACTTCATATAAATTCAACCCTCCCAATTCTTAATACATTAGCGTAATTAGTATTTAAGCGTATAACCCGAACGGTTAGTAAGACGCGGTGCTAAATATTATTATTATTATTATTAAGATATATATTTAAAGTTTTATTCAAAAGAAGTTGTTTAAGGCACTGGCAAATTATATTTTGTTTGTCGTGTCTATTACTTCATGTAAATTAATTATATTAACAAATTTTGCCTTTTTTATTCTTCCAAATACACAAGTCTATAAAATTTATTTTACACATTGATTAAAATTGTTATTTGAACAAAAGGTCCTAATAATTGTACTCGTATTTGCGATACTTTTTTGAATTTTTTACGAATATCAATTATATCGAATACAAAAGAATTCCAGAGTTATAAGCATCCCATCTCTGGTAAAAAGTGATATCTAAAGATAATATGACCAAAGTATAAACACTTTTTTTTGACAGCGCTTTTTACTCCCCTTTCGGGCTATAGTACGCATAATACACTAATTACACCAATGATATATGAATGAAGAAGGTTTAATTTAGCTTGATCATACCCGCATTTGCGTGGTGGAGGGAAAGTGGGAAACAATTTTGAAAAAAAAACACCCTTAGTACACCGGTCCGGAATTCGATTCCCGATCTCCCAGTAATCGGCAATCCAGTCTATTGCAAGGATGACACCTCATACCCGAGGGGGACAACATATTTTTCAATGTAGACCCAGGTGTGATGAATGAGAAGTGAAATTCGCCACTCCATGTAAAAATTGAGAAATTTGGTTGTTCCATCGAATATTTAAAACAAAATACAATGTTTTTTATAAGTTGATTTAAGGCACTTACACATTAAATACTCAGTTACAGCTGCTTTAGAAGCAAATTATACAGATTGTTAAAATTAAAAACGTAAGACAGTTAATGAGAAATTTGACAATCCTTTTGTCTGAAGGCAAAGAATAAATTAAATTTTGGAAAAGAAAAGCCAGTTTTCGATGGCAGTGTTGCGTCAATGACTCATTTAGAAAGCGGAATGCTTCCAATGATCTACAGCACACACCGTCAGGAAAAAATCTTATTTTACTGGGAGCGAAGGTAAACTCAAATTCGGCAGACTTTTATGGTCATTTTGCCACTTGTGACTGTTGGCGAAAGGGGTTGCCCACCCCAGACTTAGATCATTCTACGACCGAAACGAGTTGCGACAATAAATGAAAATATATCTAGAGAATTTCCTAGCAGTCAAATAAAGCCATTACTATGAAAATTGGACTATATCCGTTATCTAGTGAGGATAGGAAAGGAACGAATAGCATCAACCTTTTAACCACACGCGATAACACCTCCACTAAGTTTTGAATAATTTCCCGTCGTTTATTTACAACGTTATAAATAGTGTGAAAAATTAACTACAGCATATGATACTTTTAGAATCAGACGAGGTTAAATAGCTTTCCTTATGTTATTTTCCTGCTCTTGTATTTTAAATTCAACTGGTCTACCAAAGTATTAGGATCTCATAAATATGTGAGAATATAGTTTTCAAACATGATTTTAAACAACGGTCATCTATTTAAATAATTATTCAATCCAATGGGGGGAAAAAAATCTTGACTTTAATTTTACTGTCCGGGTTATCCATAAATTAACACTTCTAATTGATTAGGGATTAGAAAGTTTGAATTTGATGTAATTTAACCGCATTGGTGGTGAGGAAGAATACGGAGTTATTTATAGAAAAGAACACCCCAGTACAGCAAGCAGGGATTTTAACCCGGCTCTCTTAGTTTCTAAGGAACAAGTCTAACTGTGACATGCCTTTGAACACATAGTTTCAGTGCGATTTTCAAACTTTTAGTAACTTTGTTAATACTCACTCATAATAAAAGGCGTACCAGTATTTTCACTTTACCAAGTTAAAAAAAAAATCATGGCATCGTGCCAAACCGAACCAGCGTCCACCATTTGTTTGGGAATATAGTGTCAACTTTTTCTGATGAACGGTGTCATATGGTAAGTACAACAAACTATCCGACCGTTAATCTAAGTTTTCTAGACGGAGCTGCTACTTTTTTAATCAAGTACTTCCTCGTTTGTCCTCACGAGGCTGAGTTGAGCTCGTTCCAGACCCACTGCTTCACAGAAAATCTAGAAGCACCTGGGATCGAACCTGAAACTTTTGACTCCTTAGCCACGGACTTTGACCACTAAGCTTCCGCAAAAAAAAAAAAATCCTATAAATAAGCTCTAGAAAGAATAAAAAACACTTCCCATTAGAAATTGAATTTTATTCCATTTGGAGTTCTCAAGACTGCTTAAAAATATACGAGACTTAAGGAAAATCCTGATATCGCTTTCAATAACTAATTTCTCAGATCTGCAAAAGAGCTCGTGCTATTTTATCCCAACAAAGCATCTTGCCACCGACCACCAGGAAGTAAATATAATCTCATTTTTAAAATTGGTGTTGACTCACCTAATCCTAATGACAGTTGACTGGACATAGACTTGAATATGTGACAGGAGGTAATTAAAACGTTAACTCTTTGTAAGCGAAACGGTGGCGCCATCATCTGGATGTCGCACCTAAATAAACAACGCTCAAACGTAACTGACATTATCTTAACATTCCACTCGGATGGGCTTACGTTCGTAAAGTTTTAACAGCAATATTCTGATCAACGGGAGTTTACTGAGACTTCATTTTATAAAGAGATGGCGAGGTGTGTAAGAGGGGGACAATAGAGCCTACATTTTTAAAACATCATTTTAGAATCATACAGGCCTATTATTACTGCTGTCCATTGAGTAAACAACTCAAAACATTTGACATGAAATATAGTATCAAGACTAAAAAAGTTTGATGAACAAAAATATGCTAGAAAATAAAGAGTAAAAATAAATCGACGAAACATCTAATTACTTTAGGTGAGGGAGTGGGTAATAGATAAACTTTAATTAAAAAGTAAAATTAACAGAGAGTAATAATATAATAAAAATAAAATATTATGAGAAATCACCCAAAGGAAAACCAACTAAAATACACATAAATGGGCTATAAATAAATAAATAAAAAAAGTTTAAATATGACAACTTTGGAAGAGATTGCAAAACAAGAATACAGAGTATTATTAAATTAAACAATTCAAGAACCAATTAATTTTCTGTACTTTGATATAAAAGACGAATTTCTATTTACTAAGGATTTAAATTAAAATAGTTTTGGTTTTCCTAGTTGAGTCATACATGATGTTTTATAGATATATCTCATAAAAAGACTCGTACAAATTATAAATTCATTAAATTTTTTATAGCTAACATTTGTAAATGTGCTCTATATTTGTTTTAGCGGTCCGAATTAACTAGAGCCATAAATAATGATATAACATTAGACGTACCTTGCTAGTATTCTTGCTAGAGGCCTGCCTGTCAATATCCAAAGAACAAAACGGTAACAATAAACTGTATTTGTTTGCTAGGCAAGGAATTCACGTCGCATTGTGGGTAATAAGTTGGGTAATCAGTGGATCGACCAAAATTGTCAACCACGCATTTGGTTGCGCATAACCAGCTAACATTACTTTACTCGCGAGTCTTGACTCTTGCTTAAGGAGTCGTCATATTTACCTGTTAAATACAAGGGGCCATACATGTATTACGTAACCACTTGAGGGGGGAGGGGGGTTTAGGCTAGCCTAACGTAACAAAGATGTTTAAAAAATGATATAGTCATGTAAAAACTTAAGCTTTTTCACACTTTTAAAATCATGTTTTTCGGAAATAGCCTACATATAAAACTGTTTGACTAGAAATTGCATCCTTTATTAAAAATCCTGTTTATTTGAAACTTATAAGGTCGACGTGAAAATAACAAGTCAAACAAAAAAAAAAGTCCAATCGAAAATGACATATAGTTGAAACTGGATGCATTACTTAACTTAAGGGGGGTAAAAGGGCTGCCAAAGAGTTACGGAGTGTGATATGGAGTAAGGTGGAGGGGGTAAAAAAATGCCTAAAATTGCGTTACGTGATATATGTATGGCCCCTAGACAAACGGATTACATAAATAGTTCTTAACCTAAGTAATGGAGTAGGAATAGTAGGGGATTAATTCCTTTGAACACAATTTGCAAGGAATATTAATTCAGCATGATTATAACTAAATTAAATTGTGACTTTAAGGACACTGTGCTGCATTGACAGTATCTCAAGTGACGGCTTTAGAACATATGTTTTTGCACATGATTGCTTGAAACAAGACCGATTAAGTGGGGATGTAGGGAACTCAAGAAAAGACCCTTTTTTTTTTTTTTTGCAGTTAGTATAGCAACATATTGTGTGAAAAAAATTAAACAAAATATTGCTCCAGTAGAACATAGATTTTTTTTTTCACATGGTGATATCAACAGTTGTTGAATATCTGTCATGGCCAATAGCGCATTAGATGAGAAACTTTTTAAATGGAGAGAAAAAGTTGTCATTAAATTCCGGGATACCCTTAACAGACATTTGACAACTGTTTATATCACCACGTGAAGAAAATTAAACCCTATATTTGTACTGAAGCAATATTTTATTTATTTTGAACAAAAAAAGTTTTGCATAAAAAATGCAAAAACACTGGCCTTTTTTCACGTCCCCTTCCATCCCACCTAAAGGTTGCGCAGTGACAAAACTGCAAGCACACAATTGCGCGAAAATATTGTGAAAAATAATAGTTGACGGCTTTGTTGGTGATTCATGCCTGAGCCCTGTCTTTATTGTTTGTCTAAAAAACATTTTCCTTGCAGTTTAGTTTGTCCTGCATGTTGACAGCATGGAAAGATGAAGAGTGAGTGGTAAATGTGTTGTTCTACAGTAGTAGCTTACCATGTCAACAAAACGACAGAAAGAAAAATACTTCTACTTATTTTCTCCGCTCCGACTACAGTACCTTCTCATGCACCTCCCTGTCTTTCTGCACGGTAGAGTTTCATGTCTAGCCTCGCTAACGGTACTTGCATGAATAAATCAAGTAAGATTTATCGAAATTACAAAATTTCGTAGACCCATAGTGCTCACGAATGTAATCAAATATTATATTTTCTTTTTACACAGCAAAGTTAATGAACTTTTTTATTTTCTTTAAGCTTTTTGAAAAGTTTCATGAAACCTAGTTAGCGTGACAGTTTATGACCGAGATAAAAAGAATCTAGTACAAATGCTGATCCAGACTAATTCAAAGAGTGAAAACGTCAACCTTTCCACGAATTGGTTTGTTTCTGTCCGGACACCAAATTAACACTTTATTTCTTACATCACGTCAACAGTTCTAATTTGAACACGCAAAGAGAAGTTTTGATTGAGTTGGGAAATGTATGGAGAGTGCGGAAAAAATAAAACACTATTTTAAAAAGTACAGTCATATAAACAAAGGTGGCAACAATTGAAATTATATTCTTTGTAGAAATGGTTGAACCACTTAAATTTTATCTGAGAGAGCAGAGCTAGATTCTGACCAACTACGCTTAGAATTATTTTTATCGAAATGGGAAATTTTAATCACTGTCTCCTTAATATGAGTATGAAAATATTATTCCTATAAATATACTCTTCCTAAACCCTAAGCAAGATGCAGTGATAAAGAGGAAAGTAATAATATATTTTTAAACATGAGGAAATTAGGAAAGTTTAAAATTAATACAACTAAATTCTGCCCCTAAACACAATATTATAAAACATAATTGAATCGTTTGTTTCTGCTATTTAATATTTACAACGACACATGTGTTTGGGTCACATAAGCAATATTACCTGAATATTAAAACCTTTAGTGATTAAATATTATTGAAATCTAAATCATGCGATTTGTATTAGAAATGTACACAAATTATTCATTTAAGACCCATTGCTAATACGATGTAGGGCAAAGTTTTGAATGATATATTTTCTCTTTACAAAGTTTATTTATTATATTTAAAAACAAAAAAGTAAGAAATTAATTAATTCAGGTTTTATAAAAAACTTTACATTTTTCATTTTTTTAGTAGTAGAAACCACATTTATAAATTAAAAAAGAAAATAATTATTTGAAGTTAAATTAAAGTTTCTTATTGAAAGTTTTCAAATTAATTAAGTAAACCACTTCAAATTAAGGCATTTTTCCTTTACAAAATAAATTATTTTTAGCGAATAATTTGTCATATTGTCAATTTGCCTGTACAAATATTTTAAAACATAGGCGTTTTTACTATTTTGTTGTATTCTGATCACAATATTTTTATTTTTTTATCTTAAAGTATGTTGTAAAAATATATATCTTCGAAGAATTAAACTAAGATTAATATGTAGTTCCGTTTAAATTTCAACTTGAGACGATAATATCTTGAGGAGATATTTGTTTTATTCCAATAATTAATTCCAGATTTGTTTAGTATTTGAACAATTATATTGTTACATATTAGGAACTAGCAGTTTGACTCGTTCTTAGCACGGCTAAGCAGCATCAAAACTATATAAAATTAGAATGTTCGATACCCGACTACCCACTTTTTATATTTCCTCGATGTACAATCCTGAGACTATGGATTCACAAACCAGTGATATAAATAACGTATCAAAAAAATTAAATATTGGAGACCTTATCCACAAACTGAGTGCACAAACAAACGCAATCAATTACAACGCATTATTTACTTAAGCATGATAATGAAAAAGGTAAAAATAACTATTGACATTGTTAAGAAATATGTTGGAAAAAAATTAACATCACAGTTACCAAATAGAATAATAAATAATATAATCTTACAGAAATATATTGAATAGCCTAGTAAGCATAATGGTTTTACAAAGAGCATCACAATTCACTGAGCCCTTAAGGTAATTTTTAGTTTTTGGATCCTTTTATTTTTGGATTTTTCATCTGCCTATTCAAAATTCAAATTTTATAGCATATAAAGAAGTTTTTTCCCTTCTATTAGCTATTTCCCAACCCCTTTTTTCAAATTATAGAATTTCAGATTGTTTGGTTGTTGTGGAATAGTCCTTTTACAAACTTGGCAAATTTAAATTTTCTTTCATACCAAAAAGAAGATTTTATAACAATCTTGGACATATTTTAAGATACTGCCCCGCTCCATCTTTTTCTGTTCCCACATTCTATTAACAAAAATTTAAGATTAATTTTATTATTGTCGTAGCTTGGAGCCTTAGGTAATCTAGAACATGTGATGATGTAAGTCTATAACTCACAATGTTAATTGTTACGGATAAACAGTTACGCACGCGTCATGTTTTCAAAAACATAAATTGTTTGCCGATTAGCGTAAACTAAAGTACTGCCAAAACTAATAACTTAGGGAAAACACCCCTCATTTTTTGGTATATGAATAGCATGTTTTTACACCTTTTCAGGAAGGGGGGCCGGGAAGGACGCAATTTATTAAGGGGCTACTTCGAGGTGCTCTACATACTCGGCCACCAAGTTACAGTAACTTGTAAGGAGAATATCCTACAGCTTGATTCCTTGTTCAGTACGGAGGATGATGGCCGCCCGAACCATCTTGAAAGTATGAATTAAATAACAACCGTGAACGTCGGGCGGCCGTGTGTTCAACACCAGTTAGAGCATCAACACCGAATAGGTCAAGGGCGTGGATCTGCTGAGTAAGGACATTAATATAACGAGTACCTTTCACTAAACTCTTTATACTAGTTCTAAAACCTACATCACATTTATACACTCGCATAGTTAATTAATCTATTTCAACAAACAAAATCAAAACGAACCCCACAGTTATTTACCGCTACATACCCATCCTGACACGTCAGCCCATGTGTTGAGGAGAGTAGCGACATTATATTATAATGGTTTATTTAAAATCTTGCCAAATTTCGATTTTAAACCACACCGAAAATTAATGTTCTATATTGATGAAGCTGATTCACTTTCGAGCGCTTCAATTTGCCAGGCTTCAATTTTGAAATTCTATATGTTCCGACGTCATTTTGTCCTCCGGGAATGTCAATTGACTTACATGTCGAACTTTCATTTTATATCATAACAGAAATTGTATTTTATATTATTTTTAGGAATATAATTAAAAGACCCTGTCAATGGTTCAAAATATACATAGTTTAATTTTGAACCCCTCCCCCCCTTTTTTTAATCTCTTAGAGGTCAAATATCACAAAACCGCGTCTTATCTCTTGCCTAGGGTCTATAAGGAACATTCCGTAAAATCTAAAATTTCCAGGACCAGGGTTGGTGGTCACCCAGTACAAGGGTCATAGCTTGAAATATACTGGATTTGAGGATGAGGTTCGAATCTGGCCCGGCTTAATCACTGGGGTTTACCCATCTTTTGTCCACGTTAATGAGGGTGCACTTCCTCTAAAATATACTTCCTTATTCTAACCACACCTTAATAACCCGTATAATAAATGTATTAGCCCTATATAGAAATGTATTCTGCTTATCCAACTGTGCCATAGTCAAATAAACTAGTTTTATTAATTGTATTATTATTTGAAAGTTCCAAAAACATTTACTAGGTGATTAAACATATTCGTTGCTTAAATTTATGACGGTGTTTATCTATACACCTCCGTTGTGGCGAATATCATGGTAGTGTTGTGCTTCAAGCGATGACCAGCCCACCTTTGGTTTACTCTGGTTTGAATCCAAGTGGAGTAGAACAGTTAGCATTCCCCAGAGCGGATAGCAGTAAATGTGCAAATGAGGGCTATCCCGGGCGCTAATGACCCCTTTTGTGTGTTAGTAACGTGTATTTTTTTAACACCACTACTTACTACCTGTTCAGGCTGTACGTATATGTATTAACTACGGTAGTGAGCTAGTGATGAAGGAGGTTGAATTTAGAGGAAGTATACCCGTGTTTGCGTGGAGAGAGAGGGTAAAACCATTTAGGAAAAAACACCCTCAGTACATCCGACCGCGATTCAAACCCCAATCTACCTCTCATCGGCAGCAAAGTATATTGCAAGAGTGGCGTCGTAGACCATATGGCCACTGAAGCAAGTTCATTCTTTAATTAAACTATACAATTAAATATTTATCCGCTTGACAAATGAGCTAATCGTTTTAAAATACTAATTTTTTTTTGGGTTAATTTGTTCGGAGATAGGATGGGAAGCAAGATTTTTTTTTAAATATACCAAACGTCCATACAAGGGGTGAGCTCTGGACTCCTGAATAAGAAACTGGCATGCTGGTGTAGATCCATTTATTGCAGTTTAAATATCTTAGAACCTTTTTAATATTTTCAAACAATGCTATGTATTAAAGGATATTAATACTCTATAGTAACCAACCATGCTTATTTTTAGTAAGAAATAAAATGCTCTTCATAAATTAAATATATAAATTTGTAGTGATCTAGACTCTCAAGTGTAAGAACAAATAAAATGGTGGAGGTAGGATGGGTTGAAAAAAAAATCGCATCAAAATTGAAACAGCGGTGGCCTAACCTCAACCCCCATACCCTGCAGATAACATTATTTCCAACAACAGAAAGAATAGGATCGATGCTAAAAGCTGAAAGAGAGGTCGGACATAGAACATGAGAGAGAACGAGAGAGAAAGAGCCATCAGGAAACGGAAGAATATCGAGAAGGGTGGGGAGGAAAAAACTTGGATCGATTGTAATCATCTTCCTCCGTGATCCTTTTCGCCGGCGTGCCTGGAGGTCAAATACTGGGGAACGGCGAGGTGAAATGCGGCGAGAACAGCTTCGAACGCAATCACTGCACTTACCTCGGAGAGCGAGGGCTTCTGTCTTCGTATGGGGAGGGCTCTGGTTTTACAAGAGGAGCTCTCAAAAAGGAGGTAAAAACGAGAGAGAGAGAGAGAGGAATAACGGCTGCGGTAGCATTCGTCCTCCAGGTTTCCGTTCCCGTAGTTTAGAGCTAAAGGCGGGAGTGTAGGGAACATGAGTTAAGGCCAGGGTTTTTGCAGTTTTTATAGCAAAATATTTTTTGGGGCCAAAATAAAACAAAATATTTCTTCATTAGAAACATAAAGTTTAATATTCTTCATATGGTTACATCAACAGTTGTTGAATATTTGTCAAAGATGTCCTGGAATTTAATGACGTTTTCTCTTCATTTAAAAAGTGTCTCATCTAATGCTGCTCTGCTCATTACAAATATTCAACAACTGTTGATATCACCAAGCGAAGAAAATTATTAAACTATGTGTTTCTACCGGAACGACATTTTATTTAGTTTGGCCAAAAAAATTGTTTGGTATAAAATCTGCCCTTAGCTTGCGTCTACGAGTCTACGAGACCCTGATTTGATATTTGGTACAGGTGACAATTTCTAAAAAAAAATAGTTTTACAACCCGCAACGATAGGGACCGAAAGGTCAGGTTTCGAATTCCAAGTGGGTGTATTAAGATTTATTGATTATATTTCTCTCCACTCTAATGCGGGAACATATAATCTCAAGTTTTACCTCATCATGCGGTTAACTTGGACAGTTATTAATATGCGTAATACAAAAAAAAAAGTAATACAATTTTATTGACAATAATGAAAAATACAGTCGTAGACGGTTGAATCACATGAATACAGAATGGCTTCATAACCAACTAATAATTTGGCAGAGTTATATAAACGGAGCCCTCACCTCATCGTCACTGGCAAACCAGACTAGATGAGCTTGACGTATATTCCGCTCGCTCACCTATGTTGGATCACAATAGTGAATATGTTGTTTAAGGATACAACGTACATAGGTTCCCGGTGACTTGGAGATCAAGGTTCGAATAATGGCCGGGTGCACTGCACATGATTGTGATGTGTATATTTTATGTTTACCCATCCATTCTTCAAGCTAATGTGGGGACACTTATTCTTAATTAGCCCTCTTATTTATATTAAGTCGTTAATAGCCGTAGTGTCAAACGTACTAGTAAATAAAGGGTACGGTGCACCGCACAGAATTTCTCTCTCTTTTAACTTAAAAAAACAGACATTTACTAAAAACTCGTTAGACTCGTGAATCAAAATAATATTTTTTTTTGCAGAAATACTCCACCAAAGAGCATAAATGAAATAATATACACTGTCACAGAAACATTGGGAAAAGAGGAACAGCTCTGTCTAACAAAGACCATAACAATCAATTTAAATTATCATATACCTCTATAAATATGTAGATATACGTGTGCTCAGACACTATTGGTTATATAAAATATAGTCTAAATAAAAAAATAATATTTTTAATAATATTAAATCTTTACAGTAATAAGTTAATTCATATCTGAAATAGTTGCGAAGATATGATCAAAATTGTAAATTTCTACTTATGTAAGGTACCCTTAATATAATTTTAACGAGAGAATGAGAGTTGCCATTTTATTTGTGATTTTTTTAGCATTGTGTCTTACTACCCGTTTGGGTCACACACCTATGTACTAATTACGCTAATGAATGAGATATTAGGAAGGGTTAGTTAAGAAAAAGTGCACCCGAATTTGATTTGAAGGAGGGTGGAAACCATTTAGGAAAACCACCCGCAGTGCACCCGACCGGGATCAAACCCCGATCTCCTGGTCTTAGGCAGTCTATTTCAACACGAGAGTAGCGTGTTAGACCACGTGGCCACCGAAGTGGGTTATTTGTGATGTTAAACAACCCCTAGATACAAAATCTAATCAAAATAGTTTGAACTAATTTTGAGAAAATAATTTTTTTCTCTTTTTAGCCTTAAATATACTTCCCTTAATTCTAGGGTTAGATAAATAATTACAAACATTTTTTGGGGAAATCTTATGAAAACCCTATTTACCAAGTTTTAGTCCGGTCAGTAAAACTGTTTCGGCACCAGATCGAAATACAGACGGACAGACGGCTTTGCGAAATCCAATTTTACGGTTTCAAGGTGTCATGAAAAGTCGACATTTATCCAAATCTCGTGTTGGCTTCATTTAAAGATTACAATAGTCCTACATCTCTCCCCGAGGGGTCAATAGTAAGTGAAAAAAAAAAGAAACAACTGAGGAACGTAGATTTAATTCAACGGTCAATGCAAATAAGTCTTAAAACACAAGCTTAAATTTAAAATTAATTATAATTTATCTTGAACTACGTATTTAATTTACATTACATATCTAATTATGACTTAATTATGTTTTGTAACACTGCTAGCGTGTAATTAAAACCTTGATTTAGAGTAGTTGCTTCACAGCGTGTAAATGTTATGCCGCGAGCTACACACACAAGTTAAATAAAACAAAATTAAAATGTTTTAAGATAAAACTATATAAAAGGCTTTACCTTAAAAGTCTGTTGAAAATTAAGATGTAAATGATATTAGTTTATGTTTAAAAAGAAAATTAATTATAAAGATCTAATTTAAAAATAACAATATATCTCTCACCACCAAAGAAGGTAAATTACAATGTGATTTCTTCAAACTTCTTTGAGCCCCCCTTATTAGCCTGTAATGTTTACTTTATATTTGTTTATTTTTATGAAAAAATCAAATTTACGTATTTAGGATTTGGCTGCAATTTGCTCAACGATAGATTTCCTCCCAACCTCTTTTCAATAGATTCCTAATAATTTTGTTCAGTTCAATAAATTTTTGAAAATTATAATGTTTATTTTAAATAGGTCATTGAGAGTTATTAAAACTTCTACATTTTGTTTTTTGATTATTTTCAAAACATATTTTTGCGAGAATTGTCTCTTGAAATTCATATAAAATTAGCTAATAATTATGTTCAAATGCTCTAAAATTCCCTCACACTATGTTAAATTTCTGAAATTTTCTCTCTCAAGGAGGAAAGAGGGGTACCACACCCCCAGCAGATGGGACTAAAATCCACCCCCATTTGGAAAACCCACATGGGGGCCTTTGCTTGAATAGCTACTAAAAGTAATACTGGTAGTGTTACAAATATTACCTCTCTTGGCTTTAGCCAGCTGCCATTTGCATGCTCTAAACCAGTGGTTCCCAACCTTTTGTGGACCATCTCCCTTTTCTGGAGGTTGACTAACACCTATCGCCCCCTTTTCATTTTCATTGTATGCCTAATTTTAATTTGAAGTAAAGTGTAAATAATAAATCAGTTTTATTATTTTAAACAATTTTACTATCGTATATAAAAATAACCAAAGCAGTTTTATCCGGTCACTCTTAAATAAAATAGAAAAAAAAAAATGTACATTTTTTAAAGATTTTTTTAAGAACAAAGAAGTGAAATAATTAACTAAGATCATTGACGTACATTTAAAAAACAGGAGTACATGTTTTCATTTTAAAATTGGAATCTGGAAAAAATTAAGTTGACAGTAACTTCTACTGTACAGTACTATTTTAATTTTTCCCCCTTTGAATACTCATCGCCCTCAAATCGCCCCCCACTTATTTATTGCCCCCCTGATAACCCAAACCGCCCACTTGGGGGCGATCGCCCCCAGGTTGGGAACCACTGCTCTAAACCTTCTAGAAGGGAAGTCTGAGAGCAAATATATATCTATAAAAGCCAAATACCACTAAATCACTGACTCACTGACTGATCACTGATCTCAAGAACAACAAGGACTAGGAAGCTGAAATTTTGCATGCTGATTCTTCTTATACTGTAAAGGTGTACTAAGAAAGATTTTTGAAAAATTCTACTCCTAAGAGGCCTAAAATTGGCATAAGGCATAACCCATTTATCAGTTTATTTCCAGGGTAACAAGATATAGAGCGCTGAAAATTCGCATGGTGGTACTTCTCATTTGTTCACTAAGAAAGGGTCTGCAAACATTCAGATTCTAAGTGGCTTAAAACTGGTCTAAGTCTGTATGAAGTTGTTACATAATTTATGTTTCTTTAGATAAGGTTTTATTTGATCTAAAGCCATGTATAAATGAATATATTTATTTGAAAACAATAAAAATCGTATGCACACAAATTAGAATGGAAAAAATTTAACTAACACAAGCGTGAGAATATTTATGACTCTGACTGTACCTACTTTTATCTCGGAGTCATTTTTATCACAACGCTATAGTTACGTTCAAGGTTCAGTTCAGTCACTACTCCACTACTGTACATCTGTGTCAACCTGTTCTCTTGATTTATTTTCTCTTCACGTCCAATTTAGTTTTTCCATATATATTCTACTTCTGATTCATTTTTATCACAACGCTATATCTGTACTACCAGGTTTTCCTTTCATTTTTAGAATTCCATTTTAAGATAATATTCTTTTCATATAAACAGAGTTCATTTTTATTACCTATTTACCTTGAGTTCCTGTATAGAAATTTTAAGGCGTTTTTAGAGTTTTAGTTTTTTTTTTGTTTTAGAAGTTTTTTGTGTTGCTGTCAGTTCTGTTTTGGGCTAACGTTAAATAAAGTTTAGTTTGGTTTTAATATAGGAAGTATTTGTACTCTAGAGATTATTTTTTTCTCTGCTTTCAATATTTATAACTCTTTTGCCATTACATTTTGTCGCTGATATTATCTGAGCAGGTCACTTTCTAATGATTCTTATTTTATGACAATAATTTTTATTTCGTCATCTCCCCCATACCTAAAAATACACAAATTATTTCTCATAGCTACCTTTATTTTCCTTTTATTTTCCCAATAAACATTATTAGGCATGGAGCTCATTGATATTGACGGCGTGATGGATGGTACCTCACCTTGTTGTTCCTATGAAGGGGGACGGATCGTGTTTTTTCTATTCCATATCTTACTTCATGTTCGGCACTGACTCGCTGGCGCCTCAGGTGCGGGTCAGTGTCGTACAGCACATTTGTAACAACTGGCAACGGTTTCAAGAGCTCACTATGTGGTGACATATACAGAACCATGGTTGAGCACCAGGCTCACATGTCCTTCCGCACCACATACGCCACCCACTGTGAAATTAGGGCTGCTGATGAAAATTTACACTTACCATCTGGTGGTGTATCGTGATGGCAAGGTGATTATACAGCCTGAAGAGCCTGTTGAGTGAAGGCCTATATTACATTTTAGGTGTTCTGGTCCCATGATGTCATAGCATTTTGAACCACTCATACCTCACTATGTTCCTCCTCCTCAACAACCACCCGTCGTCGCTCGCCCTTTCCTTACATCACTAGATGTAATCAGCCCTGCAAGTATTTTTGTCCAGCGCTCTGCCAATGACAAAATTGATAGTGAATTTCCTTTTACTGATTTATCTTACCCTGCTCTTCCTAAAAAAATTGTCTTTCTGTTGTGCCTGATGATGATCTGAATTCTCCCCCTGACTTGGACAACAGTTCCAAAGTTACTCCTTCCAATGAGAAAAAGAGGAAAAGCGCCGTGCTAGATTCACCGGTAGAATAAAAAGAAAAAACAGAGGGAGTCTGTAAAAAATACATAATGAAAAAACTCTGATGTTCATAGGCAGTCAGTACAGGCTTATGACGAGAAAAATACGGACGTTAATAGGGAGGCTGTTAAGTAGTACACTGCGAAAAATCCTGATATTCATAGGGAGGCTGTCAGGAAATACACTGAGAAAAATCCTGATGTTAATAGAGCAGCAGTTGAAAGATACAACCTGGCAAATCCCGATATAAACAGAGCTTCCGTATCCAGATAGGCAAACAAACGCCCCGAAGTCAAACAAGAAGCTGTTAGGAGAAACAATGAAATTAAACGATTGGTCCCGTGGAAAATAACATCTTTATCAGGATTCAAGTACGAATGCAATACAGACTATAGTAATAACAAGGTTGTTTCTATTGGACAGAAAGTTGATTGCAAGTGGTGTCACGCAAGAAAGTGGAAATATGAAAGTCCCGGTCTATGTTGTAGCAATGGCAAGGTACATCTTCCTCGAATTAAATAGTCTCCTGATCGTCTCCACAACCTCCTTACTAATGATCATCCTGAGTCTCAGCATTTTTTGACAAACATTACGAAGTATAATGGATGATTTCAAATGATATCCTTTGTAGCTAAGGAAGCACAGGAAGGAAATGTTATGCCAACTTTTAAGATTCATGGGCAAGTTTACCACAGGATAGGAAGTTTGTTATCTTCATCACAACAAAACCACTCATTTTTACAAATATATTTTGTTGGCAATGATGAAAAAGAGGCGGAAATTTGGTCCAATATCTTCCCTGTTGTGAAGCCCTGGTTAGTTGGACAGCTTTAAAAAGTTCGGCATGGTCCCAATCCTTACATACGAGATTTTAAAACAGCAATGGAGAATTCCCCAGAAGGTCCGGAGTTTAAAGTTGTAATTCATGTGGACTTAAAACCTTCGGCTGAACATAGGGGTCAATATAATGCACCTACAACGAGTAAGGTGGCTTAGGTGATTGTGGGACAGGAGTTTGAAAAGTGGGACATCGTTTTTCACAGCGGAGACACTAAATTGGTGTGGATCAGCGGAACTTACCGTGCTTATGACGCTCTTCAGTACCCTCTTATGTTCTACCGTGAAGAATATGGATGCTCCATTAACATCCTCCAGATTGATCCAAATTCCAAAGCCCCTCTTAAGAAAACAGTTTCTTCATACTGTTACTCTTACCGAATCATGGAAAAGATAGTCAAGAAAACTACATCTTACTCTATCGTAGTCTTCGTAATCAGTTTTGGTTGACATGTACGCAAAAAAAACAGAAAGACTGAATTTCATTAGACACAATCAAAGTAAACTGTGAGCGTAAAACTACGTACACCTGCGGGACGCCATGTGTAAGGGAGATGGGCAAGCTTCTGATCTTGGAAAGTTGGTGGTGTTACCTTCAAGTTTTACTGGTGGGCCTCATTACATGCACGAGAGGACTCAGGACGCTATGTATGACATATGTCTGTCAATATGGTCGTCCTGATCTGTCCATCCCATTCACATGTAACCCTAAGTGGACCGAGATACAGGAGGCATTAAAAGTCGGACAAAAGTCCCAAGACAGACATGACATTAGTGCTCGGGTTTTTCATATAAAGTAAAAAAAATATACATCTCTTGATTAAAGGCTCTATTCTCGGTCAAGATATGTGTTACATGTACACTGTGAATTGGCAGAAGCGTGATTTGCCTCACGCCCACAATTTTCTATGGCTTCAAGGCATCATTATTCCCGCCCAAATCGACAGTGGCATAAGCGCATAGATTCCTGATGCAGAACTTGATCCAGTCCTTCATGAAATCGCACGATGATTCATGGGCCGTGTGTAAATCTGAACAGAAATTCACCATGTATGATAAGCGGCTCATGTAGCAAGAGATACCCACGTCCACTAATCAAGGATAATCAGACTCCAGATGACGGCTATCTCAGTACTGCAGATGATCTCCTTCTGAAGGCAGTGTTACAGTCAATATAAATGGAGTAGACCTTGACAATAAGTGGGTGGTGCCGTACAACCCTTTCCTGTCCCGAACCTTCATGGCACACATTAACGTGGAATTATGTAATTCTGTGAAGTCTATAAGTCTGCAAATATGTGAACAAGGGCAGTGATCAGGCAGCGTTTGCTTAGAGAACGAATGGGATGAATTTGCCAAGCAGGAGGCAGGATGTTATATTAGTAGTTCTGAAGCTGTTTGGAGAATTGTATGCTTCCCCATTCATGAAAGATAGCCACCCATCATGCATCTCTCTGTCTATCTCGAGAATGGTCAACGAGTTTATTTTACAACTGATAATGCCGCAGTTAAAGTACAGAACCCTCCAAAAACCACTCTCTTAGCATTTTTCAAACTTTGCACAGTAGATACTATTGCCAAAGGGCTTCTATATAGTGAAGTTCCGGTGTACTATGTTTGGAAGAACAATAAGTTTAGCCGGAAGAAGCAGGGAAAGGCTTTCCCTGGACAAGCAGGAATCAAACAAGATCAAGTGTTTGGTCGAGTGCAGAATGCTATGATTTGCGACTCCTACTTCACGAAATTCGAGGATGCATTTTCTTTAATTAACTTAAGAAAGTGGCAGGTGTGGTTCATCCTACTTATCAATCTGTTTGTCGAGCGTTGGGGTTGTTGGAGGATGACACTTTCTGGGACCGCACTCTGGAGGAAGCCGGCATTTCTGACTCACCGTACAAGCTCCGGGAACTATTTTCTGTCATGTTGGCATTTTGTCAATTGGCATATCTTTTAAAACTTTGGGAAAACCACAGAGACTGTCTTTCTGAGGATATTAAAAAGCAGGTGGAAAATGAGTTTAAAGAGGCTAGCATTGAACACTTTATAGAAATTGTTTACAACCAATGCTTAGTGCTTTTAGAAAACGAAGTATTTTCAGTGTATAGCCAACCACTTCAGAAGCTTGGCCTTCCCTTACCTTCTAATGATCTAGATTAAGTTAATGTCAATCGCAAATACCTGAGAGAAATTTCTTAAGATGTAGTCCAACTTTCTGAATACGTTGCTCAAAGCGTTACTAAACTCAACACTGAACAAAGTCAAGTGTATCAAGAGGTCATTAATACCTTTGGTTCAGATTCTGGACGGCTTTTCTTTCTTGACGCTCCAGGCGGAACAGGTAAAACGTTATTAATTTTTTGTTGCCTGCCAGTGTAAGGAAAAAAAAAGAAAATAGCAATCTCTGTAGCTTCATCAGGTATAGCTGCGTCTCTGTTGGACGGTGGGAAGACAGCATATTCTTCCTTCAAATTGTCTCTCAACTTGAATTAATCTGAAACTACTCTGTGTAATATTTCAAAACAGAGCGATACTGCTTAGGTACTTAAAGAGTGCAAGTTGCTCGTTTGGGATGAGTGTACTATGGCTCACAATGGAGGAATAGAACCGTTGGACAGGACTCTCCAAGACATTCAGAGTAGTAAACATCTGATGGGTGGGATGACTGTGATATTGGCCGGGGACTTTCAGCAGACACTACCTGTCGTTCCTCGAGGCACACGTACTGATGAGATAAAAGCCTGCCTCATGTCATCCCACATGTAGCCTAAAGTCCAAGTCCTATCCCTGCGAGTCAATATGAGGGTCCATCTCAAAGGTGATTTAAAGGCAGAATAGTTTTCAAATTTACTTCTAGAAATTGGCGATGGAAGTTTAAAGGAAGAAGATGTCAAAGTCCACATTCCGGAAAATCTCTGTGAAGTTGTTAAAGATTTGAATACTTTAAGTGAAAAGATTTATCCTGATTTGAGCGATTTACACATTGAAGACCTGAATTGGCTTCAGGAGAGAGTTATTATCACGCCTAAAAACGACACCGCAGCAAGCATTAATGATTCGTTACTGGACAAACTTCCTACTGAGATGGTGAGATATCAGTCTGTGGACTCCGTGGTGGGGATAGAGGACGTGGTCCACTAATCTGTGGAGTTCCTCCATACTTTAAATTCACCAGGGATTCCACCTCACAATCTATATCTGAATGTTGGAGCACCAATAATGCCGTTACGGAATCTGATACCAGCTAGGCTTTGTAATGGCACCAGGCTGCAGGTGAAGTCTTTACATAGTAACGTGATTGAAGCAACCATCTTTACAGGATGTGGTGCGGGATAAGCAGTTTTCATACCCTGTATTCCTTTGATTCCCTCCGACTTCCACTTTCAATTCAAACGACTGAAATTTCCCGTCAAAGTATGGTTAGCAATGACGATAAACAAAGCTCAGGGGCAGTCTTTGAAATTTGCTGGTGTGGATTTAAGGAATGACTGTTTCTCCCATGGCCAGTTGTACGTAGCCTGTTCACATGCAAGATCTCCTGACAGCCTCGTGATTCTGCAGCCAGAGGGGCAAACGAAAAATTTAGTTTACAAGGAAGTTTTATAAAAGGCGTTTAGCCAAATTTACAATTTTTTTTAAAATATATGTTGCGCCTTATTTTCCTTTACCTTATAAATATCGAACAAGTTCATTACAATTTCTCAGTACAAAAAAAGCAATTTTTCTATAATGATCTTGAAGAGTACTACTTAGCAAATCACGGGTATTTAGCTAGTTAAAACATGTACTGACCAATTGGTCACACAATATTAGTGACCGTACTCGGAGAAACGGGTTGGCACATTGCGCGAAAGTTTCTGAAACAAAATAAAAACAAATAATAATTATAAAGAAAGGATTTTTTTAAACACCTGTTCAGGCTATCCATATATATGATAGTTACTGTAAGAGAGTAGGAAAACATTTAGAAAAACTACCCTCAGTAGACCCGACTGGGATTCCAACTCTGATCTCCTCGTATTCAGCAGGCCAGTCTAACATGAGAGTAACAACTTAGCCTGTTCAATAAGGAAAATTAAAAGTAGCAAACCAAATATTGTAAGAATTTCTAGAGTGGGCTAGAGCTATAAATCCCAACCCGCCTCGGTGGCGTAGTTGGCTAACGCTCTAGTCGTGTTGAGCTCGTCCGCCGAGGACGGGGAGATCGAGGTTCGAATCTCGGTCGGGTGAACTGGGGGTGGTTTTTCCTAAATGGTTTTCCACTCTCCTTCCACGCAAATGCGGGTTCACTTCCTCTAAATTCAACCCTCCCAATTCCTAATCCATTAGTGTAATTAGTACTTAGGCGTATAACCCGAACGGGTAGTAAGACGCGGTGCTAAATATTATTATTATTATAAATCCCAGCCGGTTCCTTGAGGATAGTTATTCCTAAACTCTGTTTCCCCTTATCACCAAGCAAATGATGGTGAATTTTCTACAATATCATTTTCTTCTTTAAGGTAATTTATTTTATTTGATGTTGTACTGGTCTGTGTTTGTGTATAACCTCGAGCCAGAACAAAGCCTGCTTTTGTTATAAAGTATCTTATAAATCATTATTCATTTTACTATAGAACACTGAATGAGACTAGGAATTTATATTTAACAGAATTTAATGTATTTTACAAACAAAAATCTTGAGAAAACTATACTTTATATTTAATTTAATCATACAGAGGCTTGATTTTTTTTACCTCAATTTTAACATATCTATATGACTGTAAAAATTGCATTATTTCACTTTTGGACTATATTATTTTATTATTATTGTGATAGCTATTATAGTTTGTTGTATTTTATATACTTCTTGAAGTTTGCTATCGTTATGAGGGATCAGCAATACTTCAAAGTAAAAGTGGTTAATACAATCATAATTAGAGAATTACTTATTGACACACAGTTCCATCGAAGGAATATTTAAACCCCAGAAAAATTAATAATTCAAACAAACCTAGGAAATATAGCTGAAAATAAGGGTATGTTATGAATAAGAGAAGGCAAGAAAGAAAACTAAAAGCACGAATAAGTGTCATTTGGTGGTGAAAAGATAAAATCCACAATCCTTCTCTCACTTTAGTGAGTTTATAGAATGGGGTACCCAGGTGCAATTCTTTCCAGACATATTAATATATTCCAAGTTCCTACATGAGAGGGAGTGGGGAGTGCTTGCTTTTAAAGGTATTCAAGACTGTTGCCCAGTACTAAATTGATATTGAACTCATTATTTGTTTTGACTGTACCTTTAACCTTTCGCATCTTGAACCCACCGCACTAATTGAACTTTCTCACCCCGACTGGGATTCGAATCCTGATACATCAGAGGAGATGTGTCATCTCCTGAATATAAACTCCTTCGCACTCTCTACCATCACATTACGAGATGGATTCACAACAGACGAACAGATCCTCTCTTACCCACCACGGTGACCACATGGTCTATGATGTTAAATTCATATTGTACCTTGTCGATATTGACGGGGGCTCAAATCCCGACCAAATAAATTAGTGTGGTTTTATATATGAGATCTATCTCCGTGGCTTTTACATCCATTTTATACGTTAACGCGGGTGGACTTTCTTTAAGTCTTTCTCTTCATCTCTAACCTTTAGTTTCATCCCTTAAGTCTTTCTCTTCATTTCTAACCTTTAGTTTCATCCCTTAGTAGTTTTCGAAACTGCATCAATGTTAACAAGGTCACGAATCAAAATCACATTAGACTGTAATTTTCGGTGATGGGGAGATCGGGGTTTTAAACTCGGTAGTGTTCACTGAAGGTGATTTTTCCTAAATGATTTATTTTCTCAACATGTTACCTTCATCATCCCTACTACATTAGTGTAAATATGCAGATAACCCGGATGGGTAGTAAGAAGTAGTATCAAAAAAATTATCCTCGTATTAAATCCACCCAATTTAACAATTAAATCCTTACCCATCCAAAAACAAACTAAAAAAGAAATATACACATTTATAAATACAAACTAATAATTTATGTTTCGTGACTATGACTGTTTATCTTTATGACCGCGGGTCGATTCCTCTCTCCAGTGGTCTTGATTCCCATATACCGGGATAGCATTTAACCACGCAGTGTCCCTCGTGCACTCTACCAAATACACAATTAATTAGAAGCGGCCCAATCCACGTGACATTACTAATTAATCATTTGCATATGTTTGCGCAATGCATCGCGGAATTAAATGGCAGCAGCTCGGAAACCCATCTCACCACGTGAGCGGAATCAATATCCGCGGGCAGTGATCGTGTTTAACTTCTCTTGAAGAACTTTATATCCTCGTAACTTCATATATTTTTGGAGCTTATTAGGCCATTTTAGCACCAAAGTTATTATTTATCTAGCACCGCGTCTTACAGCCCGTTCGGGCTATACGCTTAAGTACTAATTGCGTTAATGGATTAGGAATTGGTAAGGTTGATTTTAGAGGAAGTGAGCCCGCATTTGCGTGGAGGGAGAGTGGAAAACCATTCAGGAAAAACCACCCCCAGTTCACCCGACCGAGCTTCGAACCTTGATCTCCCCGTCCTCGACAGTCTAGCTCAACACGAAACACCACAATTATTGTTATGGTATTTTATCTATGGTAGTAAAATAAGGAAAATTTCTCACCTTTTTTCCCTCCCACCACTTTTCACTACACGGTCGTAAACCACGTTAATGGAGTATGGATGAGGAAAGTAGAATTTAGAGGAAATGTACGCGTATTTGAATGGGAAAACATTTAGAAAAAACTTCTGTACATCCAACTGGGATTCGAATCTCAATCCCTCCATCATCGACAATCCAATCTAACGCGAGAGTAACGCCCTATACCGTTTGACCAAAGAATAGTTTCACAAATTTGTTTTAAATAGTATTATTTATAAGTTACATTCTATTAAATGAAAACAAAACAGTTCAATTCATTAAAACTATCGAAAATTGCGTTTTCTCTGAAAATATTTGATCTCATTACTAGCACATTATTTGAAATATCGGGATGATCTAATATTTCAAAGTAATTTTATAACATAATTATTTTATACTAATATATTTTGCCAGGTTTTAAGCCCTCCCTCCCCCCACTAACCTTTAGTGGTCAAATGGCTTAGGGAATCGCAATCGCAGTAAGTTAGAATCTCCCTCTAAACAAATGCGCGTACATTTCCTATACATTATACCTTCCTATTCTTTACCGCACTATATAAAATGTGCGGGTATGCCGAATGGGTTATAATACGTGGTTCGCATGGAAAATGAATTGAACGGGTAGTTGGACGCTTTGCATAAATAAATAAGCGTAAAACTGTTTTTTATGGTCATTTTTAGTTTAAATGCAATGTTTATCAACGAGTTTATGTAAGGAATATGGATGATTAGTTAAACCGATAGGAAATAATTTGATCAAACTAGGAAAAAGCAGATAATAAACATATCAAAGTTAACAGCGAGCACCAATATCCCTACCAGGGGCTGGCTATCCACTGAACCAAACACCTTACACCGCTAAGCTACCGCTACCAATAGGGAAATGTTTTCTTATCGCGCATCGTTTTACTACCTGTTCGGATAATACGCAATGTATTAACTACGCTAATGAGCTAGGGATGACGAAGGTTGAATTTAGAAGACATGTACCCGCATTTGCGTGGAGGGAGAGTGGAACACAATTTTGGTAAAAACCACTCCTGGTTCACCCGACCGAAATTCGAACCCCGATCTCACTGTCATCGGCAGTCTAGCTCAACACGATTAGCGCGTTAGCTAACTACGCCACCGAGGCGGGTCAATATATTCTTAAAACACTCACTGTACATTGAATAAATATAAAGCTTCTAACACATTTTAAAGCCAAAGTAACCATTAATTTGTGTGTTTATTAATCCTGCTATAATTAATTAAATTCCATTCTATTAGTTTAATCTTAAATGCAAACATTCGGGCCTTAAACACTAGTCAATTATCAACCATCAAACAAATAAAACATTGTTTTATCCCATAAATTCTATGCAAGCAACTACTTAACCTAGAAAAATAACAACAATTTGTTTCTTTTGCAAATTAACTTATCAAAAGCTTATAAATTGTAATTTAATAAAACGTGTTAACAGTCGTGTTATATGAATATTTAATAATTAATTAACTTCCAATATTTTACAAACAGTTTTAATTTGTATCTTTTTAAACATCTAACTTTATTTATTTATCTGTTCAGATTATACTCTTTATACTAATTACGCTAGTGTACTAGGGAAGAGGATGGTTGCATTTAGAGCAAGTGTACCTGCATTTTCGTGGAAGGAGAATTGAAAAACATTTAGAAAAAACCACGCTCAGTACACCCGGCTGGGATTAAAACCCCAATTTTACCGTCACTGAACGGTCCAATCTATTGCGAGAGTGACTCCTTAGACAATTCTACCATTGAAGCCGGTACCATTTAAATACGAGTGCTGGAAGATTCGAAACTTCATCTTAACTTCTAAAAAAAGTCAGCTTCTACTTCACTTTGAAAAAAAATCCTTCTTCGACAATTACGAAGCTTCGCCAGTAAAAATATTGAGAGATAAAATATTCCATTTATGTTCAATTAATCCCACTCTGGGCTGTTGTATACATTAAAATTTAATATTTATATGGAAAAGAACACCTGAAGTAATGATTGAATAATCTGTAAGTTGTGATGGTAAATTAATTTATAGTATTAAAACAAAATATTACAAACAATTGATCAGTAAAACAATTCCAAATAATTTTAGTGCATGAAGTTACATATAAATAACCACAATGTAATATGTTTTCACTCATAAAACAACTAATAAAAACTCTCCGATTCGATTTCGAGAATATTTAATATATTCGATCCGATTTCGCTTTGAATTGAAAAAGTGGATTTCGCACATCCTTACTGATTTAATTAAAATAAAGAGAAGTAGATAACATATATATCTATTTATAGTTCGCGTCTTGGACTTGTGCAACTTAAGCTAGTTAAAACATGCTTCAGTGGACAAATGGTCTAAGAATTACTCATGAGCTAGACTGGCCTGCTGATGACAGGGAGATCGGGGGCTCGAATCCAGGCTGGGTATACCGAGGGTGGTTTTTCCTAAATCGTTCCCCATTCTATTTCCACGCAAATGCAGGTATATTACATCTAAAATTCTTCCTTCCTCATCCCTACCTCTTTAGAGTATGGTCATGAATGCATATAACCTGAACAGAAAGTAAGACGTGGTGATTAAAAAAAAAGTTAAAATAGGACAACGAAACAGTGTACCGTATAAATTTACCTCATCTTTCCTGAAGAAAGAATTAGAAAACCATTATGAAAACTATATATATATATATTTTTAACACCGCGTCTTACAACCCGTTCGGGCTATACACCTGAGTACTAATTACGCTAATGGATTAGGAATTGGGAGGGTTGAATCTAGAGGAAGTGAACCCGCATTTGCGTAGAGAGAGGTGTAAAACCATTTAGGAGAAACCACCCCCAGTTCACCCGACCGAGATTCGAACTTCGATCTCCCCGTCCTCGGCGGTCGAGCTCAACACGACTAGCGCGTTAGCCACCTACGCCACCGAGGCAGGTCTGTGAAAACTATAGTTTGTGAAAATTTCACCAATTGAATCGTTTTTAAACGAATCCCGGACCTCATGGATATGAGTCGAGCACGTAATTCAAGCCTCTGGCACTTTGCCAACCCCCTCTGTTAGAGACATTTCAGTTTCAACCAAATGAATATATATCTCTAAATGTCAATATAAATGCCACCCATAAGTCGCCACGGCTGTGACTGCAGATAGCGCTAAGAAAATGACGCCTACATGCGTTCGTGTAGATTCACGCCTGGGCTAATGAGTAAACCATGATCTCAAGCTCGGGAGTTGGGGGACGTGGGGGAGGGGGGCGAGTAGATAATTAGTGCGCTAACCTCGGCCTAGTATGAGTGTTTATTTATCCACTTTACAAATGGAAACTTTTTATGATTGGCTACAGTTCGTAAACTGAATTCAAAAATAATTTACTTGCAATACTAATTATATTTTATTGTGTGGTTACCCACAGCGGTGAGCAAGCGGATAATGACGTAGGCCTCGTTTTATTTGGGTTTGCAAATGGATAAGAAATTAGCGTTCGAATCCCGGATGGATCTACTGAGTAGGCCCTTTCCTTAACGGTTTATCTCTCTCTCACCCCAAATATATATAGCTATATTTTCTATTATTTATCCCTCACTCATACCTACTCTTTTTAGAGTAAATAGCCCGCCTCGGTGGCGTAGTTGACTAACGCGCTAGTCGTGTTGAGCCCGACTGCCGAGGACGGGGAGATCGAGGTTCGAATCTCGGTCGGGTGAACTGGGAGGGTTTTTCCTAAATGGTTTTTCACTCTCCCTCCACGCAAATGCGGGTTCACTTCCTCTATTCAACCTTCCCAATTCCTAATCCATTAGCGTAATTAGTACTTAGGCGTATAACCCGAACGGGTAGTAAGACGCGGTGCTAAATTAAATTAAGTTGAATAAATATATAGATTATCAGAAGGGGTAGTAAGACGTGGATAACAATTAAGAAATATGTATGCAGCTATAACAGTGAAATTTAGAGATATTTTACAAAAATATGTTTTAAGTAGAATTGGCAGGGTTTAAACATGGTTAGTGTATGACTCTACCCCGCCTCTCGAGAATTCCAGTAATTGCAATAAGGTTTATTTATGCCCTAAGCTTTTTCCATCATATCTTAAGATACAGTTACGTTCAATCTTTGGTATTGGCACTAGTTCTTCTTATAATGTATTTTTGTTTTGCGATTCCTTGTCGCTGTTCAGGATATTATGCAATTTACACTAACATATTTATAGATAGTATATTGAAAGTGAGTTTTAAGGAGACGCGCCAGAATTTACCTGGGAAAATAATGTTAATCTTCTTTTTTTTTTATTTAGCACCGCGTCTTACTAACCGTTCGGGTTATACGCTAAAGTACTAATTACACTAATGGATTAGGAATTGGGAAGGTTGAATTTAGAGGAAGTTAACCCGCATTTGCGTGGAGGGAAAGTGTAAAACCATTTAGGAAAAACCACCCCCAGTTCACCCGACCGAGATTCGAACCTCGATCTCCCCGTCCTCGGTGGTCTAGCTCAACACGACTGGCGCGTTAGCCAAATACGCCACCTAGGTGGGTTGTTTTTCTACTAATAGTAAACACTGCCCGTTCCGGTGTATAGGGTTGGGTTATAAATCTAACCCTTAAGGTCAGAGTAATTGGTGAAAGCCATTCACCAACTCTGTCCTTTAAAAGTAAACCGTATTTGTGAAAAATGCAAGAATTAAATTTATAATTAGTAGCAAAATAATTTTGTTTCCAAACCTTATAAAGGAAATATTACATTTTAAAGCTAATATGGGCCTTTTAGGGTATATTAAAACCTCAAATATATTTTGTTTCAATTTTCCTCTATTATATCTCGTTTAAAAAAATGGCACAAAATGTTAACGTCTCCAAATTAGCTTATTTAGGATCGCACGCTTGACAAACCTGTGTATAAATAGAAAATATCTTTGTCACCACCATCTGAAATCAAACTAGCATTCCTAGATTAGTGGGTTACCAGTCTACACATCTAGCCACGGGGACAAACTTGACATTTTCAAAATGTATTCAGCTCAGGATAGACAGAAAAGAGTCAAAAAGGTCACATGGACATGTCGTGTACTTATAGGTCTAGAAATTTACAGGGAATTTAACAATGGATATCCGAACCACAATATTCCAACACTCTTGAAGTATGAAGGTTTTCATATACTTGAAATTATGATTTATTTAATACCAAGTTTGGAAATCTACAGCGACAATTTTTAAACAAGTTAATTGTTTTAAATTAAAACACATATCATATTCTTGACCACAACTTGATATTTAGTTGGTAACAAAACAATATTCCATTATCCTTTGAAGTGATAATTTATAGTTATTTTTCTAGATAAACTGTCCTGCAATCCAATTAGTAAATATCCTGACACCAAGGCTGAGTGAATCAGACGAAAAAACGGAATGAATCAGGCGAAAAGGTTGAATGAATCAGGTGAAGTGCTCTTGTTAAAACTGGTTTGTAAATTAAGTTATGTGTTTAGAAACTACACGTTAAATACCTTAAATGAAAAACTACTGAGAAATATTTGGCACTTTTAATATAATAATGAAGTAAAAGTACTAATTTATTAATATAAATTCTGATGAGCTAATATTATATATTTGACACAATTGTATTTTACGTGAACTCAATCTTTAGACGTTTAGTTTAGCGTTCCCCAATCTACTAACTGAGCTATCTAGACTTTTATACACAGTCAAGTTACTTTTTAATTTCTCTCTACCCCTCGGAGAGAGAAGTATTGTGATCATAAAAAAATCAAACTCGAGATTTAGATGAATATTAACGTTTAAAAAGCCCCTGAAACAGAAAAAAAAAATTTCGTGATGCCGTCGTTTGTTTGTATCTAGGCTTAGAACCGAAACCATTTAAACGAATTTGGTTAAAACGTGGGATCTAGGTTTTTTATTAGGTTCCTCAACGTCAAAGAAAAAAATGATTTTCTCGAAATATGCTCTAGCTTTTTTGATTAAATTTAGTATCTTTGTATTGTTTGACATTACAAACAAACTGGAAACTCTCTTTTTCACATTAAAATTACATTGAGGGGTACGTTACGTAGGCGGAAATTTCCTATTTTGATCATATCTCCTCAGCAACTATTTGATATACGAAATAAAATATTCATTATAAAATAGTATTAGTGCCCTAATATTAAAAATTAAAAACTTTTATTTGAAATATATTTTTATAAAACCAATATTTTCCGAGCTATAACGAATATATATTATGTTTTGGGAAATGGAAATTTGATTGTTATGCTCTTTGGGGGACAGAGATTTTCCTCTTTTCTCAATATAGTTATACATCAGTGTATTTTTTATTTATGCTCTTTGATAGAATGTGATTTTTTTTCAACTATGCTTCTGCAATAATATATATTATTTTGTTTCCACATCTTACGAGATTGAAGTAAATCTCTCAATTTAGAGGTAAAGGAGTGGAAAAGTCTGTGCGGTGTGCAGTACCATTTCAAAAACTTTATAAAACATTATAATAATTTTAATAGTAACTCATAGATAACGCGCAGAGTTTAAATCTTAGTCCAGCATGAATTATTCAAGTATCACGAAAATTAAATTACATTTTATATTTTAATAACTCTTAATCTGTTTTTCTATTTCAATGAATTGAGTTGAGCAGTTAAGAAATATCCAGCCACAAAACTTATATTAATGAGATATCTTATTTTATGGAGGAAATATAATTTTTGCAAGCTCTTGATTTTATATTAATATAAACATGTTTTTATGGTTTTATAAGATTATTCGATGGCATATAAATTGAGGTTTCGGATTTGTTACGAGAAAAATACGGGTTTTAAGAATGTTAAGAAATACAATTATAGATGGTTCCGTTTTATGTTCTCGTGTTTATAGGAATGTATCACTGGGAAATACACAAGGTTATAGTAAGCCGTGAGCCTTAAGTTTACATTTTATTTATTAGGTTTAGTAAATGAAGTTTGACTATTTCAAGAGTTTTTAGAAATGTTATTTTCATTTTGTACGAGCTATTCAAATTAGATTGTCTTTTTCAAGGGCCCTTTATTGTAGTTTTATCGATTATTTTAATGTTCTGTTTACAAGAACAGTTTAGGACTTAAGCAAATTTACTTTATTTGTATAGAGTTAAAAATAGACCCATGTTTGTGAACACACAGTCTAAATGTCAAGATAATTTTGTCTGGTTTGCTGGCCACGGGAAGTTCAGGGCTCGAATCCCATTCGGGTGTACTGAAGGTGGTTTTTAATAAATATTTTCCTACTCTCCCTTCATTTGAATCAATTTTTACCTTATTTATCCCTACACAATAATTATCGCAATTAATATACATGCGTACAGTCCAAACGGATATAGACACTGTGAAAACAATTAATAATACTTAGCACCACGTCTTATTACCCGTTAGGGCTATACCCTGTGAAAACAATTAATTAATTTATAGCATATTTGATTTAAATGAGTAGTTCCTCTATCGAGGTTGTATTTTGGTGTCCATAATATTGCTACAGTGAAATATATTAATAGCGGACAACAGCCTGGATTAAAAATGTCCGTTATTAGGAGGTGTCCGTTATTGTTAGACTCACCTCGATGGCTGCATAGTCTAAGGTGTCAATCTCACAATAGACTAGACTGCCGATGACAGGAAGATCAGGTATAGAATCTCGGTCGGGTGTACTGAGGGTGGTTTTCCCTATTTTGTTTTTCACTCTCTCTCTTCATGCGAATGTGGTTACACTTCCTCTAAATTAAACCTTCCTCATCACTAGCTCATTAGCGGGCTTAGTATACCTCAGTTTTAGCTTATGTGGTGCTGACTGACAGTTCACAGCTGACTTCCGACAGTCAACATTTAGGTATATACCTAAATTTTGAATGTCAGAAGTGACAACTGCTAAAGACATGTTTATTGCAGATCATATGGTGCGGCGTAGGGATACATAATTTGGTCTGGTAGCTTTTCAAAGCCGTCAGAAGTTAGCTGTGAGCTGTCAGTCAGCACCACATAAGCTAAAACTGAGGTATACGTATGCGTACAACCTGAACAGGTCTTAGGATGTGCTGCTAATAAAAACTGAGAAAAATTAATAATAGCAAACTCTAAATTTAATTGAACTTTTATATAAAACATTTTTTATGAATGCTTGCAATTAAAGCTCTAAAAAAATTCATAAGGTATGCATATAAATTGTTATACAGGGGAAATTCTTTTAACGAACAAATGTGAATAGCGGATTATTCTTTATAACGGACAATTATAAATTTCTACGGCAAATAACATGGGCTCTTACGGTGAAACAACCTCCCACTAATGGAACTTCTCAATAACGGACACTGATACTTCTAGAGATATTTACTCATAACAATCTCTAAACAGCGTACGAAAATTGAAAACGCTAGCCCGTATACAGTATTTTACTGTATCAATGTTAGGAATGCCACTGTCTCACGTGGAGTGTGAAGAGTTCTACCCTCCCCTCTAGTGAAAGTTTATAAAATAGCTTACGTAGTATTAATTACAGTACCTCAATATCATAACTCCCACCTCTACCGAGCCATCAGCTGGGATTGTTCCAGCAGTTTAGTCTCTGCTCGTTCACACAAACAGTACAGAAGGTCTACAGTTCACATTTAGTTTTATTTGTGTGTTTTTATGTTTTAATTGAGCTAGTTAGCGTGCACTTTCTAAACCGACTGGTTAAATTAGCACACGAGTATTTATATGTGTGATAGGGAAAGGATATACCTATATTTACAAGAAGGGTATTTTTTCACTTCAACGTTTATTTTACATTCCACAATCGACATGGGACATACGACTTTACTTCAGTTCCGAAGGAAGTTGTGCTACGGATTTTTATCGTTCAAGAAATATCCGTCGAACCCAGCTAGGCTTGAACCCACGAACATCGGGTCCTGAGGCGAGTACTTTACCCTAAGACCACCGATGTCGACTATTTATCTGTGTATTATGCAATATGCACATTAATCTATTTGCAATATGTATTCATTATCCATAATTATTCTGTAGACAATACTGCATAGTGCAGTAATTAGATTGCTGTAGCCACTATCCACAGTATAAAATATGTTCACATAGATTAGACTGGCTTCAATAAATCTAATATCTTTTTTAAATTTCTGCCAAATAGTTTTTTAATACCCCGTCTTATACCCTTATGATTATAAGTCTATGTACTAATTACTCTAATGATTTAGGATGAGAAAGGGTTGATTTTATAGGACGTGTACCCTTATTTGCGTGGAGGGAGAGTGTAAAAACATTTTGAAAAGCCACCCTCAGTATGACCGACCGGGATTCAATATCCAATCTTACAATCCTCGCAGTCTAGTCTATTTAGACCGCCGAAGCAGGTTATTGTCATGGTTAAATATACTTGAAGTTAACGTAACATCTAATTTAAGTAAAAAAAGGTATGATTCATTTTGAGCCAATTCTCTTGAATTTGCCTGGATACAGGATGGTAGGCCAACAATGTTATAAAAAGTGTGGTGGCCCTGGTCGGGTATCTAGCTGATAGCTCCGGAGCTAGAGTCAGGCACGCTACCACTCACTTAATCCTGCCGGTAGAGTCATTAATTGCTCGTCTCTTCCTACAGGGAGGGATTAGGCCTTTCTGCCCGCAGCTCTATAATACTAGACATGTGGGGCAGAATACACCAAAACAACGGCGCGTAAGCCACGGTTCTAGTCAAGATCGTTTAAAGTGATAAACAAGATATTATATAAAATACATCAGATTAAGATAATAAAATAAATTATACTGAACATTTAAATTAATATGAATAAAGCACCAATACTAATAAATGAAATGAAGCAAATAAATTATAAATTACTAAATAAATTCTAGTTGTAATCGCTCAGAGTGATATTCTAGACCCTAAACTATTAATAAAGTAGAAATTATTCTCGATTAAAAAGATAAATAAAAATAAGTTGTATAATTACTGCTAGCTAAGTACAAAATAATACTATCAGTAAAAAAACCTATTATTAAACTAATATTATGATAGTAATAACTCTAACTAACTGACTATCTATCAAAAACAAATTCAATATATCAAGGTTCAAGTTGCTAAATAACTACTGAGACTGTGGTTCAAATCCCGGTGTGGAAAATAAGTAATCACGTGTTGTGAAAGCAAGTGGGTTTAGAGTAATTGATATTTTACTTCAAGGGCGACACCATTCTTTAATAACCTCACGAAGCACATCCAAAAATTAAAGTTTTTTACTACACCTTACTACCCATCCGGGCTATATTTATTTATTTATATTTATTTATATTTAGCACCGCGTCTTACTACCCGTGCGGGCTATACGCTTAAGTACTAATTACACTAATGGATTAGGAATTGGGAGGGTTGAATTTAGAGGAAGTGAACCCGCATTTGCGTGGAGGGAGAGTGGAAAACCATTTAGGAAAAACCACTCCCAGTTCACCTGACCGAGATTTGAACCTCGATCTCCCCGTCCTCGGCGGTCGAGCTCAACACGACTAGCGCGTTAGCCAACTACGCCTCCGAGGCATCCGGACTATAAACATTTTAATTTATTTAATGGGTTTGAGATGAGGAAGAGTTGAAAACCATTTTGGAAAATTCCCCCTTCAATACACCCAGCCAGGATTTGAAACCTGATCACCCCGTCCGGCAAACCAGACTATATGAACATTATTGGTAAACCAGACTATATGAACATTATTGGCAAACCAGACTATATGAATATTATTGGCAAACCAGACTATATGAACATTATTGGCAAACCAGACTAAATGAACATTATATTTAGTTCACATGCACACCGATGAGGGAAAAAAACAAAAATTAAAAAAAGTAGAACTTTGCAACCATCATATTTTCTTATGTACTTTCAAAGAAACAATTACAAAATAAATGCCCTTAAAATATTAAGTGTATAGGTTTTATTAAATATTGGATCGTAGGTTTAATTGCGACTTAATTATGGAAAGTAAGTTCTTAAATAGTTGTACACTAATCACAAAGAGATTCGACATTATTGGAGCAGATTGGATTCAATTAAAAGAGCTGTTCTTTTAAAATAACTCCAAATGCGCTAATTGATTTTTCAGGGTCTAGAAAATATATAGAGGAAAGAGGAGCCATAGCTATCATGGTACCAAACTGTCTATCAACCTCATATAAATATAATAATTGGGTCACATATTTGATTAACCCCATGTTAAATGCTGATAACTGTGCTACATGTAACATGTATAAAATAGGAAATACTTAACGTTATGTCTTACTTGGATTCATTAATATTGGGAGGTTTATGAGTTGCACTTCAAGTCCCAACGTCATGAGGTCCTCTCTAAACATCTTGAGACCTGAGCGCTTCCCCCTCTCAATACAACACCCTTGAAATAAATAAATTACCTCGATAAGCTTTGTTTAACCTAACCGTATAACCCAAACGGGTAGTAAGACGCCTTGATAAGTATTATTATTTGTAACCTAGTCTTGGTACTTCCCCTATTTATACTCTACATACACACAACGCATATACTATTATCCCCTTGTTTGTCTCTGCAGAGCATTGAGCCAAATGAAAAAACAACAACTTTGCTTTGTTACAGGTAGACATATGGTTCCGATAACATTTTTATATAATACATCTATCTCGAGGAATATTTTTACAAAACATTTTCAAGATTTGCAACAAAAATCTTGAGTTAGGAGGGATCTAAAAAGTAAATAAATACATAAGCATAAACAAACTAACTTAATTCGTTTTAAAATGTCAGTGACGTTGTACATTAATTTAAGACTGTATGCGTTTTGTTTTATTGTTTTAGCTAGAAAACTCTCTGTGACTGCGTGTAAAACAAAATTTATTTTAACGGAAAGTTCTTTCTTGATTTATCACTACGTGGTGAGTAGGAAATATCGTTAGAATAGTCTAGCCTAGCGGAAAACTAAGACACCTTGCAGATACTCAGAAATCCCAGTGTTTTAAAAATAAATTGTTTGTTATTTTCAAAAATGGTTCACACCAAAGTCAGGCGAAATTTATCAATAAGTTCCCCGAAAATTGAAAACAATTCCTACCTTCCATTTTATGTTTTATAATTTAAAATAACTCAAGAAAATTTTAAATTAGCTCATTTCTATCGACTTTTCACGAGAAATTAGTAGCTTTGAAATCAAAGTAAATGATCCTAGTTTACGAAGTCATTTTTAATAAGGTGACAAACGAAAACTAAGATATTTGGGGATAGTTTTGGTAAGATTTATACTCCACAGCTATTATTCCTATAAGAAATATCGCAGTGTGAAGACATTTCCTTTTGAAGCTTGATTACGACCAACAGTTTCTGACTTAGATTATATAATATGCGTGTGCTTATCTAATGACACACGGCATCCTTGGTTCGAATCTTGACTGGGTTAGTATAAAACCTTATCACCCTAGATTCACGTACGTCAGTTTGTATCTCAGTGCTAGATCTAAATATCTAATTATATTGTGTTCGGGTCCCAGATAGTTTTATGTTCCCTAACAACGATTAGACTGGATTGATTTGAAAGAAAGCTAACATAAATTAAGGATCTCAAATTAATATTTAGGATTAATATATTCCACACTTTGGTTCTGGTTTCTAAATAACGTATCTACTAAATAATGAAAGTTGAGTTGGCATGAATGCCTGACCTCCACCGTGGTTCGGATTCCACGTTAAACTGTAGGTCCTCCATTTCATCTCACAATCACACTACCATTACACATTAGCGTAAGTGCGTATAACCCGAACGGGTAGTAAGACGCGGTGCTAATGATAATAATAATAATAATAATAATAATAATAATAATAATAATAATAATAATAATAGAGTTGGAATGACTGCGCGAGTGTGTAAGACACGTCCGATCTTTATGATAGTATGATCGTGAGTGTCTAACGCACGTCCAATCTGTGTGATGGTATGATTGTGAGGGTTTTTCTAATGGCTGCTAAGAGCGCTTTTCGCACCCCTCATCGCATCCCCCTGGATGATTTCCCTTCTTAAAAAGAAATCGGCCAACGTCGCTTTCACTGGCCACTTGAAGAATTGCAAATCGGTTCGTGGAGATCTTTTACAATTTGTCCTGTTCTTTACTGCTAGTATTTAAGAACCATAAACACTTTAAAACACAATTTGTATTGTATCCTTATTTTAGAAAGTGGGACTAAGTGATTCTTCAGTACATCCTTTACTAAAACTCGTAATCCAGTTAAAGTTAATATGAAATACTGTGTTAATTTTCACTGACTCAACTTGTCTAGATTTTTCTGGTGGAAGGTTTCTATGATTCTCCCTGAGAATGATACATAGTCCACGTTCTTTAGTGTATTAGGCTTGGCAATTAAGTTTGTTAGGGGGAGGGGGTAACGGTACGGAACAAAGGGTTTGTGGTTCAGTCTCGGTTAGAAACTAAATAATTTATTATATTAAGTTATTTTGTTATGTTTTGCCATGGAATTCATTCCTGGCACTTGGGTACAGATTAATAAAAAATCTATATACACTATAGTTCAGATTTTATCAAATCAAGATTATTATCACTGTGTCTTACTACCCGATCGGTCCATACACATATATATAAACTACGTTAATTTGCTAAGGATGAGAAATATTGAATTTAGAGGAAGTATGCCCAAATTTTCTTGAATGGAGAATAGAAAACTATTTAAGAAATTGTAACCTCAGTGCACGCGATCAGGATTTGAACTCCAATCTCTCTGTCATCGTCAGTCCAGTCTATTGTAAAAGAGACGTCTCAGACTATTCAACCCCCAAAGCTGTTTTTAAGCCTTGGTTGAATCAAAACTGTCTCCCACAGCTCTAATCTGTTCTAGGAAACTTGACCATATGGAACATGAGTTTAAAGTACATTTTTGCAGTTTTTATGCCAAAAATATTGTTGGTCCAAATAAATGAAGTAGTGTAGTAGATTCATTTCTAACAGTTCTTGAATACTAGTTATAGGCATAGTGACAATTGCGCGCGTGATTATATTTCAAATAATTTTAATCAAAATAGGCCTACCTTAAATAGAAATAAAGCGCTAAAGGAAATAAAGTTTTCTGTTTTTATTCCCCTCACGAACATGTTTCGTCATTTTGACAAGTGATGTAAATTGACTTCAGTTGTCAAGGCAACAAAACATATTTTCTTTGAGGTGGATGAATACTAAACTTTTATTTGTACCTTTTTTTTCCAGAAGAGGCCAACTCTACCGTGAAATTATTATTAAGACCTATTTTCATAGGAAGGACCTTTTAGAATTTATATACACATATTTTTGCGGCCAGAATTGATAACATTTTACTATTTCATTGTTAACTTTGGTGGTATTTGGGTATAGTGCTCACTCCAGGACCCAACAACAATCATAGGTTCAAAATCCAGCCGGGGTCGACGGATTTTTACTGAGCGATAAAAATCCGTAGCACAACTTCCTTCGGAGGGAAAGTAAATCCATCGGTCCCATGTCGATTGTAGCATATAAAATAATCCTGCAAGGTTTTTGAAAATACCTTTCCCGGCAAAATTGGTAGTCCCTTTCGCTCTCGCTCATAGAAATTCTCATGTGCTCAAATAATTAGTCGGTGCAGAAATTAACACTTAAATATCTCAAATATAAAAAATAAAAATACTATTTCATTAGTGTTTTTCTACAGGTGTTGATAATGTATATCAAAAGTGACATCTACAGTTCACGCGAATTTAAGTGTGAATATGACTGTGGCAGTAGATTTATTAACTCTTCTAGCGGTCAAATAGTGTTGTCCCTACGAAAATTGGGCTGTTGCAACACCGTGTAGAAACAAAAGTACAATATATATATCCTCAGTGAAGGTCTGAAATCCCTGCTCCCCGGTTCATGGTCAGGTACACCATTCGTGCGGCCAACCCTACCATTACATACAGTACTTGTAATAGAACGTGTTTTTTGCAATTTATTACATTATTTCGTACAATTTTCCTTCTGAGGTTGAACACAGCACGGCATTTAAAACGTTGTAAAGTCAATCATCCTACCCACGAAGGCGAAGAACAAGAAAACAGTAATTTCAAGTATATATATATCACTGCTATAATTTGTACGGGTGCAGTAAGAAATGTACAGTAGTTGTTTTGCTAAGCAATAAATTTCGCCAATGTTTCACAACCAGCGGGCGGTGAGACAAGCAAGGGTTGAAATGTAACGCCGGGGGTGTCGCGGATTCAACCGTCGCCGATGGTAGGGGGGTTTGTCTTGGTAGGAAGAAAGAGTGGAGGGGAGGGAAATAATGGGATGAAAGGAAGGGAGAAATAGAGGGGAACGGGGTGAAGTCCTTTGGCTGCCTGAATTATAGTGCACGGGCATGCCAAGACCCGGCTATAATCCTTTCCAACTCAAGGACACCATGACGGTTCGAAGCTCTTCTCTCGGAAAAATAAATAAGCATAATGAATTAAACATAGAATGCTTTCGCAGTTAAATAAGTACCAGGCGCACATACGGGCCAAGAATTTGATTCAATAGTGGCTATTCCATGAATTACTGAGCTCGGAATAGCTTCGATGAGAACGAGAATATTTTTAATTCAAGAAATAAGTAAAAGTTGACATTAGTAAATATATAAAGTTTGGTCGTAATCGTTGGCCTTGAGACACTTGTATTAAGGACACGTTAGATTCCTTTAAACAGTCCATTATTTGATTACAATTTATATTATATTAATTAAAAAATAATCTGGAAGTGCACCTTAGTAGATAACTGGCTACTAAATGAATCGAAAATATTTAATCCTGGTCTTTATTATAAGAAGTACTAACGAGATAAATGGTTTACAGTGTTTTCTTTAAATCAAGTCTTTTTTAATCCGATATGATTTTATTCATAGTTGAAATAGGTAATACTGTACTACTCCCAAATCTTCTGCGTGATCAACTTTTTTATTTTATTTTAAATCGCTCATTCTTTCAAGATATATTTAAAATGTATCGTAGGATTTAAAACAAAAACTAGAACTGGTAATAGTGTTTTTTACGAGTTTTCACACTGGTTTGGATTCGTTTACAGTGTTGATACTTTTTCTAATTTTCCAAAACTCCCTGGATCTATCAGATTTTCCAGACGAAAAAGTATACAGTTTCCCAGTAGCTTATGTGAAATGCAATACATAAAAACACCATAATTTTTTTTACTATTTATAGTTAAATTCTTGACAAAATAATTATCAAAAACAAATTTGTCACATAGATAAAGTAAGTAGTCTGCACTGGATTATGCTATTCTACGAGAAGATATTATAAAATTACAGATAATTTTTAAATTTTCCCCGATTTATTCCTGACTTTTACAGATTTGCCATTTTTTTTTTGCAGGTGCTCATCAAACGTGATTTAAAAAAATATTGGTTATTTTGATAGGCCTAATCTTATTTTTTGAGTACAACGCATCTTTCTAACCTTACAAAATATACTGAACAGCTTGTTTCAGAAAACAATAATAAGAGAGTGAATTTTGAATAAACTCTTCAGAATCTACCTTGAGCTAAAGCAGGGATCCTCAAACTTATTTCGTGGAGGGCAACATTAAGATATTGAAAGTGCTAGGTGGGCCAGATCGAAGAGACATATATTATTCTATTTATGTTTGATATGCATTCATATATATAATTACGTGTATATCTATAGTTACATTATATATTTATATACATATTATAAAATTATATATATTTCTATATTTGTTTGTAGACTATATATGTGTTTATATATATGCATATATACATACATGTATGTATGCATACGTATGTATGTTATGTATATATATGTATAGGCTAAACATATAAAATGTAGATTTATATATAAATATGTATGTATATAGGCCTATATATACAGTTTATAACCATAATTAAACATGGCTAGATGTATGATATCTAGATGCGGCTATAGTAGAAAACTATTTAATCCGCCATTACTAGATGTATATATTTAGATGTCCTATATAATCAACTATTTAATACGTCGTGACTATGATGTAAGCTGTGCAGCAAACACCCCTCCATCTCCATATCGGAAACTTTCCTCAAACTCTCCGCTCAACACACTTTATGAAACTCAGCTAGTGGGTGCTGAGGAACTGTACACCACAATACGGCTATTTGATTACTCATGTACAATACTAGTACCGGCCGCACGTGATTGTATGTATGTAATGATATGTATGTATGTATGTATGTAGTAGTATGTATGTATGTATGTATGTATGTATGTATGTATGTATGTATGTATGTATGTATGTATGTATATGTATGTATGTATGTATGTATGTATGTATGTATGTATGTATGTATGTATGTATGTATGTATGTATGTATGTATGTATGTATGTATGTATGTATGTATGTATGTATGTATGTATGTATGTATGTATGTATGTATGTATGTATGTAGTATGTATGTATGTATGTATGTATGTATGTATGTATGTATGTATGTATGTATGTATGTATGTATGTATGTATGTATGTATGTATGTATGTATGTATGTATGTATGTATGTATGTATGTATGTATGTATGTATGTATGTATGTATGTATGTATGTATGTATGTATGTATGTATGTATGTATGTATGTATGTATGTATGTATGTATGTATGTATGTATGTATGTATGTATGTATGTATGATGTATGTATGTATGTATGTATGTATGTATGTATGTATGTATGTATGTATGTATGTATGTATGTATGTATGTATGTATGTATGTATGTATGTATGTATGTATGTATGTATGTATGTATGTATGTATGTATGTATGTATGTATGTATGTATGTATGTATGTATGTATGTATGTATGTATGTATGTATGTATGTATGTATGTATGTATGTATGTATGTATGTATGTATGTATGTATGTAGTATGTATGTATGTATGTATGTATGTATGTATGTATGTATGTATGTATGTATGTATGTATGTATGTATGTATGTATGTATGTATGTATGTATGTATGTATGTATGTATGTATGTATGTATGTATGTATGTATGTATGTATGTATGTATGTATGTATGTATGTATGTATGTATGTATGTATGTATGTATGTATGTATGTATGTATGTATGTATGTATGTATGTATGTATGTATGTATGTATGTATGTATGTATGTATGTATGTATGTATGTATGTATGTATGTATGTATGTATGTATGTATGTATGTATGTATGTATGTATGTATGTATGTATGTATGTATGTATGTATGTATGTATGTATGTATGTATGTAGGGATGTATGTATGTATGTATGTATGTATGTAGTATGTATGTATGTATGTATGTATGTATGTATGTATGTATGTATGTATGTATGTATGTATGTATGTATGTATGTAGTGTATGTATGTATGTATGTATTGTATGTATGTATGTAGTATGTATGTATGTATGTATGTATGTATGTATGTATGTATGTATGTATGTATGTATGTATGTATGTATGTATGTATGTATGTATGTATGTATGTATGTATGTATGTATGTATGTATGTATGTATGTATGTATGTATGTATGTATGTATGTATGTATGTATGTATGTATGTATGTTATGTATGTATGTATGTATGTATGTATGTATGTATGTATGATGTATGTATGTATGTATGTATGTATGTATGTATGTATGTATGTATGTAATGTATGTATGTATGTATGTATGTATGTATGTATGTATGTATGTATGTATGTATGTATGTATGTATGTATGTATGTAGTATGTATGTATGTATGTATGTATGTATGTATGTATGTATGTATGTATGTATGTATGTATGTATGTATGTATGGTATGTATGTATGTATGTATGTATGTATGTATGTATGTATGTATGTATGTATGTATGTATGTATGTATGTATGTATGTATGTATGTATGTAGTATGTATGTATGTATGTATGTATGTATGTATGTATGTATGTATGTATGTATGTATGTATGTATGTAGTATGTATGTATGTATGTATGTATGTATTTGTATGTATGTATGTATGTTGTATGTATGTATGTATGTATGTATGTATGTATGTATGTATGTATGTATGTATGTATGTATGTTGTATGTATGTATGTATGTATGTATGTATGTATGTATGTATATTTAGCACCGCGTCTTACTACCCATTCGGCTTATACGCTTAAGTACTAATTACGCTAATGGATTAGGAATTGGGAAGGTTGAATTTAGAGGAAGTGAACTCGCATTTGCGTGGAGGTAGAGTGGAAAACCATTTAGGAAAAACCACCCCCAGTTCACCCGGCCGAGATTCGAACCTCGATCTCCCCGTCCTCGGCAGTCGATCTCAACACGACTAGCGCGTTAGCCAACTACGCCACCGAGGCGGGTATGTATGTAGTAATTTTGTGTACTGCATACAGGAGTACCATCAATTTGGTTGGTATTCGTCATTGAAATAATTTTCTTCATAACTTATAAACCGAATAGGTAGTAAGACGCGGTGCTAAAATATATTCACTATTTTATTTATTTTATTTTTGTTCAAACTTGGCCTGATAAACACATTTAGATAGCCGAATATTGCCCTCGGGCTGTAGTTTGAGGACCCCTGAGATAGAATATAAGCCACCAATTGAAAAAGAAGCCCAAATGCCATCAGAAAAATAGTATTTTGGGTGAAAGTCAAACACACAAACGAAGACATGGTTTTGTTGATTTGCGAGGAATATCTTCAAAATGTCTATTGATCATCAGTTAGTGGTTCTTAAATGATATTTATTTATTTATTTACCTTCAAACTGTTAAAGAAGTGCCACCCCTCAGTTTTTTCTCAATCATATATTTGTGTCAACATCAGTATAATTGGTGACAAAATTTAAAGCCCTCAAATAAAACTCTGCAATCTCACATTTTTTGCTCATTACGGACCGAAATTCATGACAAGGAAATTGTTTATAGGCTATATGTTGTACAGTAGGGCGGAGCGTAAAAACTTTTTTTTCGAAATTATTTTCCCGCTAGTGCGAAAAAGTTGTGGATATGTTTCAGAAACATGTGTAGAAAATTTCAGATTAATCAATAAATATCTTCCGGTTCCACTTTGGGGTATAAATATGCGAAATTAGCCGAAAATGATGTAAATTTTCACAGTTCAGTGAATTTTTTTATTTAAAGATTTTTTTTTCCCGCTAGCGCGGAAAATTCGGAAGAATATATTGGAAACCCAAGTACAAAGTTTTAGAGCAATCAATAAATATCGTCCAGTTTCATTTTGAGGTAGAAATATACGAAATTAGGCAAAAATATAGGAAAATTAGGAGTCAAAATTTAGGGAGAAATGAAAAACTTTAGCGTTAACATTTATTTATGGAAGCTTTAGACATTTATTTTACTAAAATTAGATATTCGTAAATAATAGTTATAGCACTAAACAAAAAATCTTACTACCCACGCAAAACACAAACTTTGTAGAAATAAGTGTGTTTCGAGTTCCAGAATAAAAGTTGCAAATGTGAATCAAGCGCATTTCATTCACTGGTTTCCATATTTTTCACTCTATATTGGTTTTTTGTTTCAAACGATGGCATGACACGACTTGACTCCATTCTGGATCTGATGTATCCATCACGCTTGGTCTCTCCGATGACAGCAAGGGAAGCTTCTGTTGTCAGTTTTACTCCTCTTTCAACACATTGAGTGTGGCACGGGTAGTTAATGTTTCCCAATGCCAACACTGGACATTCGCCAGACTTTATCAGTTGCACTATGTCTTCGTTCGACAAGTGAGTAGTAATCGGAGGTTCCGTTAGTTGGCAATTCTGCCAGTCTATGAGATCAATGTAAGATTTAGCTTTAAAGTTAAGTTCAGGAATTTGGAACACACGAACTCCTGGTCCCGTTTCTTTCCTTGCTTTCAAAATCCTGCGGAGGGCAAGTTCTCGCACATTCTGGTCTGGGTCAACAAGCATTGCAAGGATTATTGCTTCAGGATGACCAAAGTAGCCATTTCTTTGGATGACGCGATCCACAACTAGCTTCAGATTGTCTGTAAGATAACGTGCAGCTTGAATTGTTTTCCAAAGATTTCGTGGTCCATCTGTACAATTGGGATGCGATTTGATTCTGAACCACGCAGGTGCGTAAACCTTCATTATAAACTCAGCCAAAGCTTGTAGTTCTTTGGAGGGATCCTGTGTACCAATATAAACACGCAAGATTCGATTAGCAGATGTCAACCAGCGGGCATGGGAAAGATTTCCAGGATTTTTGTGTGACAAGTTCTTAGAACACACACCATTTGTCACTGCAGTGCAGATATCCCTCAAATATCTCTGGTCTGTGCTTATATCAGTTTTTTCTTCAGAAGGAACTGCGGTCTCAATTTTCTTAAAGTCCACAACAGGTAAAAGTTCACAATTCTGAAGCTGTTTTCCAATTGGACCACAATACGTTTTAGGGCCAGTTGTATCGCCATCCAAGTGCTGCATTAGATGCCTGAGCAGTAGCTCATTTCCATGAAGCTGGCACACGAACCAATGTAAGGATTTCTTACAAAATAGTTCTATACGGCGGAAAACACCACCCTTATTTCCCGTGTTTACTGGGGTCCCATCACCTCCTAATGCTAACAGTGTAGTGAAATCAATATGACGTTCTTTGCAAAATGTCGTTATACTTTCAGTAATGTCTTTAGCAGAAGAGGTTATTGGTGACACGTGCCCTACATATTTGCAGCCAGGTTCTTCTATTAGTGTCACGTGTTCTTCAAGCACTCTTTTCTGATGCAGCGTCCCCTCAATGTTCTTCTGAGTTAAAGTTTGATCTTTTCGACCGTCAAAATACAGTCCTTTCAAGTTATTGGTGCCAAATAAATTGAAATCTTGGGCTTGGCGTTCCATGCGATATTTCTTTCTTTCCCTTCTTATCCTATGCCTGTCTATAACATGGGACATGTCGTCATGTGTCACAACTCCTAAGTCTTCAAGAAGTGCACTTGCTACTGTTGCCGCAGCTCTGTCGGACACTCCCATTCTGTCGCACGCACTAGCTAGGGCTGGAAGGCGGGTTGTTCGTGATATACTTTTACCACTTACATTCGATTGAAATGAGGTTGAAGGTATATAAGTAAGATCCTGAGACTGTTGCTCACCAACAAGATCAGAAGAATGAGATAACTTCAAATCTTCACATGAAAAAGCTGTTGTTGCGTTTTCACTTGTCTTCTGTTTTATGAACCTTTCCTGTTCCTTTTCAAACCTATACGTTCGTTTCCTAAGTTTCTGTGTTGTCGCAATATCAACTGGGCCTATCACCATTTTCCTTGAAGTCCTCTGATCCTCAAGAAACAGTCTTTCTAAGTCTGGAACTTTCCTTTCACGTGGGCATTTACATCTGTTGAGAGATGCACACTTGCAAGAACAAATATCAAACAAACGCTGTTTTGATTCAGATTGGAAAATTAGTAATTTGGACTTAATCTTTTCCGTCTGTTTCTTAGCGAGAAATCTCTTCATGCTATTGTATTTATCATTAAATGATCTAATCATTTTGATTATTCTTTCCCTAGAAACTGTTGGAATTGAGGCAGCCTGCCAAATTGTTTCAACCTTTTCAGCCACATAAACCACTATCGCCCCTACAGGTGGGTCAGATTTTGTATTCTTTTTCAATTCATTTCTCACCAACAAAAAGTACTTCATAATATCTTCGTATGTTGGTAAAACGCGAGTACTTAATTCTGCTGGATACCCAAAAACGGGACAAAAAACATCACCTCTACTGTGCCTTTTTATCTTCAGCTTCTTCACATTTTCTGACGATTGCGACATTTCTCCGTTATATCTTTTAAGTACACTACTAGTTCAACACAATATTAAAAATCCGATAACACTTTCACATGTACTATTTTGCAATAAAATTTAGACATTACAAATGAATACCTGTATTACAAACGTGCCACGAGCAGAACATTCGACCAACGATCAAACTACAATGATCGAACATGAGAAAACTGAACTTAATGGGGAAATTCCCCGCAGATGGCCTTGATTTCGCTTGTGCAATCTTTTTAGTGGAGGGTAGTGCCATCTATTGTCTCTAGCGTGGGCGTTGATCAACGTCTATGGCTGGCCGAACGTTCCCTGGCATTCATTGCAATAATTTACTATAATGCCATCTATCAATGAACCATTTAACTTTAAGCAAGTCTGAATATTTTATATCTAAGCTGATAGATAGTGCTAGCAGTGCAATGCAATACAAAGAACTTAGACTGAAGTATATAATTGTTAGAATAAATGAATTGAATATCGAAAACATTTGGCGCATAACCATGGATGCCGGGCCAATGCAGGTTGCTATGATAAACGCGCGCCAGAGAATGTGTTAAGACGCAAAAGTTTAACCGGAAGATATTTATTGATTACTCCAAAATTTTGCACTTGTTTCTTAAATATTCTTTCAACTTTTCCGCGCTAGTGGGAAGAAAAAATCTGGAATTAAAAAAGTCACGAAAATTTGAAAATTTACATCATTTTCGACTAATTTCGAATATTTAGAACCCAAAGTGGAACCGGAAGATATTCATTGATTAATCTGAAATTTTCTACATATGTTTCTGAAACATATCCACAACTTTTCCGCACTAGCGGGAAAATAATTTCGAAAAAAAAGTTTTTACGCTCCGCCCTATTGTACAGGTATGCTAGCTATAAATAGTAACTATCCTCAACACCACTCGGAATCGAATCAGAGTCACCTAATCTTGTTGTTGACCACTCTAATTATTTAATCAGTGAGATGGGCTTATTATAATTGTTAAAATTATATCAGGAAGCCGGATCAAACTACAGGGTTCATTCCCCTTGCGTGGATTTCACATGAACATGAGAGTTGTTAGAAGGTTCGTGTTCGAATAAAGGTTGGGGTACTCATGAAGGGTAGGAAAGGCTCAGACCTAACTACAAACTGTTCTCAAGCGCTAATAACCACTGAAGCGTGTCAGAAGAGCATAAAACAATAAAATAAAGTTCACAGTTCTGTCGCGTTCGTGGGAAAAAAAAGTTTTTGTATTTTCTCATTTGCACGAAGCATAAAGATAATCTTGTAGAAAAATATATAAAAAATCAAACTATTAGCCAATAATAACTTTTTTATCTCTCTTATCCCCCCCCCTCTCATGCCTCTTGTATTATCTGTGGTTTATAGTGTCCAAATGGTTTAGTCAATTTTCAATTTGAAAGACATCTCTTTATACATAATATTTTATTCTATCGAAGGATTCAATGAATATTCACGCGTGAACTCTAGGGTTACATTAAATTAAATTAGGGGAAAAATACCCTCAGTGCACCTGACCGGGATTCGAGCCCTGTCTCCCCGTTACCGGCAGTCCAACAGGAGAATGACGCACCAGACCATACTACCACAGATGAGGGTAGTTTAACATAGTGTTTTATGCATGACTAGGGCTAAAAACTATTTTACAGCGTATCAAATCACAAATTACACGCTTGTGAGAGAAACAAGAAATAGGCCTACTTTTAATACCACAAGTTCGCTACATCTATGTAACAATGTGCAATATTATATTTATGCTTAAAATTAAAATTATGAACATTTTCACATTTACTGCTATTCTTACAGGAGAATATTTATATATATATATATAATTTAAAAAGGGAGGTTTTAGTAGACTAACAGTTTGTTTTTATATAGTCTTTGCTTATTTCTTGCTTTAGTGTACTCTACAGTGTTTATAATGTAACAAAAACCCTCCTTTCAAATATTTTTGAATACATTAATTATCTAAAATAAAAAAGCTTTCAACCGCCAACAATTTTGTTCTTTCATGATTAAAAACAACTTTTACCTAATAATCAGAATAAAATACGAGCCTCTTTAGACAGTATTCCAACAGAAACATGTGTTACACATGTATAAGTCGTGATAACTCATTTTGGCGTGTGTATTTTTTAGATGTATATATTTACAATATTTAATAAACAATTCCTCATTATTAGTGTTATAAATACATACTTAATAATACTAAGATTATGTTTAGCTTTGATATTAAAATATAAAAAAGGTGATAACCGAGTAAAAGTGAACAATTGATTTTTATTAAAGTTTAATAACTTTTAAAGGTTAAGTTTAAAATTAAAATGTATAGGCCAAATTCCCCTAAAGATAACTGACTCTAATGATGAATGTATTTGGATTAATTATATTGTGTGCTATAATCTACATAATTGGGATTATAATACTTTCAATTTTAATTTAGTTTATTATAGTGTTGGTCAACAGTCACAAACCCAAAAGGCCAAGACTGGAAAGTACACAAGTACATAACATAAAAACACAACTACACAAGAAAACAAAACACACAATCATTGCCAAGCAATGACACACACAACCAGTTATTACAGTCTAAGAAAATTAGTAGTAGTAATAATAACACTAACAATAATAAACTACATTAATAAATTTTCTGAATAACTGAAAATTGACACCTAGACACGGGAATCGAACCCGGGACTTTTAGCTTAGTACGCCAATGGTCTAACCACTGAGATATCCAGGAATGGTCCCGTGCTCAGGGTCATTCTTCACTCATATTTTAAGGCAGAGTCTATGATGGACGTGCAGCTAGCTTAGGCTATTTGATTATTAAATTAATAAAGATAAGTTGTGAAAATCAATCACCATTGATATCATTTATAAGAACAAAACTTAAAATGGTAAGTAGAATAATACTAATTTAGATATTAGAGGTTGAACATGTAATTAATATATAAGTTATAAAGGAGTTCCTTAAATAACTCTTTGGTTTGGCTCGTTTATCGTGGTAGAAGTTCAATTCGACAAACCTAGAATTTTCGCTATGGAAAACGGCCAATAGGGCTGACCTTGAAATAATTATTGAGATAAAACACTTTTGTATTATGAGAGGTCAGAGAAGGGACATGAATACTTACATGATCAAGGACAAATTTACGAGAAATATTGATGGTGGAAATATTACAAACAAAAGGAGCATTACAATAAAATCTACGCGAAAAGAGAGTTTGGAGCCCTAAAAGGTTTTGAATTCTGTCGTAGGAATAATAAATCCGGTTAAGAAAGAATTTATCATAGGAAGTAGCCAGGAATTTTCATTGAACATTTTCTAACCTGAGAGAGTATTTTAAGGTAATGGAATTCCAAGCAACAGTAGCATATTCTAGCTTAGGGCTAACTAAAGCTTGATACAATGTTAAAATACAATCGACTTTCTTACACCCGGTTAATAGCCTATGATAATGATGACGATGATAGTATTATTAATAATAATAATAATAATAATAGTGGTAATATAGCTAGTTTTTTAAAACGATTATTTATCAACATTATGCAGTGATTAGTTAATTTCAAAAATCACTTCACGTTTGAATTATAATTAATCAGCATAAGAATATATGCCCCATATAGCTACACACACTATCACTAACTAGAACGTGCTGATAAAATAATACACACACCACTTACAAACCCATTTAAGCAAGGATAGAAACAATAATACATTTTCTATAATGGTTTCTGGTCTCATATTATCTAGGCAACAGGACAAACTAATTCCACATTAACATTTTGTAATAAGCTTCCTATAGTCAAATCAAGATCATATGGCTTTGTATCGACCTTTATAAACACTCAGTCTTCAGTCTCAAGAGTGGACACAGGAAAACAGCCAAGAGATTTTGGAAAAGACAATTTTGCAAATCACGTGTTGAAAAATGTCGACTAAAACTGAAACATGTTTTCTCTTAAATAAGTGTTTAAAACTCTATTTGTATGAAAAATAAAAACAATCACGTTGTATGCGACAAACACACACATCACATTTTTTTTTTTTTTTTCCTACCAGAGTGACAGATGTTTTTATAATCGCGACGAACGTGTGTGTTGAAGAATGCATTTCTAATTCGATATTTGAGCAGAAGTCTACGGTCTCCTTACGATTTAGTTTATTGCTCGTTGTAAGTTTTGTACTTCAGGTTTTAAGGGCAGGGGAGAGGGAGGTTAAGGTATCCACCCCTACCCCTTGTCAAGAGGGATACTAGCGAGGCAGCGCACACTTAAATATGCATTAGTACAGGAAGGCAGCAGTGACTCGTCTGAGAGAAGGCGGGGGCAGGGTGGGAAGGACAGTCTGTGCGAATTGTATCGGGGATCCATGCGTCAAGCGGGAGACTGTTTTACAATCTGTATTACGTCCAATGGAAGGGTTATTTATTTGATCTTTGCTTCTTAGTACCCGTCAGGGTTATACGCATATTCTAGCCACGCTAATGGAATGATGATTAGGGTAGAGTTTTAAAAGAAATATACCTGCATTTGCGTAAAGGGAGAATGGGTAAAAATTTAGGAAAAACAACCCTTAATACACGCATCCGGAATTTGGACCCCGATCTCCCCGTCACCAGGCAATCCAATCCAACACGAGATTGATGTGTTGGATCGATGAGGGCACAAGGTTTCTTCATGGATTAATCTAGGTGGTAGGGAAGAGGCGAGTAGTTTTATAGGAAGTACATCCACATTAGCGTGGACAGAGGGTGAAAACACACACAAAAAACAAAATAGCAGACTGAGATTCAAACCTCAGTCAACCACGTCAGGCGTAAACAATGACCAAATACAATCAAATCTCACCTCTAAAACCACTCAGCCAACTCCCAAGTAATTTTATTCCGAGAAAGGATTATAATAAACTGCATCCGCACTAACCCGGAGAGTAATTTAAAGATCTAAAAATGTGGGGGGAGAGGGGGGAAGACGATGATATTCCTCCTAATGCACTTTGTCGGAGGTCAACCGAATTAACCCGGGTCAAACAATAACCTACAATCGGTCACCCTACATGAAAGGACAAAATAGTTACTACAGTCCAATTTTCATAGGAAGACAGCAAGAACAGTTAAGCTGTCTTCTTTCACTTATTCATATGTTAAGCCATGTTATCAGTATATGCCATTAATGATATGTTATTAGTAGATGCCATTAATGATATATGTTATCAATACCTATAAAATAACACTAATAATATAGTAAAACGTTATCAATACTAACCACAAACATTTTTATATATTTTTAACGGTTCTGCCTATGAAAATTGGACTGCAGATCTATTTTCCAATGCCAAGGAACTTGTTTTGAAGCGGTCACTATTGACAGATGTAATATTAGTAAAGAAGTGAGAGTACTAAAAAATTTGAGTTAGTTTCGAGATTTGGCAGTGGTTCAAATCCAATTAGATTTTTTTTTCAATACACGATGAATTCGAGTACTTGAAACGTTTGATTTGGTCTCAAAAATTTTGAGCTCAATTTATTTGACTGAAATTTAAGATATTATTTATTATTGAACAGAATCGCTCATCATTTACATTTATCTTATTAAAATTAAATCTTTTTTAAAATGTTAACTTGTTTTTTCTTTTACAGAAATTTTATTTAAAATATTTATAGCACAAATATTACTTCATTAAAACTCGAGGTTTTTATTTAAACACGACTCAAAGTGAAACATGCCTTATTGCATGTACTACTCCTAAATGTAATGATTCTGCTTATGGGGATCAAAATACAGCTCCTCCATTGTAAATATGCTAAAAATCAAAACACCACTAAACCATCATTAAATACGGTCTACATATTCACCAACAGACTCACAAAGTCACAGAAAAAAAAAAGCTATATAAAAAAAAAGGGGGATGGTAGAACCCAAGTGGAACGGACTGTACACACTTACCATAAACATGCTATTCACTCACTAGGCCAGTCCCTTTGTCTTCGTTTACCATGAGCAACAAAGTTACGTGTAAATATTCATTAGAGAGAAACAGATAGCAAGAGGATTGGAGGGAGAAGGAAGTTGTGATAAAGGTGAGTGAAATGGAGAAACAAGTGCCAGCCTCCCTCTCTCTCAGACACACACACATACATACAAAGGAACAAACGAACATGAGGAATTCCTTGTTGCTAGTAAGCCCACACGAACACGTAAGCGCGTGTACCGACCGACGGAACTGTTGTGATACTTGCTCTTTGTCGCGGAAAAGTTGGTCGGTGTCGATGTAGCGCGTTGACTGTAGGTGTTATCGTGTTAGTTTCAATAACAAATGACATCCATGTGACTTTTACATGGCATGTCGAGCGTGACAGGCCACTCCTCTCGATAAACTTTGCATGAACAAACATTTGTGTTTGGGAAACCAAGTTTAAGATCACAAAGATTTTTATTGCAGACTATTTCTTGACGTAGGTATTTTAAGGCACGGTCGGGCGTAATGAGGGTGGTTTTTACAAAATGGTTTCCCACTCTTGCTGCTAGAAAATGGTAGTACATTTCCTTTAAATTCTACCTCCTACGTCTCTGCTACATTAGTGTAGATATGAGGACTAGCCGAAAGGATAGTGAGACGCGGTGAATACACAAAAAATAAATAAATTTAGAAAAATACGATTTTTATTTATGGTTTTTATTATTTTGAATTTTGGATTTATTTGTATTCCTAACCTCTTTATATTTGAATTAAAATACTGTTAGACTTTGTCTTAGAGTTTTACTAACAGTCCAAATTTATTACAAGTTAGTGCAGTTTTCATTCACCTTGTACAAATGTTTGGTCAATTTGGCAAATTTAGTCGAACTACATCACATTAAAGAGGAACATTTTCTGCAGTGGTGGTTTATGGTGGAGGGATGAAATTGTAGAAGTGACACTTAGAGCTTATAATACTTCAAAATATAGTGTGTTAAGAGACGAGTGGGTAGTAAGAATGAGGAGGTGGAACGAGGATGTGGAAGGAGTAGATACGAAGTAAGGAGGATAGGAGGAGGGGGGCGGGGTGAGACAAATTTTGAGCCAACCTTAAAATTATTTGAGCTAACTTATTGATGACAAAAAAATTGAAGTTTGATTTATGAATAAAACGGGTCTACAAAGGCTCGCATTCATTCGTTTCCTTACAGCTATTTTTTTTAGCACCGCGCCTTACTTACCCGTTCGGGTTATACGCTTATGTATTAATTACGCCAATGTTTTAGATATGAGTAAGGTTGACTTTAGAGGAATTGCACCCAAATCGGCGTGGAGTAAGAGTGGAATTTTTTTAGGAAAACCTCCCTCAGTGCACTCGACCGGGATCAAACTCCGATCTCCCAGTCATCCCTGTTTATTGCGAGAGTAGTGCGTTAGACCGTATGGCCACCGAAGCAGGTGTTTCTTTACTAATACTACTACTATCACTACCACTAATGTATTATTACTGTTATTATTTTCATCCATTTAATCAGTTAAATATATATTACAGAAATAATAATTGAAAATATTCCGGAAAAAATATAGGGACATTTTTCCGTCTCACATCTCTACATAACATGTCAAAGTGACAAGAGTAGAATCAATCCGCAGCTTTTTATTTGTAATCGTGAAAATTTTCAACCTCGAGATTATGATGACGCTTTACTAGGGTTGGGACGATGCTGTTAACCGATCCGATTTATCGGCCGATAGTGGCACAATCGGCTAAGGATAATCTGTTTTTTATTTTACACCGATAATTCAAAATCTATAGGTAGGCCTATATTTAAAACTCTCAAGTCATGAAAATATAATTCATAGTTAAAATAAAAATATTTAAATACAGTCTCTTGCATGAAAACACAAATTCTTTAATTCTGCGTTAGATATCTTATTTTATAATAAACAGAAAAACCAACATTCTAAAAAAAATAAACCATTCAATTTTATTTACCTTAAGACTTATTTTAAATTAGGAAATACTTTATAAATATATTAGTAGAGATAAAAATTTCCTCAAGTAACAAAGTTAAACACTATCAAAAACAATATTAAGTGGGCCAGTATGATTTCATTCATTGTGGACTTACACAAAACTAAAACTACATATTATGTCTATAAGTAACGTAGTTCTAATTGAATACAAGTTTTATACCAATCTAATATGAAATATTACCTAGATCTTTCGGTACGAGCCGAGGCCCATGCATGCGCACAGCATTTTGCTTTTTATTAAAATAATATTCGTTTTAGAGTTGAGTTATTTATATTTTATATCCCCCCTATCTTTTCCGCTGGCTGAATTAACTAAACTATATTTTATTTACGTTACCGTAGCTTATTCACATAACTTATTCACACAGCAAAATAACGAATACGTCTAGATAACGTCTCATTATTGTGATATTGCGTACTCTAAGGGCTATACCTCAGTTTTAGCTTCTGTGGTGCTGATTGACAGCTCACAGCTGATTTCTGACGGCTTTGAAAAGCTACCAGACCAAATTATGTATCCCTACGCCGAACCATATGATCTGCAAAAAACATGTCTTTAGCAGTTGTCACTTCTGACAGTCAAAATTTAGGTATATACCTAACTGTTGACTGTCAGAAGTCAGCTGTGAACTGTCAGTCAGCACCAAAGAAGCTAAAACTGAGGTATAGCTGCACATAGCCGCGTTCAGTAAACACATGTGTATTTTAATTTATTTGTAATTATGTACATTCCTGTTCATTATAAAAGTGCAGTAGGTCTAACAATAGAATATATCTAACCAACTTTAACGTTAAAACTTTAACTTAAACTTTTATTCGACAAACCTAATACTATCATGAAAAGTATGAAAGTGGTAAAATCGGATAATTCTTGTTTTTGAGTATTGTTACTATACATTTTTGTAACATTGCATAAAATTTTTTATCGGCATCGATTACCGGCAATGTCGGCAACAAAATATCGGCATCGGGAATATCTGAAAGGGCTTATCGGCCCAGCCCTAATCTTTACATTTATTTACCCCTGAACACAAAAAAGTGGATTTTTACTAATTTTTCTGAACCCCATGTTTGTCTGACTTTCTGTATGTCCATCCCTGGTCACAGATCTGAAACGCTGTCATGATTGTTGTTCAAACATGATAATTAGATATTAAATTATAGGTTAGTTTACTGATAAGTGAATTTTTTTAATTCCAAATTTTCCGAAAACGTCTTTAACGATTTTGTTTAAATTTTGTATTTAGGGAATGTTCAACACGACACATAAAAATATATAAGTATTTTTCGCTAGAAAATTTGTTCAAGGGTAGTTTATTGATTAACTTTTTTTAAATTTTCTTTTTAGTATTAAAAAAAATAATCTACTGATTTGGTTCAAAATGGGTATCTGGAAATTTTATTACAACACAAACAATTTTACATTTTTTTCATTTAAATATCATTTTATAGTAGTTTACTGATAAGTTGTAAATAATTTTTGAAAAATTTAAAATCCTTTGAAAATATCAAAAACAATTTTGTTCCAAATGGGTATCAGTAGTTTATTTTACATAGTATATAATAAAGTATGTCAATTTTTATAAAATAGGTAAATCTAAAGGTGGTTTTTACTGCAGATTTTAGAACATCTGAAATTTTTCAAAAATCGCCTTGAAGCTTTAGTTCAAAATGGATATCTTGGAATTATTTGTCATACTAAATAACCATATGATTTTATTCTTACAAATTAAAAGTAATTTGAGGCTAGATTACGATTTCTAAGACCTCAAATTAAAAAAAACTCCAATAACTCAGAAACTATTTTATAAAAATATTTGTCAAATAAAAGTTATTTATTTTTAATAGAACACTATAAACTGATAAGCTATTTATTATCTTGAATAGATGTGGAGATATGATCCAATTTGTAAATCTACGCGGATGTAAAGTACACTCAGTAGTTTTCATGGTAAAATGAGAGTTGCCATTTTGTTTTTAATGTTAAACAGTGTCTAAGTACGAATTTTAACCAAAACCATTAGAATAGATTGAGAGAAAAATTATATTCATTCTCTTTTTGCCCTTTAGTGAACTACCTTTAATTATAGGTATTGATACCTAATTCCAAAAACTCCTCTGGGGAACCTTATGAAAACCATGAATGCCAAAGTCTTAGCCCGATCGGTGAAATGGTTTCGTCTATCATATATCAAATATTTTATTTAATTTTTTCCCTGAAACGCAATTATCTTTTGTGCATTAATTAATTAACATCATCAATATTTTTAAAGAAATGAACAAATTCTTAAGCATATGTGATCCCTTATACTTATGCTTACTAATGATTCAAGAAAGCTAGAAATTGTTCTAGTGGATAATATACCGAAATGAAAAAGTTATAACGCTTATTTTTCTTTTTATCCATCAATTTTATTATTTAGAATAAATATTACATAACTATTTAGTGTATTATCAATAAAATGGCTCATTAAATCGAGAAAAATAAAATTTAAAATTGATTTAGCATTTTAACACTTTTGTTTCGATTTTAATACTATACTTTCTCATAATATTTCATATACTATTTTTAATAAAATAAACTATATTTTTGTATGATGTGCTATAAAGTTTGGAAGTTATTACAGTTAAGATATTACTGTGTCCCCAATTTATAACGATGACTAGTTCTCGCGTTGTTTTTTTTTTTGTTCATACCATTAATCTGAAAGTCTACATGCAATTTCATTATACCATAGAAGAAAAACAAGGGCATTGTTTTTATTGTCTTAGTGGGTGTTTATCCCTTCCACTTTAGTTCAACTCGTTCATTACCTCTAAATGCTTGTACGACTTTACTTTTCCCTTCAATACTTAATCCGACGATATTCTTTATTTAAGAACTTCTTTTAACTTGAACGACACGCTATTACTGACAATAGTGAAGTTTTTCATCAAGTTTAAAAGGATATTAAAGAGAAAACTCAAGCAGTTTTTTTTTTTGCTCACCCCTTCGAAGAGTTTCGTAAAACGACGGTTCTTTCTCCCATTCGTTTCCACCCACCATTTTGGAAAAAAAAAAAAAAAGGAAGGGAATGGGGGGGGGGGGGGGGTGCACAGCCGAGTTTTATAGTCCCGACAAGTCTTCGTCGGGAAACGTCCAGTCAACGGGAACATCACGTGAGTGATTCACTGCGACAAGGAGAGGGAGATAAAGGGGAGAGGTAAATAAACAAAGGGATAAAAGAAAAGGGGTAGAAAGAGGAGGAACGGCACAATGAGATGTAGCAGTAAAAAAACTACATACACACAACACATCTCCTTGGAATGTGTGCCCCATCTCACTCAGTCCCTGAAAGAGACAGCCCGAGGAAGATCATATTGATGATATCTGAAGGAAGACCACTCAAACGAGAGAAGACGACTGATTTTTTTTTTGTTTAACCCCTTTCCCCTTCGGAAGCAAGCTTACGAATGACGGAATAGAGACAAACAAACATTCCTATAGACATAGAAAATGTTACTCTTTTTTTTATATTTTCTACCTCCCTCTCTTCTAGTTTAAGAATTTTCTTTTATTTTCTGTTTTTTATATTTATTGTACATCTATCTTGGAGTTTTCTTGGGTGGTAAGATGAGGGGTGAAGAAAGAGGATGAGAGGGGGAAACTAAGTCCTGAAAAGTTCCAATCCACTTTATTCAATCCAAAAGGCCAATGCAGAGACATCAATAGAACACCGAAGTTACTGGAAGTATTTTGTCTTATCTTTTTGGAACATCTGACAAATACATCGTTTGCTCTTTCCTCCCCTCCCTCCCCGCTCTATCTTTATATGACTGTGTATATTTGTGTGTTTAAAAGTGTTGTGGTGGTTCAGAAGAACGGGAAACTGTGCGAATATGTTTCCGACAATTCTTTATTGGTTTCCTTCTTTCTTTATCTCCCCCTCTTTCTTACACCCTTTCAACTTTCTTTGGAAAGACAAAGAGAAAAATAAGACGTAAACGTAGTCTATTTAAGAGAGTATAAGATATAAAAATACAATCCTCAATAAAAAATGTTCTTGTAGGACGAGACTAAACTTTGTTATTCACAGAACGTGAAGGGTAAAACTCATGTTTTCTTAAGATATAACATGAAATATGCCATATAATTGGATGAGTAACATGATATTATTGCGACTCTAAAATTGTGGACATTCGGCAATCCTGTTCCCGTCGACTTATATTGTACTATAAAAATATTAACGTTGGTTTTGGGTTGGTTGCGCAAAAGCCCAATAGCGGAAACTGTGTTTTATATCTCTGCCACTGTGATGATTTTCTGTTTCCGTACAAATTCTCAGATTGAAACACTTCAGCTTTATGTTTGAAAGATTGAAAATAAGAACATATCAATTGACACTGTCAGTCGTGTGGATAAGGTAACAACACTGACTTGTAAAGCTGAGTATTATTCTTCCAATTGAGTGGACTTGGAGGAAATGGGGGCTAGAGAGGGCGAGAGGGGGAGAAGGAGATATTTTGTGAAGCTAGGTGAACGATAGTGTTTGTCATTATAATTAATTCACATGCCTTGCTTTATTTTAAATTATTATTTTAGGTGTTCAACAAGCAAGGGGGTTATTATTAGCACCTGACTTGAGTGAGAGCGCTAAGTCTTGAAGCTTTAGGGGAGGGATCGTATGTGTTGTAAATTGGTCATGGGCTGGATTTATTTTCAAATGAGTAAATATGATAAAATGAACCCCTCCAAGAACCCCCCTTATCTCCTAAAACACATAAATATATCTGCTTTGGTCAAAAATATTGTATTCAAAGTCTTAAGACTATTCACAGCTAGGATATATGTCCCTCCTCAGTTCAAATACAACCGTGCGATAAGAAATATGTTCTTGAAACACATTTATACCGTTCCATATTGAAAAAGTCCTTATCTCTCGTGAGTAATTTGTTAATAACTAAATAATGGAGGTGGCATGAATCATGTTCACAGCCAAAGCAAAGTTTACAAGCCACAGTTTAACTAGCACAGGCCTTTCATGAAACGTTTGAGATTATTTGCAGCTTGAAACTGTAAACAAAAATAGATTGGGACAAGCGGAGTTAAATCCCAACTAGGAAAAACTACATGTTTTTTTTTTCAGTAATTATTTTGAAACATAGAGATTCTTTAATCTATCGACCAAATGGATTAATAAAATATTTATGATATAATTACTTTATTTGTAAAGTTAATTTCGCCTATTACAATTTAACTGTGGCTTATATAAAATATACAATAGTGAAAATTGATTATACAAATAATTTTTAGTTTAGTATACTTGTTATCTGCTTCTTTAAGCACTTTTAATTAAACGTCAAACTCGCTTGGTCTGATTTCCTGGCGACAGAGAGGTTGAGGTTCGAATCACGACTGAGTTTTCTGTGGGTAATTTTACTTAGTGGTTCTCCTTTCTCTCTCTCTCTCTCTCTCTCTCTCTCTCTCTTATATATATATATATATATATATATATATATATATATATACACACAAATTTGGGTACATTTCTAATCATTTGTAGCTTCCTCATCTCTACTACAATATTGAAATTAAATATGGATAGCGCGGATGAATAGTAAGACGAGGTTCAAAAAATTAAATTGGTTTGATGGCCTCTTAATGAACTCGGACGTTTAGTTTGTCAATACAATTATTTATTTAAATGACTGCTTTACTATAGATTTCCTACTGGTGCGCATTGCGGATATGACTATTTAAAACTCGCAAGATTCTGGGTTGTTGGTGACGAAAAATTCAGGGTTCTAATCCCGGGAGTGGCAAGGTGTGACCAAAATAAGTGTAACTAGATACCAGATACCTTCTCTAAAAGCCAGCACATTCCACAATAATTATTATTATGTTAAACATAAATATACACATTTTAAAACATTGTACTGTTTGCTTTTTTTAAACCCTAATTTATTTTTGGATTAAAAAAAATAGATTAGGGTTAACTCAAACAAAAGCATAAAAAATAGTGAAAGTCGTGTGTTGGTCATGCAAAAAATTGATAAATAAATATATTAAAATTAAATTTAAATAATAACTAAAGGTTTTTCTTTACCGTAGCGCCTAGACATGTTGCAGAAATCCAGAAATCCCAAGTTATTTAAGAAGAGGTTTGTTACTTCAAAATATAGTTCACACAAAAATGGGGGGTGAAACATTACCCTATTGGTATAAAAGCCTTTCAATATATGTTGAATGATTTTAAAAAATAAAATAAAAAGTTTAAATTAGCTCATTTTCGACTTCGCTTCACATTAGTTGTTGCAGCGCTGATACCAAAATAAATGTTTAGAAAAATAAATCTATCTTTCTATATTTTAAATCCTAGTCATCTTCTTGAGTTTTACCATGTTTAAGAAAGTTTAAAGTTCTTTTAGTTGGGAAGTGAGAATAATTAAATTCAGTTTTGGCACAGCTGGACTTACGCCAACAAACTAGTTCTTTTATTCACAACATACAAATAAATGTTTATATTTAAATAATATATTGTTTATTACTCGAATTGATTGTAAATATGGTGAATAATTAAGGGGGGAGGACATTCTATGCTTCATAATAGAGGCAATATTTTTTATGCAGGGTTTGAATCCAAACTGGTTTCAGGAAACGCATTTAGTTTTGAGATTGAAAGGACTGAATCCAACGTACAGTACATTACTATTGTATGTATTGTCTGTGTAATATTATATATAAAAAATATTTCCTTCTTATTTTATATTGCTAGCCGTGGTAGCATTAGACACTAGAATGACTTGCCACTTAATTCCAGTCGAGTGCACTGAAGGTGTTTTTCTCTAGTGATGTCCTACCCTCTCAATGCAAATTAGGGTACAATTCGTTTAAATTATACCCTCCTCGTCGCTAGCAATTCAGAGTCAATATGGATTATCCCGGTTGGAAATTAATACAAGGAGCACAAAAAATACGAGTGTATATTTAAAATGTTAAAACTGTCAGCTACGTTTGTTTGAAATGATACCATTTGTTTGAAGGTTAGATTTTTTTTTTACTTTACGCTATAATTTAAACTGTAAACAAAATTAAAATTTAGTGTATCCAAGAAAAAATGTCTTAAGCGAAGTGATGTTTTTTAAAACGGTGGACACCACGAGATGGGGCTCAAGGTATTCTAAAAAACTCAAGCTTCCTAAAAGCAAAAATCAAACATCAAAACTAATCCACCATAAATGTGAAAGAAATTTTAAATCTTGATAAATTAAGTTAAAAAGTAAATAAATAAAAACAAACTGCTATTTTAAAATGTATTTTGTATATATAATAGTAAATATTCATCCTCAGTAAATTTGTTAGTTGTAACTATTATCAACTTAATTAATCTTTACTTGACTACTTGGCGTGAAGTTGTTTATACAAAATATCAAGCTATTTTTGAATGTAGCATTAAAGTTTTATTTCCTTATTTATTAATCTAAAATATGTAATAATTTAGAAAGTATTCAGACCATAATATTAAAATATTCACACGTTCATCTATATCGATATATTAAGTTAAATATAAATAAACAGAAGTGCGCACCGTACAAACTGTCTCTCGCTTTTATCCTAAAACAGACATTTACTAAAAACTCCTAGGGTTTTTGTGAAACGAAATAATACATATATTATTGTAAAAACACCACACCAAAGACCATAAATGAAATAATATACACTGTTGTGTATTTACTCTATGGCATTAGGTATTGGAAAATCTCTAAAGGAAAATTAAGAAAATAGAAACATCTTTGTCAATAAATTCATTTTCAAATATCTAGCTTAATAAGTATACATATTTGCTTATAGCTAAGAAATTATTATTTTATAAAAAAATATTTCTAATAAAAGATTTTTATCTTTAATAGTACTACAACTTTACAATATTAAGCTATTTTGTATCTCAAATAGTTGCGAAGAAATGTTCAAAATTGGAAAATATTCCTTAATTAAATTACCTTAAAAGTCATTTTCTTAAGAACATGATAATTTCCATTTTGTTTTTAGTGTTAAACAGTGGCTGGATATAAAATTAAACCAAAAGCGTTAAAGCGAATTTTGAGAAAAAAGGCTTTTTCTCTCTTTTTACCCTTTAGTAACTTCCCTTAATTTTAGAATTAGATGTGTAGTTCCAAAATCCCTCGGGGAGACCTGATGAGAGCCCCAGATACCAGGTTTTAACCCAATCGGCAAAATAATTTCGGCTCTAGCCCGAGGTACACACAGACAGATGGACAAACAGACAGACGGCATTGTGAAAACAACTTATTTTATTTCAGGGGGTCATGAAACATCAACATTTATCAAAATCTTAAGTGCGATTTTTTCACAATCGTAATACTTTTTCTCCGAGGTGTTGAAAAAAGTAAAAACTAAACACCTACAGTTAACAGGTTTAGAAACTACTATGAATCTAATTTCTACAGTTACAACCTATTTTAAATTAAATAAAAAGATTTCACACATAATATAAATATTTATGAAACTAAAACACCATAATCATTAGAGAAAAATGTTGGTTTTCTCTAAATATGGTCAATGCACCATTCCCTTTAATGGGTCGGATACCAGTCGAGTCAAACTCTCTTTGTACAAACAAGGTTTTAAAATTGGGTTGGTCCCGAATTATTTTAAGTTCATCATACATTATATTTCAGACCCTCTCGCGAAGAACAAATCTTCGATTCTACCGAGATTCGATTCAGAGTTGATTAAACATGGTTATGAGCACTAGTATTAGCGATATTTCCCATGGCCTGTTGTCTTGTCTAAGGGCGGGCATTGTCGGTAATGTAAGCTTCGTTACATTTAAGATTATAATATTAGAGTAAAAGGGAGAAATGGTGTTTTCATATTATTTTTAACATGCTTCAAATCTTACTAACCCGCTTCAGTGACCTCGTGATCTAACGCGCTTCTCTCTCAATATACAAGACTGCCAATGACGGGGAGATCGGGGTTCGAATCTAGATCGGGTGTACTGAGGGTGGTTTCACAAAACGGTTTTCCACTCTAACCCCACGCAAATTCGGGTACACTTTCTATAAATATAACCTTTATAATCCCTAAAACCTTTAGCGTAATTAGTACAAAAGCGTATAACCCGAACTGGTGCTAAAGAAAGAAAGCTTCCTACTTGTCCGGGCTATCAACATATCTGCACTAATAGTGTAGGTATGAGAAAGGTAACATTGATAGTAAATGCATCATCATCTACGGGGCGAAAGAATGAAAAACCATTTGGGGAAAAACACCCGGGATTTGAGCTCCAACCTTTCTCCTTTCCAGTAAACCAGACCAAAAATGACTCATGCCTTTATCAGAGTTGCCACAGCGGTGTGTTTCGCATATTATATTATATTTTTAATTGTTATAAAAATAGTTAAAAACACGTATAATTAATCAGACGGTATTGCTCGCTTGCTTACTCACACCAAGAAGTTTTTTAATAACTAATTAATATTAAATATTTGTAACAATTTTGTCAAATGAAAAGGCATACAATCCATTTAACAAGATTGTGATTTATGTTCGGAATATTTCTTATAATTCGATTTCTAAATGTCAGAGTTAAAATTCAGCCCCTTTATTATTATTCAATATTTATTGGAGCAACTCTGTTCGCTGAGAGAAAAGGTCTTGATTTATAGGCTGTTTTAGGAAGATGACACACCAAGCGACATAGCAGCAAATTCTCTTGTCTGACCAAACTTGTCATATTCTGCGCTCTCTCTCTCAAAACCAGACGTCTAATCGAGATTATGCGGAGAGGTTTAGTCACACTATTAAAGACGTTGCCTACTTGGAGATTTCAAAGCTATTTTACGAAGCGGGTCGCATCTTAGCTTGACGCACCTAAACGCACAATATCACACAAAGGGCCGGTTTCATGACTCCTGGAGGAATATTAATCTGGTAGATAATTATTTCTATCTGGTGGATAAGCTAAAAGTGCGTCTTATGACAGCCAGATAGCATTTATCTGCCAGATAAAATGTATTTATCCATCACATTTTTATCGGGAGGTTTAAGTACCTGACAACTTTTTTCTGGAAGTTAAAATTGTTGTTGCCATAGTGACGCGTTGTTTTGAATGAGGTTTAGCCTATCAGAATCTGTTTTTAGGTTAAAATCTTGGTTCACGTGTTTAGTAAGCACAGGCCCAGGCTCCAACTATATAAAGTTAGAACATTTAATTCACACTTTTATTATATATTTATACAGAAACAAATTAGGTATCAAAATGTGAGAACAATAAATGAAATTTTGTAAACGTAGTACCCAACTCTTGACCACGTTTTGGCCGACACCGAAATTAGTACTTGTAGAACATCCTAGCTTCTGCGACCACGTGACGCCATCTGTTTACTCGCACTCGTTTAGCCGCCATTATTTAACAAATGTTTAGTGTTGTCACCACTCGCTAGGTTGTAGTGGTATCTGCAGGATATGCATGCGCGCACCAGAAAAACAGTACCAACCTTGCCTTTTCTGCATAAAAATATATTTATTCTTCAGATCTATCTGGCAGATAAATTCAGTTCATAATAGGCGTAAAACATTAAAGTGGCTTATAACTTTTATCTTGTAGTTAACTTTAAACTCCCGATAGCAATATTTATGCGGTAGTCATAAGACCGGCCCTTAAACGCCAATGTACAAAATAGAAAGAGAAATAAGAAAACAGAGATGTTCACCCTGAGAGGGCTATTGTCTGTGTTGATAACCCCTTCCCTCTTCCTCTGTCAAGTTTACACAATCACTTTAATATTTTCGCCTTGAAAACATTGAATTGCTTTTTAATATTACGTTTTTCTTGTTCCCAATTTTAGATAGACATATGCTACCACGAACTTTTTAATCTACATCCAGGCAGGAAAATTCCTACCTGACGTTTTAGTGACCAAGCCCAATAGCCTTGGTTGTAAAGGATTTATAAAAAATAAGTTTACAAAAAACTACTTAAAGAAAAAAACTATAATTTTGTGACAATGTAGAACTATTTTCAGAATTATTAAAAATATGTGGTTTTTGTTACAACGTTGTATCTTTAAAACTCGCTGAGTAAAACGTAAATCCGTTAACATGGGAAATCCTTTCTTGACCGGCCGTGACGTCACAGAAAGGCAACGTCCTTTAGGTGCCTGGATCTTAGTTTAAGCTTTGTTGTGTATACTTATAGCTATGATAATTAATGGCAAGTTTACACAAGGCTAGTGGTTTTGGATGCATCAAATTGTGTTTTAAAATGAGTAGATATCACAAACCCGCATAGGTGAACCTCGGATAAAGGTGTCAATCGGGCTTTATCTGGTTTGTCGCTGACGGAGAACTGGGTTCGAATTCAATAAGATACACAAAGGTATTTCTATAAACGGTTTTCCACTATCAGCCCATTCAAACTATGAAACATTTTCTCTAAATTCAACTTTGTTAAATTTTTATATTGGAAGTGTAAATATTAGGATAATCTGGACGGGTAAAGTTACGTGGTATAAGTTTTTGGGTAAGAAAACTAATTGTAATGTTACGTGGTAAAACCAAAATTGCACATTTCTTTTATCGCATTTTTTGGTACAAATCTACGATTCAGACAAAAATATTTAACATAGAATAGCTATATTTTCCCAAAACCTTTTTTGTTGCCAAACTATTTTAATGTACACTTTATATCTTGACGAGAAATGAGATCCTTTTGAGGTTCAATTTAAAAATAAAAATATAAATTGAGAGAATTTATAACTTGACTTTTTTTTTGCAAACTAACTGCCAAAACTCTTGATAAAAAAAAATCTAATAATTGGTCGTAAAAAAAATCAAAAGAGTAGCTTTGACGTAAAATGACCGAAAGATTAAATAAAAAGAAAATTTTTAAATCAAAAACAAGTTAATAACTAATACACAAATATTAAGGTCAATTTGTTGTGATTTGCGACCTGTGTATGGTTTACGTACATACAGGCCAACGGGAAACTGCACAGGTTAAACTTATTTTTATGTTTTTTGACATAAAAATGAAGTTTAAGAGAATCAACATTTTATAGACATGTAGATCTCAATCCACCTTTTCAGATAATATTCATTTTTATTTGGGTTGTAAGATAAATTTGAGCAGTTGAACTAGTTTTATTGATGAACATTGGCACGGATGCATCAAGGGAGAAGAGAGCCAAACTAGAGGAACCAAGATGTAGACTTATGGGTGTACAATTATTAAATGTTGTTGATGAAATAGTTCAAAGGTAGGGCCTCTGAAAGGCCGGGATTCATTCTTTGCCAACAGCACTGAGGTTGAATTATTTAACCTGTTGTATATTTTCCTTTCATTATGACTATAGCAGTTCATCTTATCCATCTACTACCATTCATTGTAAGCTCAGTTGGTGAAACGTTTGCATTTTTTGCTAAGGGCCTTGGTTGGATTCAATTTCCAACATGGCCTGAAACTATAATATATTAGATTGTAACATCCCTTTCGCTGTGATGATTTAACGGCCGAATTTAATTAGTTTGTCTTTCGTAGGCTGCTATAATTAGTAGGTTTTGAAAGTATGCTTGATAGAATTTGACTTAATGATTAAGTTAATGAATAATATGAATGTATGAACGAGATAAAATAGCATTTATTTAATAATATATAACCAATTGTGCGTTTGGTGATATATATATATATATATTATATATATATATAATACAACCACCAAATGTATAATCATTTATATATTATTAAATAAATGTTAATGCTAATGATAATGCTAAGCTAAATGTTATATATATATATATATATATATATATATATATATATCACATTTAGCATTAGCATTTGTTTAGTAAATAAATTGTATTATATATATATATATAAATACACTATATTTATATATGTCACCACCTCCTTCTCGTATCTTAACAGTGTGGGCCTTAGGTTTTGTCAGGATGTCTTTGGCCGGAGATAAGGGGGGGATGATATTGAATACTTGTGTGGGCTCGTGATTGACGTTAGACTTGGCTTTTAAGAGGTTTATTAATACTACTATAATTATTACAAATATTATGTTAAAAGTGAAGTTATAATGAAATAACTTAAAGAATATTAGGAAGCGTGTGACAAAACGAGTTGTTATGAGGTTTACCCGGTGGTCCCTGCACGGTCGCCGAACCTTGTTCGCTGGGCTCGAGCCGCAGCCCCTGAACTGGTACTGGTGAACCGGCGTCTTAGCCCACGTGGCCCCTAGCCTAGTCAGCACAGAGGAGTTCAATCCCTTCCATTTTAACCGGGCCGCCGGCCTTCCAATTGAAGCCGTGCGATTACATATATATATACATCTTTAATTGCCTAATTTTAACTATGTTTTACTGATATTTTCATTCAGCACTTACCCTATATTTGAATTGTTGGTAAGTTTTGTATTTAGAGGAAATGCACCCGAATGTGTGTGGAACGAGAATGGAAAATCATTTGAGAAAAATCACTTATAGTGCACTTGGCCGGGATCAAACCCCGATCTTCCCTTCTTCGGCAGTCTAGTCTAACTCAGGAGTTGCGCGTTAGACCACGCAGCCACCGAAGGGGGTCAGGTTGAATAAATAACCCTAATAACCCCATACTGAGGTTTATATTCTCGATGTTGTGTGTTGTCAGGAGGGGCTGTCAGCTTGCGGAACGTGCAGCTGTGGGTGCCCGAGGCGGTGCGGGGTGGCTCCTCGGTGAAACTGACGTGCGACTACGACCTGGAGAAAGAATTCCTTTACTCCATCAAGTGGTACCGGGCGGACGAGGAGTTCTACCGCTTCGTCCCCAAGGAGTCGCCTCCCACCAGAGTATTCCCCCTGCCCGGGATACATGTGGACGTGAGTACTGACAAGCCGCGGATATTCGGGGGGTTCAAAACTTCTACACTCCGATTTTTAAAGGAAGTGCCTTTTAGCAAATAAAAACACCGGTAACATTTTATTATATTATTAATGCAATTTTATAGATTGGTAATATCTATCAAACGTCACTGCTGTAGGTAACACGACTTGACGTGTGAATATATGGAATTATATCTAGTAGTTTTTATAGCTGTCAGGATGTGACCTGGTGGTCTAGGGGTAAGGTGTCAGACTTCTGTGCTGGGGGTCCGAGATTCAATCCTCGATCCCGGTACAGATTTATTTGATTGCCAAACCCTTCCTTCACCTCTGACAAGACGTGTATTAATCACAACTTGTGAATGTGTGGAATGCCAGGCCTCCGCCGTGGTTCAGATTTCACGTTAAACTGTAGGTCCTCCATTTAATTTCGCAATCACTCTACCATTACACATTTGTGTAAGTGCGTATAACCCGAAAGGGTAGTAAGACGCGGTGCTAATAATATAACTGTCAGGCTCTTTCGATGAAAATTGGACTGTAGCTCCCCTCCTTCCATGTGATTTTTTCGTACGCCCACCGTATGTGTTGTGCAAAATGTCACTTTTGACGGGTGGTGTCAATTTCGGGACATGTAAGATAAAAAAAGAGAACCTTCTATAAATGTTGGCTACCGTGCATTAATCTTGTATGTTTTAGAAAAGGTTATGCCAATGGAATTTCAGGTTTACGAATACTACTATTATTACTATTACTGTTCCATAGTCCGTTCGTGGTATATTTGCCTTCTTCTGACAAGTAAAGAGTAACTGAAAACAGTTCCTCAATAAAATTATGTTTTATTATTTTTGCAGTTGATGTAAATTGAAATAGATAGTCAAAGTAATAAAAAATATTCGTGAGATGGCTGGGTGTAATAATGTTTATTCATGTATTAGCTGTCAGAAAAATGGTCAAGTATATCTTGAACAGACTATACCAGGGCTATGATCGATTGGGAGAACGTAATACCAGTATATAGTGAACTAGAATTCTAACTTTAATTAATCTAATTTCGAGTCACGGGGAGATCAAGAAACTTTGAACCCACCTGGATTTGAACCAAATTTATTTTTCTAAAAATGAGATCTGGTTGATATCTGTATCACCTCACGTTATATACCACACAAAGACCAGCTGGGGTAGAAGGGTGGTTAGCACATCTGACGCTTTCCTTGGAAGCTGGAGTTGTTTTTTGCAGACAAGTTTCCTTGAGGATATTATTTAACACACTGTGATTTTACACTCGCTTTTTAGGTGAATGTTTTTACAGGAGTTTAAAATCAACCATCTCCTTTGAGAGGTACGAGTATCATATCGGTTGCTAGACGAATGTAGTGTATTGCCGATTTTTGGAGCAACCAAACAATCACGATATTGGTCAAATTTTACAAAAGTACGAATCTTTTAATAAAATATACAGTAAATAAAATGTGTGTGCTCACGGAATCGACACAGATTATTTTTGTACGACATTTTATAAAGCCAAAGCTTGTGAAAAATAAATGGTGGATGCTTTGAGCAGGATATTAAAAATGTGATAGCCATCAGCACTGAAACTATTACTCTGAGATAAAATATTACAGCTACAGAGATACCTTTGTTCATACCTTGGTTCCTGTAGTTTGTCAGATGGTTTAGGGCGAGTACATTGGATCTTGCTTGGTTTCAAGAAATATAATCTATATTAATAATTCGCAATCTTATGTTTCTAATACATGTTTTCATTAAGTCATATTGTATATTTTTTAAATAAAATAGTATTTATCTTAATTTATTAGTTATTAAAATATTTTAAACACAATAAGCAAAACTATTATTTATAATATTGTTAAAGTCCGTAAACATATTATTTTTAATTATTATTATTATTGCCATAAAGAAGCATATAAACTAAAATAACTGACTTGATCTTAGGAATAAAATGATTAAATTGCTTTATTAAACTTCAAATACCAACTCCTCTAAATATTCGATAGGGAAATATTTCATGTAGAAATTGCCCATTATTAAAATGATTGGTCATATTTTTGCAAATTATTGTTTAGGGAACTTGAGCTATCTTTTATATATCGTGTTTGACTGCAATTATTACGTCATTTTTATATTGTATTTCGGAGTATCATCTATCAGCGGCTTGAAATAATTACTATAAAGAAGCAAAATATATGGAAATGGATCAACATTAGCTTAAAGAGGGTCTAGATAATAATTAATTATAAATAAAAACATCGCAACCGCATGGAAATCAATAAGGAATTATAATAATAACAAAATATTATTTCATAAAACATTTTTGTGAATTGTTTCGAGGTATCTTGCCTTGAACCGCTTTTGATTATCAACCCGGTGTGTCCGCATTTAAGTACACACACTGAAGCATATAGCTCAAACGAGTAGTAAGACGAGGTGATAACTACACTGATGGGGTAGTAATAACAAAGTTACAGTTTAAGAAAAATGTGACCTTCAGTGGCCGTGTAATATAAGGCGCCACTCGTTTTATACTGGACAGGAAGATTGAAGTTCTAATCCTAGTCGGGTGTACTGAAATCTTTCCCAAAATGATTTTCCACTCTCCCTACAGGCAAATGAGGGTACACTTATTATAAATTCAACCTTCCTTATCACTAACTCAATAACGTAATGAGTATAATATGAGCGGGTAGTAAGACATGGTTTAAATTTTTTTAAATGTGCTCACAATTATATGGAGGGAAAGTGAAAAGCCATTGACGAAAATAATACTTTCATTAAACTCGGCCGGCACTTGAACCCTAACCTCCTCTCCAATAGCAAAACAAACTCGATGAGCTTGATGTGCCAACCGTACCCACCTATGTGGGTCGAGAAGAATAATTGTTTAAAGTTATCATTGTTGATAAATTTTCAAATAACTTTGATTTTAGCAATGCTGGACAATCGTAAATATGCTTGCCTCATCTTAGATGTTGAATGTTTGTTTGTTTCATTCCTATTATGATTTCCCATCATCTCACTGGGTTAATTATTGTGAGTTTTCTTCTATTATATCCTCCTGTGTTTCTTCATCAGATAGCCTGATAATCTAAAAAGACATCACAAAAGATCCAGAGGCTAATAAAGAAAAAAGTTAAAGCTTTTTCGAACAAAAATCTTGAAATGAAAGTGGTATTGACATTATTTCTACCCTCCCACCTCCGGCCCATACCCTCTAACCAGATCAAAATTTGTTGATAGCTAGTAAAACAGATTAGTTTTAAATATAGTGTAATAGGTTTGTTAAGATAATCACTGTTTGTATAGTTAGTATTACAATTTATTTATTTTATAAACAAATATTTGAACAATTTTGTTTGTTTTATATTTTCATCAAAATCGTTATTCTAGTATCATTGTTATATCAACATAAATAATGAATATGATTTATTTTATTATATTTAAAACGAACCAGTTTGAGTGTGTTTTCGCGAAAACAAACAAAAATATACTCGACAATATAATGAAGTAGGTAAACCATGAGAACTGTAAATATTTATTACCATATTATCTTCTAAAGCTTACACAATGCACTAGTTGCCACTTTACTTACGCTTTCACCGCGAGCTCAAATTTCTACAAGAGGCAAAAAGAGGAGATCGTGTAGGGGTTTAAAATGAAATAAAATAACCTTTTCTTTAAAGCAAACAAACGCCGAAGAACAAAGTTTAATGGCCGCGGAAAGAAAGCTAAACCTTACCACGGCAAATACCAGAGAAACCACCGTAAAATTTACTCTAGAGGAACATTCGCTTTGAAATTCGAGCTAAGGAAACTCGTAAGAAAATGAGTGAGAAGGATCTCAGAACAGTCCTCGTTTACATCCTAGTTTAAACGTGTCTAGTAGAAAAGGGATGGATGAAGGAGGTGGGAAGAAGTGTGCGATTATTATTTACTTAAAACTTTGTGTTTACTGAGGCTCTGTGTGTAAATGTTTTAAGAGAAAACCTCCGACCCGTAATATACCTCTAACTACCTGGTAAAACTCAAGTGCTTGGATAGCCATTTTATGCTCTATTTGGGGGAAGTCCATTACAAACAATCTATTAGGATACATAAACATAGAGTTAGGAGTGGTTTTCCATTTCATTGATTTGTGTTCCCCTTCATTAAGTATAAACCTTTTATTTTTAGTTTTTATATTTCCCATCCCCTACCAATCCCACCTCTCAATCCATGTCTTCTATAGATTTTCTCTCTATTCTATTACGTGTCCTGCATGTTTACCTGGAATCCTGTCACCCATTAGTGTAATTAGTGGGGGTCGCTGTTAATTGCCATCGAGTCAATCCGCATACAGTCGTACACAAGAGCAAGGGGGGCGCGCAATTTTAACGTAATTATCCCCCGCTTGTGTTGGAACTAATTGGCATCTGCTAGATGGGATGTCCCCTTCAGTCTACTTTCCCCCCCTCCCTTCTTTCCAAGAGGCCATGCATAGCTTGATAACTTACACCCAAGAATTACGGTGGCAGTCATTAAAATAATCGCGATAGGATGCTTCAGAGAGCCGTGTCCAATGAAATGAGGATATCGATGTGGGTTCTAGAGGATGATAAATTATTGTTCTGATTCTGGTCCACAGAGTGCTTTGTCGCTCTTTGTGGGAACAGAAATGGGGAATAGAAAACGTTTTAATACGTATTATGTTATGAATGATTCATTTCTAATCACTCTCTTTGGCGCGTATTATTATTTTCTTTTGACCTTTTGTAGAGAGAAGTATTATAATAAAAATAATTTAAAAAATCCTCGAGATTTTGATAAATGTCAACAATTCTTGACTACTTGAAACCGAAAAAGTGGTTTTCACAATGTCGTCTAGTTGTATCTTGGACTAGAGCTGGAACTATTTTACCAATCGGGCTAAAACTTGGTAGCTAGGGTTTTCATTAGGTTTCTACGAGGAATTTTATAATTATTTATCCAATCCCAAAGTTAAGGGTATCTAGTTAATTACTGAAGGGAAAAATGAGAGAACATCGATTTTCAAAAAATCCGCTCTAATTATTTTGATTACATTTTTTATCTGGACACTGTTTAGTATTTAAAACAAAATGTAAATTTTCATTTTTCTGTGAAAATGACTTTGATATATCACATAAGCAAAAATTTCCAATTTTGATCATATCTCCGCAACTATTTGAGATAGTAAATAACTCATAGTTGTAAAGTTGTTGAATAAAATTTTTTTATTTGAAATATATATTTATAAAACTAATAGTTTCTGAGCCATAAGCAAATATGTGTATTATTTTGCGAATTTCTTTGAAAATGTGAGATCGATTGTTATGCTCTTTGGTGGACAGATATGTTTATATAACAGTGTATATTATTTTATATGTGCTCTTTGGCGAAGCGTTTCTGCAACAATGTATATTATTTTGATTCACATCTCCTACTAATTTTTAGTCAATGTCTCTATTTTAAGATAAAAAAGAGAGAGAGAGAGAGAGAATGTGCGATGCATAGACGGTAAAATGTAGATGAAATCTGACGTTTAGGCTTTGTACTATACGTTTGTGTGCATCCCTTGTAAATGATTAGATTTTTTTCCAGATAATTATTACTCCCCGTTTGGGACGTACGTATTGAAATTACTTAAACGGGGTAGGAACGAGTAAGGTAAATTTGTAATTAAATGTACCCACATTTGCTAGGAGTGATAGTGGGAAACAATTGAGGAAAAAACCAACCCTAGTACACCCAGCCGGAGTTACCACCCCAGAATCTCCGACACCGAGAAGCCAGAATTGATGCGTTTGATATGAATCTTGCATACCTACCTTGTGAGAACCTATTAAGTTGCGCATATGGGGAACTTGAGTTAAAGGCAGTGTTTTTGCAGTTTTAATACCAAAACTTATTTTTAATCAACATAAATAAAACATTGCTCCAGTACAAACATCGAGTTTAATTTTTTTTCACATGTTGATATAACGTTGTTGAATATCTGTCATGAGTATAGCGGAATTAGATGAGAAACTTTTTAAATGAAGAGAAAATTTGTAGCTAAATTCCAGGACACCCTTGACATATATTTAACAACTGTTGAGGTCACCCATGTGAAGAAAATCAAACTTTGTATTTCTACTCGAGAAATATTTTATTTGTTTTTGTAAAAAAATATTTTGGAATAAAAATTGCAAAAACACTGCCTTTAACTCGCGTTCTCTAAAGTCCCTCTCACCTTAACCGATTCCAACGAAAGCCTTCACAAGGACATAATCGATTTGGTATTTTCTTCAAGGTCATCAATCAGGCAGGCACCAGGTGGATCGAAATTTTAAAAAAAATAGTTCAACGGATACGAACTATAAATTAATTTAATTACCTATCAAAGACTACTGTCAAACTGAACCGATGGGCACACAGACTAAGGCATCAGTTTGGTTAAATAGAGTTTGTCGGTGTTGGGTAGGTTGGGGTTCGAATATTGAATAGATATACTAGAGTTGTCTTTTCTAAAGTATTTCCCACTTTTCCTACATATACACGCCGGTACATTTCCTCTTAATTCCACCTCCTTTCTTCCTAATATCTTAGTGTAAATATGCTTATAGCCCGGACGGATAGTAAGGCGTAGTGCTTTTTTTTTACAAGTTTCTGTATCATGTCGGATTTCATATTCCTTTTTTTTTTAATATAATTCTAAATTATTTTATTATTTTCATTGAATACCATCTAACTTTTAAGTTTTTCAATGTTTATGATAATAGTGAGATGATTTGCATTAATATTTCAGCTGAAAATATCATTATTAATCATTTTCAAAATCTTCTACTTTGGTCCTATTAAGTCATATAAAAAGTGTACATCAGTTTGATAAATTCAGTGATTCTTTACCTTTTAAGTACTATTTTAAAATTTTCAGACACCCTCAACCAAGTTTATCTGCACCCCAGAATAAAATACTACAATTGTTGTAGATGTAGTTGTAGAATTGTTTGTTATTGTAGATGTAGTTATAGAAGTTGTTGTTGTTGTAGATGTAGTTATAGAAGTTGTTGTTTGTTGTTGTAGATGTAGTTATAGAAGTTGTTGTTGTTGTAGATGTAGTTATAGAAGTTGTTGTTGTTGTAGATGTAGTTGCTGTATTTGTTATAGTAGTTGTAGTGGTTGTAAATGTAGTTGTTGTAGATGTAGTATTTATTATTATTATTATTTTTAGCACCGCGTCTTACTACCCGTTCGGGTTATACGCTTAAGTACTAATTACGCTAATGGACTAGGAATTGGGAAGGTTGAATAGAGGAAGTGAACCCGCATTTGCGTGGAGAGAGAGAGAGTGGAAAACCATTTAGGAAAAACCACCCCCAGTTCACCCGACCGAGATTCGAACCTCGATCTCCCCGTCCTCGGCAGTTGGGCTTAACACGACTAGCGCGTTAGCCAACTACGCCACCGAGGCGGGTTAGATGTAGTAGTTGTTTAGTTGTATTATATGTAGTTGTTATGTCGTAGTAGTTGTAGTTTGTGTAGATGATGTAACTTTATCATAAATAACTGCTATGCTTTTACATGTTTTGATTAAAATGAAACTAAATTAATTATGTTTCAAAATTTCAGCTCGCCTCATTTTATAAAATGATATTCCGAATTAAGCCTTACATGTTTACACTCTCCAACTCATTTTATAATTTCTAAACTATGTTTTTAGTCTTATCTTTTGAATACCAAACATTATTATTCAACATTTAAAAGTTGAACATCCTTGGCATGGCTAATGAGGAGCGCGGGGAAAAAAGTTATCTTATGTATACCTAACAATCAAAACAAGTTGAAATCTACTGTTTTAAACGGTTTTAACCACACCATGCTCTTTTATATAAAAGTGGCTTATGTAAAAACTTGTACCTTTCATTTGTATAATGTTTAACGAATAAATACAATTTCAAAGTCACGTTCTTTTGGCCAGAAAAATTATAAAAACAAATAACACATATTTGGAATTAAAATGTATAGATTTTAATCTGGTAACATTAATTAATAACGTTCTATAATAATAGTAGTAATCAGACCCACCTCGGTGGCCGCATGGTTTAAGACCCTACTCTTGCAATATAATAAACTGCCAGTGACGGGTAAAGCGTGGTTTGATCCCGGTCGGGTTTACTGAGGGTTATTTTCCCTAAATGGTTTACCACCCTCTCTCCACGCAAATGTGGGCGCACTTCTTATAAATTCAACCTTACTAATCCCAAACACATTAGAGTAATTAGTACATAAGCGTGTAACCTGAATGGGCGGTAAGACGCGGTACTAAAAAATAAGTAATCAGTTTAAAATAAAAATAAATTAACTAGAGAGTTTGTGGATGGATATTCTTGAAAATCTGTGATTAATTTTCCAACTCAAGTTAAGTCTAATCAATGCTTAGCCATAAGAGAGCATGAATATCGATTTGATATATTTGCCTATTTTTGTATATAAACATAATACTGTAAGAAACTTATCTCTACATTTAAGAAGAACCGAAGAAAGGAAAATCTGCTCTTTTATTCTTCTCTGGCAACAGTCCAAAAAGCAGGTGAGCACTCCTCCAGAAACGATGACTGAAGACCCAAATCTGCTGTCAGTTCAAGCAGCTCATATTCTTCTGCTGCCGACAATTTATTGTTTGTATGAGAAGTAAAAAGATCTTGTACGCACACGCAGCCAGTTTTAGGATTCCCCTCCCCCTCCCCCCCGCGGCTTGCGGAAATATGTCTTGAGACCCTGTTTGTAGCTTCAGGCATTGTCACTTCAACCATTCCCTAGAGTCTTTCCCTGTCGAAAGCAAGACTTTCTTCATCCATAAATTCATAAAATAGTTGAAACATGTTGAAAGTACGGCTTTCGATCCATTTGTTAAGTTATTCTTCTTCTTCTGAAAATATCCTACTTAAATGTATGTCTGATTGTGAATACCAAGCTAATATATACTTGGATTCTGGATTCGTTTAATTGCCTCAAAACATCAACCAGGCAGAATAGATATTTCAAACATTTTTGTTCAAGTTGACTCAAAGCACGCACTCACCGGTGAATACATCACACGGAGGAGAAAACAATCTTTCGTGAAATCATAATAATAATAATATTTAGCACCGCGTCTTACTACCCGTTCGGGTTATACGCTTAAGTACTAATTACGCTAATAGATTAGGAATTGGGAAGGTTGAATTTAAAGGAAATGAACCCGCATTTGTGTGGAGGGAGAGTGGAAAACAATTTATTTCGTGAAATTGTTTCTTGCCTTGGGTGGTAGCTGATATTACAAAAAGGAATATAGTCCTTTTTTAAACTTAAATACATATTAAAATACACTGAAATAAATACATAATTTATTTTATGAATATTACAAAAAGGAAAATAGTTATCCTTCAAACTTAAATACATAATGTATTTCATGAATATTACAAAAAGGAAAATAGTTTTATCTTTTAAACTTAAATACATAATAAAATACACTGAAATAAGTACATAATTTATTTTATGAACACTTTTTCTCAATCTACGTTTCCCAGTTTAACTGGTTTCCTGTGCCATAATTTCAGTACTACAGGATTAGAATCAACAAACTGAAACTAACGTTTATTTAGTTCCATATGCACTTTATATTCATCCCGGAAGGTTTCAAAACTACTGAGGTAGAATCAACAGATTAAAAGTAGTTTTTATTTAATTTTATATATACAATCTATTATATTTGCCCCCTAAAGGTGAATGGCTTATCTTGTTTTGCCTCACAATGGTGTAGCGTGTAAGATAGCGTCATTGTTTATATTAATAAATCAATTCAAGCTCGCATCATATATATTATGGTGCAAAACGCAGTGCACACCTTTTAAATGGTAATAGGTGTGCATATATAGTTAACGCTTTTAGCGCTAGTGGTCACTTTTTTCCCCTCAACATTCCACTGAATAATATTTTTTTCATCCTTAAGTCTGAAAGTCAATATTATTAATGACTTAATATATGTGGTAATTATGAGGAGGTATGTTTTAATAGAAACGTACCCGAATTAGTGTGGAGAGAGGATGGGAAAATCATGGAGCTAAATTACCCGAGGAGGACAACTTATATTATTATTATTATTATTATTATTATTAGCACCGCGTCTTACTACCCGTCCGGGTTATACGCACTTACGCTAATGTGTAATGGTAGGGTGATTGTGAGGTGAAATGGAGGACCTACAGTTTAACGTGGAATCCGAACCACGGTGGAGGCCTGGCATTCCTCACATTCACAAGATGTGATTAATACACGTCTTGTCAGAGGTGAAGGAAGGGTTTGGCAATCAGATAAATCTGTGCCGGGACCGAGGATTGAACCCCGGACCCCTAGCACAGAAGTCTGACACCATACCCCTAGACCACCAGGTCACCGACAACTTATAGTTCACCCAGTTTGGTAACTAATATTCAAAACTCAAACCCTTCCACCCCCTCTTCACCGACCATCGAGTTTGTGTTGAAGCTAACAAAAACCCTATACTGTGTGACCAGGACTGTTACTGAAAATAGCAAGTTATATTATTATTTTTTTAATAATACTTCTCTGATCATTTTCTCTTGTAGATTCTAATACAAACTTGCATAACATTTTTATAACATTTTAATTACAGTAGCGTACACAAATAATTTGAAAATAATATTCCTTAATCAAAAGTATTTTTTAAGATACAGAGAATAAAACTTCTACAGTTATTTTTTCACCACGCCTTAGTACCCTTTTGGGCTATAAATATGAGCATACATTAATTACACTAATGAGATTGGATGAGGAAGATAACATTTTGGATGAAATGTACCCATTTTTGAATGGAGAAATAGCGGAAAAACTATTTTTTAAACCACCATTAGTAGACCAGACCGAGATTCGAGACCCTATCCCCCATCACTGGAAATCAAGACTAACACAAAAGTGATGCGTTAGATCATGCGTCCACCGATTTGAGTTCCTATAATCTCAAAATCAAACTCTGCACACACAACAAACTTGTTTGCTAGATGTAGGTTGATTGCTTTCTTCGAAATTTTTTTGTTTGTTTGTTAATGGGGCTGGTACTGCTTAGATTTACAGAATGGTGGCCGTAGTATAAATTAAAGTCGGTAGAACGCGCTACTTACCACCATTACCACTTAAATGATTCGAAAAGTTTCACGCTGAGCTTGAGAAAGAATGTAATTACACGTTAGTTTCGCTACAACAAACCAATTGGATGTTAAATTTGTTGGGTTGAGCTTCAAGTCCGATTTGTTTCTTGTCAGTGACTTGTTTTGTTCTTTAATATTGGCTAGCCCAAGAAGAGAGAATTCATAATCTAATTAAAATTAATTTACTTAGAAAGATAATTGAAAATGTTACTGTAAAATTATTAATTTTTCCACTGATTCTATAGATATACACATACATCAATTAAGCCGAAGGGTCTAACGGCACGCGACGTATGCTAGTCGGAAGTCCTTAGTTCGAATCCTAGCCAGCTTGGAATACGCCTGAAACATTTAGATAGTAGTGAACTAGTTACGGGTTGACGCAAATTAAGTTTTTTATGTAAGGATTATAAATATGGAAAACACAATTTATATTGTTATCCTGGTTTGTGAAGGTGAATAAATAATGAAGCTCAAAATGTTTTACACTAAGGTCTGAAATCATTTACTTCCCAATATTTTTGGTTTTGATTCTTATTCTTTAATATATTATATTTCAATTTACCCTCGCCACCACTTACGATCACTTTCCTCCTTAAATAATTACTATTAGTACTTATAATAAAAACATAATTTTGCTTTTAACATATCGCTTATTACATACATCCTACCATACTATCACTAATAATAAATTATTCTTTCTCTTGCCATTCTGATGTATTTAACAGAATCTATTTTGCGTGAATCCTTAGCAGTTAAAGTATTTTTCCTTCTTGTCCGTTATTATTAATCTATGGCATAACGTTTAAATTCATAATATATATATTTTAGGTCATAACCTGCAACACAATTTTAACAACTAAATTATATTAAATTTCGACATCCAATAACTATGGCCTATAACTAAACAAATATACATCAAATTAAAATATTCAAATGAACAGATCTATTTTGAATTTAATCCTAATTATTTTTGACTTTCTTATACGTTATTTAAAAAATAGAATTATAAGCACTTGTAATGAATACATACATATAATATTATTTCGTTAACTGTTAAGATACCTATGGCATAACGCTAATATTTTCTTATATTTTAGTTCAGAAGGAAAGTTTATGGATATTTATAAACCTCAGCAATATAATACACTAACTGAATACCCGTTCTTCACACGGGATATTGTGTTATTATTTATTTTTGGAGAAAAATAAGGACTTTTTGTTTGAAGCTTAATGGCATGGTTCTTAGCGCTAACCCAAGAAACACCGCGAGGAGGTGACCATGTATCGTTTCTCAAGAGGAGCTTTATTTTCGGCAGGCCCCCTTGCCTACTGCCTGGGAGTTACCAGCTGAGCGCGGCTGGACAAGTCTCCCCCTCCCACCACTCCCCCTCACCACACACCACCCCGGGCCTGGCTCTCTCACTCACACAAACACTACAAACACCATAAAATTCAGCAAAATATAAACTACAGATTTCTACCGTTTCTTGGCGCTGCATATTAAAACGTAATTATATATTTGAGTTAATTGTCTGTATTAATTGTTTCCACCCCTTAGAAGTATCTACGGGGTTAAAAATAATTGCTATATTTTTTCGAAAGCATTATTAGAACAAACTTATCGGATCATTACCCTCTAAACGCTTAAAAAGAGTTTATATATCAATATTATTGATTAGGGTAGCTACCCCGATTTCACTCCCTTAATCACAAAACTTTGAATGAAACATCTTTACTCCTTCTAATTAGCTTGTAAGGAACACCTGTGCCAAATTTTAGCCCTCTATCTTCGTGGGAAGTGTGAGAATTAGTGATGAGTGAGTGAGTGAGTCAGTCAGTCAGGGCTTTCACTTATATATATATATATATATATATATATATATATATATATATATATATATATATAGATGTAAGATAGTTTTCTATCCTTAACAAGCTTGTTCACTGTCATGGTCCATTACTTCACAAAAACTATCTTTTTCAAAATATATGTTTATCACCCTTTTACTTTTATATAACATTTACTTTTAAATTATAACTTGTTGCTACACATGCAATTTATTAAAATGTTATGCTTGCACTGCACATAAGTTATGTCTTTATTTAATTTAGTTTAGTTTATTTAAAATATATGTATGTATATATATATATATAACTACATTTAAACACACGGTTATTTATACTGTTGGGTTCGAACCTATTCCTGCTAGCTCCAAGCTCTCGTGGTGCTGTTAGACTACCTATCTGGAGTAATAACACATCTGGGCTATATTAAAAGTACCTTTGATCTTAGTGGATTTACAGTATTTCAATACATAAGACACATTTCGTGTATTTTATGACCAATATAATAAAGGTATAAATTACCAGTGGCGAATTCATATGCTTTTTTTTACTAATACAAGTCGATTAATTTAATATTATGTGTTATCAAATTTGGTATGACATTCAACCCTGATCTTAAGATGGCCTACATATCAATACTTTCTCTTCCACTGGGCTAATGAGACCATGTAACGTACACAGAGCCTTTTGTGTGTGTGTGTGTGTGTGTGTGTGTGGATGTGTGGTGTGTTGTGTGTGTGTGTGTGGGATTCAACGAGGGTATGCTGAAGGCCACTACCCCCTTCTTCCTTCAGCCCCCATACTGGATTTATAATGTCCCTTTCCTTCCGCAATGAAAGTGGTCACCAACTGGGCTCCCAAATACGTCCTGCCCAAATTGAGATATTTTCAAGTCGTAGGCTGGGTGCCTCCGCTCCCCTCCGATGCTGGGCGTCACTTGTTCGCTTCTGTGGCGAACAAGAGTCTTCTTCCCTGGCGTCTATCCTTCCTTCTAAAATATCTTGGCTGGGTCTCTTCCCTGGCCAAGGACTGCTTCAAACACTGAGCGTCGCCTGCTCCCTTCTGTGAAAAATAAAGGCATCCTTTCCCGTGGCGTCGTTCCCGCCTTGATTTGTGGATACAGGCTTTTCGGTGCGTCTCACCTGTCAGGGTCGATTTCAGGGTCGATTCTGACAAACTTGCTTTTGGCTTTGATTCCCTTGAAGTTGTTCGCGTCTGGGCCCGGATTATAGGCGTCACTCCCTCTTGACTCATCACTTTCTCGATTGATCGGTCCTTTGAGATTATAGTGCCCTGTAACTCTGCAGCAGCATCGCTTTCCACGTATATTTCCAGCCAATCATCGATACGTTCTTGGCACGAACCTTTGAATGTGAGGTCCCCATTTTGACTTACAAAATGCCACCTTTACATGCCCCCTCCCCAATAGTCGGTATTCCCCAGCTGTACTTACACGAGTTTTGACGTGTTGGCGTCGATTTATTACACTGATCGTGTGATAGTATCTACTTCAATTTCTGTGGAATTCACATAATATATTTTAAATTTCTTCTTCCAGCTCATTCTTGAGATTTTCTTTTCCTCTGTTTGGGTCCATTCTTTCCTTTCCTCCGTCCTCCAGGACCTCTGCGAGACGTCTTTAATCGTTTTTTTGGCGTCGTCCATGATCTTGCTGTCGGATCAATGGTGTCCACCTCCTTCTGGTTACTTTAATTCTTCCTCGTATTCATAGGAACCATGAACGTGAGCTTGGACAACCCTCACGTGTTTTGGTCCTCTTTGCGGTGGGTGTTCCTGTGTCCAACCTGCCCCCCCCCCCCCCTCCATCTGCCATTATTATTGTTGGCTCTTTGTTGTGGTTTGGGCCAAGGTGGTTGTCTTTGACCCCGCATACTGGCACTTTGCCTACCTTCTGGTGGTTGTGGTCAACTTTCCAAGCCGTCATTCCGACTATTACTGTGAAATCTGTTTCCTTCAGATAAGTCGTTCCCAGTTGGCCAAAACTCTTTGGTCCTCCGTTCATATCTTGGATGTTCATGATCTCCCTTACTCCAATTATTTCCGCCTGACATGAGATCAGAATGTGGACAGTAGAATTTTAAAGTAACTGTACCAGCATTTGATTGATAAAAGAGAGTGTTAAACCATTTAGGTAAAATAGTCTTAGTATACTCTACCAGGATTTGAACCCTGGCACCCCCACCACCGACAAATAGGACCAAATGGGCTTGAAATTTATATTGAGTGGCCATCGTAATGGGGCTTTGTGTAACAACCTATCTCCAATGCACTGATTAGGGTTTAGATCCTCAGAATCTCAATTAAGAATCAAGCGCTCTGAGGCAGACTTTTATTCTGCTTATTATGTAAACTATTACAGTCGAAACTATCACGATTTATATTCATAGAATCATAGCTGCACTTTAACCTTGGGCGTATTTTTATTTATCTACACCAAAGGGAAATCTGATGCATTCCACAACGTAATACTTGAACTATCCGGGTAGATAAACAAAACAAACATATAGAAAACTTAGAATTATTTTATATGGTATTACGCAACTAAGCTAATCTTGGTTTGTACTTTTATACATATTGAGAACCTGACATCTTAAACCACGTAATCACCGGCGTGCGTGGCTCCAAAAACAACGAATATAAAAATCAGAAATGTGTTATACATATAATTACTTAGGAATACTGGCAAAAATCCACCTTAGGTGTTTATTTCTAGGTTTTTGTGTAACGTTAGCCTGACTCCTTAGACCACGTGACTACCAGTGCGGCTAGTTTCAAAACAAATAAATTCATAAAACTGATACTGTTCAGACGTTTGAAAGGAAAAGTGAGAATAAGAAGCTGTTTTTTATTTTAACCTTTACATAATATATTACGATCTTGAAGAAATGAATTGCATGATTACTAGCTTGTGATGTTAAAAAGATATCCATGGTTCACTATCAGTATGTGCCATTTGGGGCCGTTTAAGTACTAATAAGCATATTTTTGGCAATTTTGGACCCCCTCCAACATATTATAAGCAAAAATAAGGCAACGTCCGAACCCTACCCCTCTTTTTCACGTTATATTATTTGTAGACATTTTTGTAATTTGTTCAAAGAAATAACTACTGTATTATTTTCCATGTGATTTATAAATTACTGGTAAGTATTAATGTAAAAGTGTAACTTAATGGTGCGGAATAATTTACAATAAACACTGTTGTAAAACTAATTTATATTTATAATAATATTCTGGTAAAATTAAAACATTTTTTAATTTTAATTTACACTTAATTTAAATGATTAAATAAAAGTATTATTAGTGAGTACATGAATTCCTATAGCTATCTGCTTTGGTGACCGCATGGTCTAAGGCGTCACTCTCGTGTTATACTAGACTGCCGATGACAGGGAGAGTAGTGTTCGAATCTTGGTTGGATGTACTGAGGTTGGTTTTCCAAAAATTGTTTTCCACTATCCCTCCACGTAAGTGTGGGTAAACTTCCTCTAAATTCAAGCTTTCTCATCCCTAAATCTTTAGAGTAATTAATCTACATGCGTATAATCTGAACAGGTACTAAGACGCGGTGCTGAAAAAAATTACATAGCTATAAAAAAAACACTCTAAACTACTTTTAATTTGATGACCAAGATCCTTGAATCCACGTCTTGACACTTTTAATTATTATGTGTCCATTTAATGTGACTGGGTCACTACACCATTCTTGCCCTTATTTCTCTGTCTTACTTAAGTATGGCTCTGACCCCCTCCCCCTCTTGCCTCTTGTCAGCAAAAATAAGCAAAGCATGAACCCCTTTATCTCCCTAAGATGCTTACGTAATACTTGAACGCCCCTTTTAATGTGGTAAAGATGCGTTTTCTAACCGAGTAACACCGTCCATTCGCAGATAGTAAATAATAATAATAATAATAATAATAATAATTCCATTTTCTTTATATTCGCGCTGATTAACTGTCACAAGTCTTATAAAAAACCAGCACTGAAAAATAGATATACTAATCATAGCTAAACATTAAATTTAATTACAAAATGGAGACATTAATTCAATACATTGAAACAGAGTGATTAAAATCAAAACTATTAAATTTATCTAAATAAAACCAACAAAAATATAGGATTAGAAAAATACTTTAATGAGTAATATGTTAACGTTCTTAACTGTGAGGGATTTATAATAATAATTAAAAATATGAGAAGCTTGGTTTGTTATGTTTTGTTTACAATAATTATTGTTGGGTTGGTGGCCTGGTGGTCTAGGGGTAAGGTGTCAGACTTCTGTGCTGAGGGTCCGGGGTTCAATCCTCGGTCCCGGCACAGATTTATTTGATTGCCAAACCCTTCCTTCACCTCTGACAAGATGTGTATTAATCGCAACTTGTGAATGTGAGGAATGCCAGGCCTCCACCGTGGTTCGGATTCCAAGTTAAACTGTAGGTCCTCCATTTCATCTCACAATCACCCTACCATTGCACATTAGCGTAAGTGCGTATAACCCGAACGGGTAGTAAGACGTGGTGCTAATAATAATAATAATAATATTGTTGGGTTATTTAAAAAAACACTCATTAGTGTTGAAATATCTCTAACAAACATTTCTGTAACTCATCGCATGTCAATAATTTAAATATATAAATAATGTAAAGCGAAAATGTACTGACAGTGGATGGACGAAAAAGTTAAAATGATTAATTTCTATTATATCGTATTTTAAAACTACATGTGAACAAAGAAAATAGTATATTTTAAGCTTTTTAAAATAAATTATTTTATCTTTAGAATATAAGAAAAATATAAGTCCAGTAATAATATAAGCTATGATTAAAATAAATACACTAATTATTGCCAAGCTATGAGATTTTTCTCTCATTAAATTGTTTTAATGTAGCTTTAAAAAAAATGAGTTTACTTGATAAGTCTTATTATTTTTGCCCCACGTCTTACTAAAATCTGGGTTATCTGCATTTAATTCGCTAGTGTGTTTGCGGTATGTATAATTCAGAGGAAATGTACCCGCATTTGCGTAGGATACAGGGAAAATAGTTAATACAAAACGCTATCAATAAATTCGGCCGTGATTCAAACCCCGAACTCTCCGCCACCGTTAAATCTGTGTTGTACATATCTTGAAAGTCATATTTTAGACTGTTTATGTTGTAGTAGTAAGATCTACACTTACCAACTCTCATTGATAGTACTACCAATCGTGTTGTGAAGTAAGTTTTGTGAAAACTCTGTTGATTTTTTGTCACTGTTTTTGGTCCACAGTGTATTTTTCGAATATTGTCTTCGAAATATAACCTTCTTTTAGTATATAAAACCTTTTCGTTCAATATAACAATTTTGTTTAATATAACCTTTTCTTTCAATATGGCTTGTTTAGTCTTTTAAAGGGGTTAATTTGTTTATAACTGAAGCTAACTTTTATATGATACTTTAAGAGTGTCAAATATTATAAATACATTTAATTTTTGAATGGTTGGACACGGGTGATTTGAACCACAAGAACAAAACTATCACTATTTCATTGGGAAGACTAAGCTTTTATCCATATAATCCACTAATAAAACTATATATATATAGTCTTATTAGTGGATTATTTATGTACCAAGTTTGACCAAAAATGCCCAAATCACATTGTTAAATATTTTAACTTAATTTAATACAGTATAGTAAAGTGGCTGTTTAGTTTTAAGAAATTCCACTTATAGACATCCACATTTTGACATTTTGATATTATCTTCATATTGATAAACCTCAGGTCACAATTTTTACATCTAATCCCTGTGGCTTTAAAATAAAGGTCTAGATTATGACAAAATAACCGAGTCAAAGGTCTCGAAGGTTGAAACTCATCGATTACTATTATATCATAGTTTTTTAATGGAACAAGGTTGAAATTAATTTCTTAATACAATATTACTGGTGTTTTCTAAGTTTTCCAGAAGGAACTAAATTTTTGTAGACAAATTAGATTGAAGCATAGAGAAATTATATTTAATTTTTCATACAATTTACTAGTGTGAACTAGTTTGTGTAGTTGGTGTTTGGATCAAGATTATTCTAGATTGACAAATACATTTATTTAGCCGCCACGCAACCCAGTATTTTAGATGACGGGGTTAGGGGGGGGAAGGGGAGATAGTACATGTTTTCGAATCAAGGCGATTAGTTTTTTGGTTCACTTTATCTTATATTCAAAGTTCTACTCTTTAAAGCTTGTAGTTAAATATCTCAAATTCATAAATTCAGGCATTTAAATTAGTTTTTGCCGTGAAACTCCACGTGTTCTCCCGGTTTGGTTTTTTTTAGTAACAATACAGTCCTGTATTTTCCTGGTTTTACCGATTTTTCAGGGGCGTGATTTTTATTACATAATAGGGAAAAGAGTGTATAAATCGAATGGGTAGTAAGACGCAGTGCTAAAACAAAAGGAAAAATAATAAAAGTAACAACAAAGGTCAAAAAAACAATACTTTGTATTATGACGTTTTAAAGTTAAAAATAAAATAGTAGAAATGATTTTAATATTCACAATGAATCTAAATCAATAATTGCTCTCCTCATTAGGTTTTCTATTTACTCGGATCAAAAGTCAAGTCTTGTAGCGATGCATGCCAACAGTCCATTGTCACCTGATCAGGGTCAATCAGTTGATTGGGTGGAGGAAATTGGACTGGGGGTTGGGTGGGTAGTAGAGAGGAAACAAATAATGAAGGCAGTATCATCGGAAGAGTAAACAAACACACGTGTTTTGTGCAGCACTCGTTCATCTGTTTTCCCAAGTTCTCTCGAGCATCATTAAATTATTGACGGCCATAGTTGTTTCAAGTCGTTTATTTACATCATAATTATTTATGGTTATTTATATGTAAATAAGATTAAATCAAATATACATTAAAACTTGGTTTTCTGGTAACCAGACATACGGATAAAAATAAATTCAAACAATTTAACCGTGTTTAAGATATGCTTTAATTTGCTAAAATGACTTACAGGAACAACGTTGGGTCTTTCTACGAAGACTTTAACAAGGACATAAAAAATATTCTGCCACCCAGTTATGACATATGCAGGGCTCATACCAGATCATAACCTTGAAAATAGTTGAAAAAGGGACAAAAATTCAACAAATGTGACCAATAGTGATTTTTTCTCAGTATTTTCAGGAAATTCTAATTGTTTTTTTTTTTCGTTCATGCAGTTGAAATTATCTTACCATTAATTGAAGCTCTTTTTTCCCGGAATTATTAGTAGTTTCATTGTACTGGATTGTGTAACAAGGTGAATGCAGTACATATTCAACAATCTTTTCTTTGAAATAAGGTCCAAGACCATCTGTTATCAAGTATTTCAGCTTACCTGCAGATATAGCAATATTATCAGGAACTGCTCCAGGGAGCATAGCTTGAAATGTATCCCCAATGTATTCCATCAGACGAGGAATCCAAAAATCTTAAGTTAAATTCTTCAAAGACCAAATTATCTCTGCTCTTATTGTAGAGTCTCTTACACTGTACAATGCTATAGTAGCAGCCCCAGGGTAAGATGAAGCTGGTGCCATACAGGAGATAGATGAAGCTAGTGCCATACAGGAAATAGATGAAGCTGGTGCCATACAGGAAATAGATGAAGCTGGTGCCATACAGGAAATAGATGAATCTAGTGCCACACAGGAATTAGATGAAACTGGTGCCACACAGGAAATAGATGAAGCTGGTGCCACACAGGAAATAGATGAAGCTGGTGCCTCACAGGAAATAGATTAAGCTGGTGCCACATAGGAAATAAATGAAGCTGGTGCCACACAGGAAATAGATGAAGCTGGTGCCACACAGGAAATAGATTAAGCTGGTGCCACATAGGAAATAAATGAAGCTGGTGCCACACAGGAAATAAATGAAGCTGGTGCCACATAGGAAATATATGAAGCTGGTGCCACACAGGAAATAGATGAAGCTGGTGCCACACAGGAAATAGATGAAGCTGGTGCTATACAGGAAATAGTTGAAGCTGGTGCCACATAGGAAATAGATGAAGCTGGTGCCACACAGGAAATAGATGAAGCTAGTGCCACACAGGAAATAGATGAAGCTGGTGCCACACAGGAAATAGATGAAGCTGGTGCCACACAGGAAATAGATGAAGCTGGTGCCCACACAGGAAATAGATGAAGCTGGTGCCCACACAGGAAATAGATGAAGCTGGTGCCCACACAGGAAATAGATGAAGCTAGTGCCACATAGGAAATAGATGAAGCTGGTGCCACACAGGAAATAGATGAAGCTGGTGCCACACAGGAAATAGATGAAGCTAGTGCCACACAGGAAATATATGAAGCTGGTTCCACACAAGAAATAGATAAAGTCTTAGTAGAGTTCGAGTCTGGTTCCGTATTAGATGTGCTAGAAGCAGGTGTTTCCTCTGAAGGACTGACAGTAGTAAGATGAAGTTGACGAGGTTGTAGCTTAATTCGAATGTTTTCCTTGTGCCTACTAGTTGCAGCATGCTGAGACAAACCTTGGAATCCTTTGATCACACTAATCTCTGTATTACAAACCAAGCAAAATCCTTCCTTGTCACCAAACTTCTTCACCAATTTGGAATAAAGAATATACTTACAGTCAGTTTTTAAAAGCCACTTTTTAAAAGTGCACTTACCCATTGTAAAGTCAAAGAAAACACGTCAATATTTCATTTAGAAGAAATTAAATCATCCAAAATTTAAAAAATAAATCCAGTGCTTTAATGACTGGCATGCCATTCACCTGCTGGCCTGTGAGAGAATGCTGCAATAGCCTGGGTCATCGGCATGCCGGCGCATATTATTGACCCTTAGATGTGTTTCTTGGGGATTTTACAGTAAAATGAAATTACAATCAATCTGGACATAAAAGAAATAAATAATTGAAATTAGCATTTCAATTAATGATAGTAAGAAAACGAGGAAAAAGGTGACTTTTAGTGATTTGTTAGTAAAAAGTTATTTTTTGTTGAAAAAGTGACCTGGTATGAGCCTTGCATATGGCACCATCTTTAATGGATATCAGCCTTAAATGACGTTGATTCCACGCTATAGGTTCTGGAACGTCACATTATTTGTTTGGCATATCGAATAAAGTCACAAAACTGTCCCTAAACTCTATGACTTCGATTTTACATCAATCTGTACCAATCTACTTAAATTCCGTACTCGCTACGTTTATCGAGCAGTTGACACAGTAAACGCTATCTTTAAGGAAATACCATCCATTGAAGAAAAACACAACCTCCGTTTTCAATCTTCAGACTTTCATCTTATCAATCTCTTCCAAATGATAGTTCCAGAATACTTAACATTATTGGAAGTGCTCAAAATGGTCAGCTTCAGCTTGAATTCCATGTATTTTTCAAATAGTGTGGTGTTCTACGACATGATGACTGCGGCTTTCATTCAGACCGAAGGTGACCCTTTTGAGCACTTGTTAATCAGCTCCACATTACTGGAGTACAAACATTATCAGAAGTTAACTCGAAAACAAAGTCAAATAGGACAAATGTTTATACGAACTTTTTTCATTGTTTTTGTATCTCCTGTCCAGCACTGAAGTGGGTTCCACATTTTATAGATATTCTAAACACAATACTAAATCAATAATTAATAGACACTTTATTTTCCATAAAAATATGGATATTAAAATATATTTGGACGCAACATAATACCATTTATTTTGTTTCTTACTTTTTAACACATGGGCTATTATTAATGACTTAGTGTATGGTGTAAGGGTGAGGATGTTAGTTAAATTAAATGCATTTATATTAGGGTAGGGGTAGAGTGGAAAAAATAACGGTGATAAACTACGTATGAAAAATCAACCTGGACTCATCCAGCAAAGGTTAGAACCTCGGACAGCCATTGCTAGTAATTCAATCTAGTGCAAGCTATTCATCATGGACCTCGTTGTCAGTAGTGTGGGCTTATAAATAAATTAATAAATCTCATGTTCCATAAATGATGACCGAGATAGGATTTAATTCAATGAAGGGAATTTTATGAATCATCAAAATTAGTTTATTGATCAATGCAGCAATAAACAAATCATGTATACCTATTTTTCAACCTATTGGTTTCCACGGCACAGATAATGATAGGTTTGAAAAAAAAATACGGCACCCTCAAAATTATACTATAGATATATTTAAAAAAAATAGATTCTGTATTATTAGTGAAAACTTATTTTCACTTTTAGTACCACTTATTTATTTTCGATTTTAGTGTGCCTTGTTTTACTGACGATAAGTATTATTCAAATAAAATTCACTTAAAACAGATATTAAGCTAAATACTAAAGAAATCTATTAATTTAGACAGGCATTTTTTTAATATTTTGTATTTAATATAGTGAATCTGAAGGAATAGTGTTAGTGCTTAGTTAGTACGTTTACAGTTTGTAGAGCAAAAATATTTGTTTGGCCTAAATAAATAAAAGATGTCTACAGTAGATACATTTAGTTTAACTTTATACATATAGCTATCATAACAGTTCTTGATTAATTGTCATGTACACAATGGAATTTTTTAATAATAAATAAAAGTTGTGTTTGAGGTAAATCAATCTGTAGCTCAATTTCCGGAAATATTAACCAGTACTAAAATACTATCGCCCCGGGGACGCCCGAATGTACTAATCGTACATCCATATTATTGACGTTTTTTCCATGTCCCGATGAGATGAGGGGATGATAGGAATGTGTCAGGGTGGAAGCCAACTAAGATCTTAACCTAACTTAAGCCTAAATAACCAAACACTGGTGACCATGGGAATTAATCTTCTTTCGAGAAAAATCCCCTGGTAGCATCCGTAAATCTAACCCGGGACTTCTAAGCCAACAGCCTGGGGCTTTGACCGCTATACCACGGGGCCGGTTAATGGAATTTAATGATTCATTTTTTAAATCAATAGAAGAAATTATCAAATTCAAGTACGAGCATGACAAATATTCAAGAACTGTTGAGATAATTATGTGTAGAAATTAAACTAAATATACATTTTATTGAAGAAGTATTTTATTTATTCTGGCCAAAAATACATTTTTGTCATGAAAACTGCAAACATAATAGACTTAACTCGCGTTCCCTTCCATTGAACCATAAGGAACATTGTACTGAACCGCTTCAGTGGTCGAATGGTATAAATCGTCACTCTCGTGTTAAACTGGCCTGATGAAGACAGAAAGATCAGTTTTAAAATCCCAGTCGGATCTGCTGAGGGTGGTTTTTCTTAGATGGTTTCCCACTCTTCTTCTACTCAAATGCGCATTGAGCACATCGAAAATGCTTCTTTCTTCATCCCTACCCAACTAGAGTCATTATCATATACAGGATATATAGAAACTCAAGGCCCAAACTGCACATTTGGCTGTTTCAACCCACAGTAATACAAAATCCCTATACACTTACATCCGGAAAACTATGCTCATGCCATTAAATTGTGTCAAAATTTTCGGCGTACAGCACCAGGGGAGCAAAGGTGTTCAAGCATGCTTGCACAACAGGTTGCATAGGAGTTAGATGCGCGGCACTACACACCTCGACATCTTGCAGCACGGCAGCGGAACATACCACAATTAATAGTAAACAACACACCAGTATATATAGAGATGCGAATACTTTCTGAGGGTCATCATTAACGGTCCTACATCACAGAAAGTGATTGCCATTATTATATGTGCATTGCCATGCACCTAACTCCTATGCAACTTGTTGTACACGTATACTTGAACAGCTTTGCTCTCCCAGCACTGTACACCGAAACTTTGGACACAATTTAATTGTATTAGCATAGTTTTGCGGATTTAAATGTATAAGGATTTTGTATTATTTTTGGTCCAAACAAATTATTTGTGCAGTTTGGGCGATGAGTTTCCGATGACCATGTTAGTAATCGGAACTGGTACCCTTAAGGTGGGGATCAAGGGGACGCGAGTAAATTTAAGTGGTTTTGCAGTTTTTATAGCTTAACTTTTTTTGTCCAAAATAAATAAAATATATGTTCTAGCAGCAACGTTCAGTTTAATTTTCTTCACATGGTGATATCAACAGTTATTGAATATCTGTCATGAGCATGACAGCATAAGGGGAGAATTTTTTAAAATTAACTTGAACAGTTGTCATTAAATTACAGAACATCTTTGACAGATATTTAACAACTGTTGATATTACCGTGTGAATAAAATTAAACTAAACATTACTACTTGAGCAATATTTTGGACAAATAAATATTTTTCTATAAAAACTGCCAAATCAGAGGTCTTTTCTCGAGTCCTCTTCTACCTCACCTTAACACAGTAAGCAGACATGCTACTGAATGAGCTAAGGCGTCAGATATGACATTTAAATATGAGTTAACCATTTAGTTGTTAGTATCTCTATTACTTGTTACATGTAACATTTACTTTCTAAGACCTATTTTAAAATTACGACCCATTTTATTTGTATTAATTTTAATGTCCAATCTAATGATTATAATAATAATGTGATGAAGATTAATCTTCCTAAATACCACGATAAGGCGTATCACTCATGCTGATTTTCCCCGCCCTCTTTTCTTCTCTCCTTGTCATGCTACTCGTTTTGATAATAATTGCACACTGTTTAGAAAGAGTGCCAAAAGAAAGAAGAGGAGAAAAAACATCAGTTGAGTACAGTGGGAACTGTGTTGCCTTTTTCATCAATCATTTTTATACAAACTGACATCGTCTTGCATCGCGAAAAAAAAAACCTAAAAAAAAGCTTGTTTTTTTAGAACAGAGCCGAATATTTCTAAAGCTTTTTGTGCAAAACTATAGTTCTAGTAAAATTCCATGATAGTGATTATATAAGCTACTCTCGGGTAAGTAGATATATATTATCAAAAACAAACACTTCATTTAAATTGAAAATGACACTCACAGTTCCAATCATATTTATTTTAATAAATAGTCTACCTTTACATGCAGTAAATATAGTCACATATAGTCACATAGTTTATTTTTTAAACCCGTAAAAATAATTTTAGACATAAAGCTAGGTGTTTAAGACTAAATAAATTTGCATACAAACTGACGTATATTATTCTTACAAATCTAAAGTGTCTTGTATCAAATGATCTATTTCATTGTTTGAGAACAGTTTGTATGATTACTGTTATATAATCCACTCCAAGGTGAGATCTTACTGTGTTTTCCTGTTTAATTTATAAATTTTAAAACCATTTATTGGAAACAATAATTGCTTCGCTGGTATTTATTTCAGTTTATTCATGTTATTTTGATTTACTTGTTTATTTGAGGTATTTAACTTGCACTTTCTGAACTGACTGATGATATCAGCACACGAGAATTTCTATGAGTGATAGTGAAAGGGCTCACCAATTTAGCCGGGAATGATACTTTCACATACATTACAGGGCTCTTTTACATTTCACACTCGACATGGGACCGACAGATCTACTTCCCCTCAGTAGGAATTTGTGCTACAGATTTGTATCGCCCAAGAAAAATCCGTTGACCCTGGTTGGGTTTGAACCCACAAACATCGGGTCCTGACGCGAGCATTCACCACAAGATTACCGAGCTTACTGGTGTCATAGTTAAATAAATATTAATAACATAATTTGGATATCAATAAAAACACTTACGACATCAAGGTATTAGAAAGTTGAGTCTGTTAAAATCTATATTAAAATAATACCTCCCAACATAATCTCTCATATATTCTCATTAGCTAAAGTGGAAAATGTCTGTGATACCCTAGCGATGTAAACGTTAATATATGTATGCATTATAATATCTTTCATACAACTTATATTTATTTATTTTATGCTGGTTTTGAGATAATTGTAAATAAATGTTATAATATTGACAAAAATGTTAAGTAATGCTCATTTCAACATAATAAATCTCTAACCTGAAGGTGTATACATTTGATTACAAGTTTGATCCGAATCTGTTCAAAGGCCATAAAAAAATCACACTGAAAGAGTGATCAAAAACAATACGTTGTTTATTTTATTATATTTAAAGAGAGAATATTTTATATTTAATTAAGTGTGCTATGCTATTTTTGTGATTGTCACACTTTTGAATTTTTTCTACCCATGGTATTAATTTTAGTTAAATCATAACTTTAGATTATAATCAAAATATTTAAGAAGCAAATACCCCAGATCCATTGAAATTTTTATATAGCAATAAGTCCACAGTTGCATTGTTGGGCCGTAGTAAATTAAAGAACCCCTAGTTATGTCTCTTCCTATGATTGTTTGGTATAACATACAGTTTGTTACGTAATATTAAGAAGACTGTGTAATAAGGAATAATTCAGAATAGTGGAACCCACTCTTTATAGTTTGCCTGCAAAACTCAATCCAAAAATGGGGTGCAAATAGGCTTTTCAGAAAATTACAAAAGCATAAATTAAAATTTAACTATTATTCTTACAGCCCGAATAGGTGGAGACGTTGAATAAGGCGTCAACCTCATCTGGTAGGTTTTCCGGTGACGAGAAGGTTTGGGTTCAAATCCAGGTTGGTGTGTATTTAGGTCAGTTAATCCCAAATAGTTTCCCATTCTCTCTCGGTTCGCGCAAATTCGGGTATATTTTCTCTAAAAATAATTTTTGTAATTTTACTTTCTATTATAATTAATCACCTCTTTAATTCATACATGTATATTTATGTGATAATGTAACAAATTAATTAATATAGTTACTAAAATTATTATGAATTCGACCCGCTTCAGTGGCCGAATGGTGTAAGGTATCACTCTCTTGTTACCTGCTGATGACGGGGAGATCAGTGTTCGAATCCCGGTCGGATTTACTGAGGGTGGTTTTCCCTAAATGTTTTCCTACTCTCGTTCCGTGAAAATGCGGGTAATTTACCTATAAATGCTTCTTTTCTCATCACTACCAATTAGAGTAATTATAATATAAGCGTATAATTTGAACTAGTAGTAAGACTCAGTGGTAAGAAAATAATAGCTATGAATTCCGCTAATTTATTTGTCAGCGTTCAATAGCTTCAACAATTTTAGAACGTGTATAAAAACACACATAAAATAATGGCGTGGATGCAGGTAGACGTTCTTCTTTTGTCTATTTTAACCGATCAGGGCCACCATTTTAGTACTTAACTATAGTTCTCAAAATGGAGGATTCCCAAAAGACCACCTGTACGAAGAGTAGTTTTCCGAATATAGTAAATACAAATTACTGAAACTTTTTAGACCTATAAAATAAAAATTTGAGTAAAATTTTAAATGATAACATTTGGTTTGACACTAACCCTATTAAGTGAAAGTTACATAAAAACTAATAATACATTCAATCTTTCCTCAAATGTTGTTAAAATCCCTTTCCTTGAATTGATTACTAAGAATAAATCGACACGTTTCAACGTCACAGCGTCATCATCAGGATACTCGTTATGAAATTATTAAAGAAGACAATTATATTTTGAAGGTTTTACAATTATAAACTAAATATATGAAATAAATAAACTAAAATAAAGAGGTGGAAGCAAGAAAAACGTATTAACATACGAATGAATTTACGATAGAATTACACGTATTGAAGATTGAAAAATAAAATAAAAATTATGCATAGAAAGGTTAAATAGAAACAATTACATTGAACTAAGGAAACCTTTAAAATTATATTAAGTACTAAGAACTGTGGGGCAAATATTGCAATTACCTTACTATTTGAAGAGTGTTGTTTGACTTCACTTCATGGTTGGTGTAAATGGGTGTGGTGAAGAATAGATTAGTATTATAGCCTATGTATTTATTTGTGATACTAAACGTGCACTTTTTGAATCGACTGATTATATCAGCAAATGAAAATTTCTATGAGTGAGATCGAAAGGGCCTAACAATTTTGCCGATAAAGATATTTTCACATACCTTTCAGGGTTATTTTACATGCCACAATCGACATGAGAACGACGACTTTACTTCCCCTCTAAAGGAAGTTGTGCTACGTATTTTTATCGCCCAAGAAAAATGCGTTGACTCCAGCTGGGTTTAAACCAACGAACATTGGGCCCCAAAGCAAGCACTTTATTCTAAAACCAGAGAATATTCTATTAACATGGAGAAGGCTGGACTGATTTATATCAAAGATTATCTATAAAAAGTGTATGTTGACTTTAACATGATGAATGATAATTATTTATAAGCTAGGTAGATGGATAGATAAATTAGGAATAAAAAGGAAATAAAGTCAGAAGTACTAATCTTATAAACGCCGGCTCAAACAGGTAATTTAATTATAATGCGTGTTTCCATTATTTATATTTTAATATTGACAATTTTTGTATTTTTTAGATTTGAAACTCATTGCAAATATTTCTTTAGACCTTATTACTTTTTAATACATGCTTATAGCCCGTTTGCAAGAGCAGTAAAATGAGGTGCATAAAACTTCACTGGATATTTCTAAATGGTTCTCTTTAATTAATCATTATATGGTGTATTAGATTTTTGTCCCCATCTTGAATACTCTGTTTATTGGAGTTGTTAATGACCTTTATGCACCACCAGCCACTTAGATTCGTGTCACATAAAGATAAACACCAATAAAATGTTTCTTTAGTAACAAACATACACAGTAATTATTTGCTATTTTGTTAATGGTTGATGCAGCTTTACTATTTACACATTACTTTTCATTTCCATCGCTGGATGATGTTACAATTTCATGTTGGTTTATTGACACACTCAGTTCAAACGATTAACTATAGACGCATCATTTTTAAGGGTTTATTTGTTATTTGTATTATGATACAATGAATATGATTGCCCTTTAAACCAATTTTGTTTACTTATATTTAACTAAATGAAAATACCGTTTGGCCGTTGAAAGTAGGATGTATTTTATTAATATATAGTTGTGTGTATGAGATTAATAAACATATTAGCTCAATAATAAATTATATGTGTAATACAATTTTACTAATGGCTTACGGTCTCTCTACAAATAAACGTTGGTATCGTTATTTAAAATTCACCATTATTAGTCCCTCTCTTTAGGATTAGGTATCTGTTTATGATGCCCAGTGTTGTTCTTAAGAAAGAGCTTTACAGTTGAAGGGGCAACCCGAAACCTGCATTTCACCCATTTACCCAAAGGTTATTCTTATTCTGATGATATCTCAACTATCATGAATGATAATAAAATATTTATTGTGTCAAATTTAAGGTATCAATATGCAAAACGATAGTGCCAGACTCAAATTTTAATAAAACAATGGAATAATTAGATAAAAAATTAGATATAAATGAATAAATGTGTTTGAGCTTCAAACTATTTATTGAGAAAAAAATTAGAATTTTTAACTAGGCATTTATTATCGCAACTAGTTTACGCTTGCAACAGTACAATTATAATTGGGTGTTTATATATGAAAAAACTGAATAAACCCAAAAATACCATTTTCATGCCTTTTCGATTTAATATAACATTGGAGATAGGTCACTTTACCTCCATTCTTTTCTTGTCAAAACCCCATTAAGTACGCTTGGCTGGTTACCAAAGGGGAGAAGGGGGAGGGCTCGGTTATCTTTCAACATTCTTTTAAGACCTGAAAAGTTTCTAACAAGCCAGCACCGACACAAAGTTTGTCAGGTGCTAGTGCTGTATTGGTTGGAATGGGTAGTACTATAATTTGTTGTGATTTTTTTTTTCAAAATGGTGAAAAAGAATGGGAGAAACCATCCTTCTGATCACAAAAAAAAAACCCAGAGAGGTTTGAATTTTAAAAAGTGTCAAGAAACTCAAAAGATAATGTCGGTAGAGGAAGGAAGATTAGAGAAAATACACAAGCAAATAATTTTTAAGAAAATTAAAAACAATTAAGAATGGCCCTTAGAATTCACACCACTTATCGCGTGGTAAAAAGTGTCAGTCTCCTCTTGGCTGGCTTGCCGTTAACAGAGAGGATGGGTTTTGAATCCCAGCGGTTGTATTGAGGTAGCTAGTCATAAATGATTTTCCTCTCTTCCCCTACAAAAATTCAAGTAAACTTTCTCTAAATTCTATCTTTCTCATCCCTATTCTATTATTGTACATGTGCGGGTATTCCGAAAGGGTAGTAATATGCATTGTTTGTAAATGATATCTGCCCTAACTGAACTATATTGAGGGTCAAACCAAGGCATATTTCTTCCTAGGAGTGGAAACACATGCAACAATCCTACAGGTTTATAAAAAAAATTAAATTACCTAACATTCTAATCTATGCCATCTAGTAATTCCTTGATATTTGGATATTTCCATTTTAAAAAAACAACTCAAATGACGTTATTTAAAAAAATTAAACTATCTTAAAGTAAATTTGAACATATTATACTTTAAAATTTAATAATGTCACATAAAATTTGTGTTTTTTATTTAAGTTGCTTAGGCAACATAGTTTGTACTAATTACTATGTTGGGTCAAGGATGAGGATGGTTATTATTTGAGGAAATGTACCCACATTTTGGTAGAGAGCCATTTATGAAATAAAATTTATTTATATCTGTTTCTTTCACAAATGGCGTGGTTATAATTTAGGAAAGGTAGCATTTAAAGGAAGGGTACTAACATTTGGAAGGAGAGAGAGTGTGTGGGATACAATGTCAAATATCCACACTTGCTAAATCATATTGGTTTCGAGTACTGACATTCCTGATACAGTCGACTCAACATAGGATGAGTGGTAAATGACAGCTAGCAGTAGTTTTTTAATTCAGTAATTCCAAGGGAAGTATTAATTGGAAGCGTTTGATAAAACTACTTTATCATCAATTATTAAGCAAATAATAAATATTTACACATAGGTTAATTAATATGAGGGACTTTCAATCAATGTTTGCACAAAAATAAAACTTCTGCTAGATGCCAGTTACCACCACTCACTCCTAGGGTGAAAAGACTGCTGTACCTCTGAGCTATAGCTCAGGCAAGATGGAACCGACACCTTTGTCCTCCTGATCATTAGTATACTTTGACTGTGTACAGTGTATGTTCCAAGTCTGAGGTATTTCGTAACCGGTGTATGATCCATAATGTGAATTATATTATATTACATTTTATCGAATCTTATATAATCCAAGAGAATTTTTAGTTACTATGATTAATAGTAATAACCATTCACATTTGTTTTTAAACCAATCATTACATGGACTCGGAAAATAATACATCAATGATCGTAATTAATATGAAATCAGTTAAAAAAATATCTGATTCAACCTCAGATAAAACAATGAACAACAATAATTATTTATTCTTAATTTATAATATTAGATATGCTAATATTTTAGCCGGAAAAGTCATATGCTCTAATGAAAATGGTGGCCAAAGTTTAAAAAATTTAAGGTCCAAATCTTTTCAATTTATATTAATATACAACATAACATTAAAAAAAAAGTTTAATTTCTTAGAGGTTTCGGTTGTAGTATGAAATTCTCAATGTAAACTAAAGCGCTCCACCGAGTTTTGTATGAATTATTGTCTGAGACAATCCTATCAAGAATTCTAATATATAGTGGTATATAGTAATAAAAAAGGCCTTCTAGATGTCATTTTTCCAAAAATCATTGGATACTAGAGTCAAGTTTTCATAAGAAGGCACTATAAAAATTAATAGATGTATGCATCCGTCAGTTCACGTGACCTATAGCTGTCAATTTTAATAGATATTATCAATAATTATTAAATAACACTAATGATAGTTTATAATACAATATTTGTTAATTTTGGTCGCAAAAATAATGTGAGTGGCAAGGGATGGTGAAATAATACAATGTAAAATAGACTGGATTAGGTTTAAAATTGTTATTTTAATCCTGAAATTATAAAATAAATATAAAATAATCATAACACACAATATTATTATTTTTTTATTAGGCTATAATGTTAATCAATGACTTAAAGGTTCCAGAACGTTCAACTTTACAAGTCAAGACACAACCACAATAGATTGTACTCGTACCTATGCCAAAAGCCTGAATTTGAAATTAAAAACAACACAGTAAATATTATCCCCGTGAGGTCTAATACATCAGTCTTGGTTTGAATTGGTCAGCGTTAACAAAGAGGTCAAGGTTCAAAACCTAGCCAGTTGCGCTGGGAATAATTATCATCCTGCGAATTTTACTGTTATATTTCCATAAACCTCTCACCTCATCCCTGTTACAATGCACTCAAACTACCCTAACCCAATTCGGTCTTCGAAAGGTCTAAGGGTAACAATATAATAGACTGCCAATGACGGAGAGAATGGGGCTCGAATCCCTGAATGGCTATACTGAGGGTGTATTTTCTCAAGTAGTTTCCAACTTTCCCTTAGCGCAAATGCTGGTCACTTCATCCATATTCAACCTTCCTCATACCTAACCCACTAGCGTAATTAGTACATAATGTGTATAACCCGGGCGGGTAGTAAGACCTTGTGCTAAACAAAAATCTTAATAAAATGTAATGTACATTTTAAAGTGTACAAAACACCTAGATAACACCCGCTCAGGTTATCCGAATTTAATATCGCTAGTTGAGTAGCTGGAGATAAAGGTGAAATTTAAATTAAATGTACTTACATTTGCGTGGAGGGAAAGTGGGAAACAATTTTGGAAACACTCTCATTGCACCTATCTGAAATTCGAACCTTGACCTCACTATCACCAGAAAACCAGAACCCGATATTTAGTCCACATGCCTATTGATCGGAGTATAAATTATATACATATGGTACATTTAAAGTGACTCGACCAAACAGGCTGTTTTGGTCCAATATGATCAATTATTTTGATCAAATAAAAGGTGTCTCTTGACTAAACTAAATTTGATTCATCAATTCAATAGTGGTTACAATTCAAGTGTTAACGTCTATTTTTGCTATGTTTAGGCGCTCATAGGAAAAAGCTACTAATTTATAGGAGCAAACTGTTTGTTAAAAAAAAAATTGTGTGCAATGAATATTAAAATGTAACCATTAGATTTTATGGATATTTTGAGTTCAAAAAGGTTCGAACTATTGAGTACAAATTTGGAAGAAAAACACAAAAATACGGTTGTTCATTCAATTTTAGTGGAATTTTACTTTTGGTAAAGTATCAAACTGGAATATAAACATGTCAAAGTGAACCTGTCACTTGAAATATTAAACAAAAAAGAAATATATATTTTTAATTAATTAATTATAAGTAATATGCTACTTTAATAGTGCGTTTAGAATTATTTGTACTTTCTAAACAAACCTGTGTGTTTGTGGTTAGTTTTGGAAGTTATTTAAATGCATAGCAAAATGTATCAAATAAAAATGTATTATTCATGTTTGTTACATTAAATTCAATACTTTAATGAATAAATGCATCACTAGTTCTTTAACCACGCCAATTTTTTTTTGATACCTACCTATTGTCATTACATTATTTTAAATATGGATTATATTTGGAGAAATTTAAATGAATGAATATCTAAAATAAATATTACTCTTTTCTTTTACGGGAAGTTGACAAGTAGGTAGAATTACTATCCTCAAGAAAAGGAAATATATTTTAGGTATTTCCGCGAAACTAATAAGCTGTAGCTCAATGCTAAAGTTCAACATCCCCACCCAACTCATTCACGCTCTTTCTTTTCAGTTGTCCACAAACCTAGGGTGTCTGAGACCTTTCAAGGCAGAAACTACCTAACCACCATTTACAAGTTGCCTTTAAATTTGAAGGTCATTTCAATGTTATTTGCAAGTAAACCTCATTCTTAAAGCTTGTGTTCATAACAATAATTTCTACATTTTTATTATATATTATCCCCTGTCAGTTTGTAGATAGCCTATTAGCAATACAGTAATGTTTTTAATATTGCATTGCATTTAACAACAGGTGTTTCCCTCAAACTGTAAGGAATACAGCTTTATAAAGATAAAATTGTTGATTTTAATTACATTACGATAGTAATATTACAGGCAAATAATAATATTTTTGAGAGGAAAATCTTTCAACTTGACGAATTCATACTAAAACTACATGCACACTTTTTAATATTCACATTAACTTAGTAGATCTTAAGTGTCGACGCTTTCTTGAAAGGTTACATTGCTCTATATTTACTATTGGTGTTGCAGTTTTGAAGCAGGAAATAAAGTAATCTCTAATTTACTTTAACTTGTTTGCTGTGACCCTATTAAATTTATTATTTATTTATTTGAGGGTTTAACGTGCACTTTCTGGACCGACTGATTATATCAGCACTCGAAAATTTCTATGAGCGAGAGAGAAACGTCCTACCAATTTTTCCGGGAAATAAATTTTCACATACTTTCCAGGGTTACTTTACAAGCCACAATACATGAGATCGACGGCTTTACTTCCCCTCTTAAGGAAGTTGTGATGTGTATTTTTATCGCTTGAGAAAAATTCGTCAACCCATGCTGGGTTTGAAGTCACGAATATCGGGTCCTGAAGTGAACACTTTACCCCAAGATCACCGAGGTCGATAACCCTATTAAAAATGACTCAACTTTCTTGAGGGAAACTTAATATATGTTTATAAGGATTCACTTTAATCTTAGAACTGCGACATTTCACGTTAAACGTTGTAGAAAATAGGCTAAATCTATCCTTTTCAATTTTGTTTAAAAATTACAGTATTTAAAATGTCGGGTTTTTAGCTTAATAGGAACATTGTTTTGTAGAAATATCGTTTTATTCTATGTTGGTGTGGTATTTAAAAATAATAAAACACATTTTAAAAACTGAGAAGGATTTGAACTTGTGCAACGCATCCAAGCGACTCTGCAGGCGGCACCCTTAAAGCCATTTTTATTTATTGCTTATTTCATATTCAGTGTTTTATTTTAATTGAAATACAAATAGTATTTACATTTTGTTTTAGTCGTATGCATTGAAATATTCAATACTGAATATATATTATAATATATGTATATATATTATACATATATATATATTATATATATATATATATATATATATATAAATTTATATAGCTGTAATGATAAACTGATATTAATAAAAATTCATAAACTGCTGTGCTCCATACGGGACCATGATGTACCGTATTACCAAAAGAATGGAAGGAAAGTATAATAATAACTCATTTTTTAAAAGGGATATAAAACATAGTATAACAATTATAAAGGTATTTCACACTACCTACATTATACTATATGTTATCCAACATAATTTTAATGAGATTGACGCCATATGCAGGGCAAATAATTGGGGATCATCATTTTGAATTTCGATTAAATAGATCAACAACTAATCAGATTTATCAATAATCGACAAATGCTAGTGGGAATGCAACATGACCGTACATCAATTATACATATACAAGGTGCTCAAAAACTCAACGTCTAAAATGCACATATAGTTGGTTTGAACCAAAAGGAATACACACTCCTCATACACTTACATTCGTCAAAGTAAGCTAATATCATTAAATTGCGTTCAAAGTTTCAGCGTACAGTGCCGAAAGAGCAACACTGTGCAAGCATGCGTGTACAACAAGTTGCATAGGAATTAGGCGGTGTCATTGCATACCTCAACATCTTGAAGCACGGCAGCAGAACATACCACAATTAATAGTAAACAACACACCAGTCAATCTAGAGATGCGAATACGTTCTGAGGGACATCATTAACGGTCCTATATCACAGCAAGTGCTCGAAATGACCACTCCCGACTTCGCTGCAAATGCTCATTCTATGCAGAAGTGACTGACGAACCCGTTCGAAGATATTTGCGATAGCTCGCACATTTCCCGCTGGAGTTACGAGTCTTGCTACCAAATCGTCCTCGTTATCAATGAGATATCATGCCATCACAACATGTAAGTGTTATCGTTACTACATGTGCAGTGCCGCAAGCATAGTTCCTATGCAACTTGTTGTACACGCATGCTTAATAATATATATTTTATAATAATAGATAACTTAGAGATTACTGTGAACAACATATCATTTGAAAGGGTTGATGAGTTTTTTAAATAGTTAGGAACAATTTTAACTATCGATAACGATATTAGAGTGGAAATTAGGTAAAGAATACAGTCGGGAAATACAGGTTATTATTCGGTCAGTTGTAAATATCTCGCCTGCTGCCAATGGATGTAAAACTCAGTTTACACAAAACAATAGTTCTGCCGGTTGTACTCTATGGGTGCGAAACATAGTCTCTAACCTTACACGATGAAAAGAAATGTAGGGTGTTCTAAAACCTGTTGCTTAGGAAGATTTGGTTCAAAAAATGATGAATATACTTGGGGATGGAGGAGGTTACGTAATGATGAATGATAAGTTACATATCCTGTACTCCTCACAAGATATTGTCAGGATGATTAAATATAGCAGAAAACGGTGGGAAGAACATATTATAGTACGAATGGAAGAATCTAGAACCATGTTGAAGGTATTAACAGATAAAGCCAATGGGAAGTAACTATTGAGAAGACCAAACTCAAATGGAAGGATAACATTAGAATGGACTTGAAATAAATAGGGTGTAATGATTTGGACTGGATAGAACCAGCTTAAGATGGGGTTAGGTGGCTTACTTTTTTAAGTGCTGCAATGAACATTCTAGTTCCTAATGCCCCAGAGGAAGTAATTTGTAATTTATATATATATATATATATATAAATAGATTCGAAAGATGATACGTAATAACATTTGGAGGAAGAGGGAGACTACTACCGCTAGTATAGTGTCGAACCCTCTCCTCTACCGTCAGAATTAATTATGTAACACCTATCCATGCTAGATATAGATGATCACTATGAGTGTACTGCAGTTACACACACTATGTGTGTGTCATTTACAACCTTAATAGTTCAGGATATTCATGAATACCACGACACTTTGTTTGGATCTAGTTTATACCGGCAGAGTTATGTGTTGTCAGGACATAAGATCTGACTCGTGCAATGAGGTGTGATATCCACATTGTTAGTCTGGGTCTTCTCTGAAGGTGAACGATGCCGCATTTCTTTGCGATTCTTTTTCTATATTAAGTTTACTTAGAACTAGTTTTGTTCATACCTATCAGCATGATACTAAAATACATTATTATTACAACTTATGTTCATCCTGGACGAGTAGTAAGATGCGTAAAAAATAAAGCAACACATTACCCACCACCAACTACAGTTCCTGACCCACCAGCAAAAAAAAAACTACACCGTCAACGCCAACGTCATTATCACCAATACCACCTAATTTATAATAATAAGTATTTTAGAAGTTTGCAATTTTCTATTATTCTGTTAAGAGTCTATAACAATAGTAGCTACCGACCAAATTAAACATTCCCTTTATTTCTAGCCCATACAACCAACAAGTAGTATCAAAGCAGAGAGAAGCTCAATAATAATTTCACCCAGAGATGATTTCACCGCTCCGCCCGACTGACTTTTCCTTTGAAGGCAGTGTTCAAAAGGGCATCTCTTCAAACCAGAGGGAAAAACAAAAATACACAGTAGATGTCAGATGCAGCAAACGTCAGAACACGAAACACACAATAGGAACAAAACAAAATATAGCCCAACAAAGGCTACACCAGAGACTAGTGGGTGAAAGAAACAAGCTATTTGGTATAGGGTGGTAGGGATTTTGAAAGGGGGTGGAGGGGAAGTCCTGGCAGGTCCTTACGTCTAAGGTCTGACTATACACTAAATTTGACATATGGCAAAAAAAAAAAAAAATAGAAAAAAATTGCCATGATATATTGTAGGCTAGAAAGTTCATCTCGTTCTAGTACTTTAGAAATTTATCTAAGATGTCCATCACTGAGTTCAAGTGGTTAAAGAGTTCATCTAGAGGTCTGGAGCTTCTGGTTTGGGTCTAATCGATACCTTCAATTATTGATAGTATTTGATTACCCAGATTGTACAATTGCTTACGCAAAGGCTGGATTTTTGGCAATATATATTTTGTCTCACACTAAGTTATTAATTGAAGTCTTTTCATTATATAGACAGGTGTTTTGAATTGTATATTGATTGCTCGAATAAAACGAGAACAAGCTTTTCTGAGGTGCGTGGGCTCTGACTTATACAGTTGCACTGGGTTTGATTTTTACTTTCTCGCTATCTTACAGGTAGAGAAATTATTGTGATCGTCAACAAAATCGAACTCGAGATTTTGATGAATTTTGACGTTTCATGACCCCCCGAATCCGAAAAAGTGGTTTTTGAATTTCCGTCTGATTGTCTGTACCTCCAACTAGAGCCTAAACTATTTTACCGATTGGGCTAAAACTTGGTATCTTGGGTTTTCATAGGGTTGCCCCAAGGGGTTTTTGGAATTGGATATCTAACCCTAAAATTAAGGGTAGTTGACTGTGGGGCAAAAAGAGAAAAAGTCGATTCTCTCAAAATCGGCTCTAACGATTTTGATTAAATTTCATTTCAAAACCTTTATAAATTTTCCAAAAAAAAAATGGATACTCTCAATATTTAGGCAAAATGACTTTAAGGGCTCCGGTCTGATGCGTAAATTATCATTTTACTATCATATCTCCGAAACTATTTGAGATATGACATTACTAATCATTACAAATAGGTAGATCTATTTATAATACAAATATTTTATTCGAAGCATAATTTTATAAAACCAATAACTTTCAAGCTATACGCAAATATTTATATTTTTTAATTTTTCGGACACAAAAGGTAAAGTATTGCGACTTTAAAAAAAATCCAACCTGAAATGTTGATGGATGTCGACATCTCATGACCCCCCGAACCCTAAAAAGTGGTCTTTGCAATGCCATCTGTCAGTGTGTCTGTTTAAACTTAAAATTAAAAGTAGTTTAATAAAGGTCGAAAAAGAGAAAAAAAAAACTTCTCAATATAGGCTCTAATAATTTTGATTAAAATTAGTATCTAGGCGTTGATTAAGATTATAAATAAACTGGCTATTTTCATTTTCCCATGAAAATGATTTTTAGGATACTTTATAGAAGCTGAAATTTCCGTATCTCCACAACTATTTGAGATACTGAATAACTTATCATTGCAAAATTGTAGTACTATTAAAAATAAAAAAACTTTTATATAAATATATTTTTTATAAAACCAACTGTTTCAGAGATATCTGCAAATATATTAATACAATTTTGTGAGCTTTAGTTTACTTAAGTTCTAACGCGATAATTCTCCAATGTCATAGAGTAATTAAATATAAATAAGTCTCGCAAAAAGTTTGTTATTTTTTCTTAAACCGCTTAGAAGAAATGTTTGTACAACAATGATCTATGTCCATTTTAGACTCAATAGTCAATATTTACATTTTTTATTGGTCAAAATTTATAAATGAGGAATTTAATAGCAATCCGATGACATGAAGATGTGCAACACCTAATAAAATGTCGAAAATGTTAAACGGAAGTCGAAATTTCAATACGAACTTTTGACCGTTGTGGAACAAATATTGATCTTTTTTATCGGTCCAAACACACAAATGAGGACATTAGTTCTTTAAAAATAAAATTATAAAATTTAAAACCGGGACTCAAAAAATGTTTTACAAAGGTATAGTACAATATATGCTTGGGTTTGCTAGTGTATATTATTTCATTTCACATATATTACGAGTTTTGAGTAAATACCTTCATTTTTAAACAATAGAGCGAGAAAGTTCGTGCGAAGTTCCGTACCATTTATTTTTATTGACTTATTATAATTATAGTGTAAATCTGGTGAGAAATGCTCACATTTGCTCTGAATAGATATTCAAACCAACTAAAATATGAGTTAGCATTTAAATAATTGGCTGCACGGATAAGATTTTTTGTTAATAAGCTCTTAATAAATTAGTTGATATAGTGACTTAATTAATTAATTAGTTTGTTTAAATATCTTTATTTATGCTGGTGAAGTTAAGGTGTTACACCTTGTCTTACACTTAACCAGGTTACAAAAATTATAAATAAGGAATATTTTTAATTTAAAAGAGATAGCTAAATAGAATGGATCTTAAAAACTAAACAATTAGAAAATACATCTTAAGCCAACCACATTCACAAACATTATTACATGATACATCATTACAATTTTAACTCATTCATAAAACATTATTATTCATTAAATTAACAAATCCATTATTAATCCATCGAAATAGGACGATGAGGATAGTTTAGAATAGTAACAGTAAGCAGAATAGAAAGTATACACACATTAGCTACGAGAGATGATGGGAAAACCACAATGAATATCACGTGTGTTATCCTGACATGTTGATTGGATTTTAAAACAATAGTGTCCCTTTAGCTACAAAATAAATTAATGTTTCATTTGAGACTTTGTTTCTTATTAGTAATATATTTGATAATTATCATTATTATATTAAACAGATTTATTGATTGCCAACCCTTCTTCACCTCTGACAAGATGTTATTAATCACAACTTGTGATGTGAGATGCCAGGCCTCCACCGTGGTTCGGATCCACGTTAAACTGTAGGTCCTCATTTATCTACAATCACCCTACATTACACATTAGCGTAAGTGCGTATAACCAAGGGTAGTAAGACCGGTGCTAATAATAATAATAATATATATATTAAATAAACAAACTGTCATTATTATATATTTATATAATTACTGAATTTATATATATAATAGAATTTCTTTATTATGTTATACCCCAAAAATAAAATTGGCCATTTCGTGAATTGGGAAAACTTCTTCCCATTCCATGAATTGGAATCTTCGATTGTCCATTCCATGAACAGGGCAAAAATTCGTCAAGATCTTGAATTGGGCAGCTTCAAATGTTACTCAATTCACGAAATGTATGAGTTTTGACCCGGTCTATGAAATGGACAGTCGAAGAACGGATTTGTTCCAAACCTTTAATCGTTTTAAAATATAAGGTTATGTTTAGTTAGGCTAGACTAGTTTACAATTATTAGCAAATAATATCTGAAAACCAATTACACTTAAGATTTTAGTAGATAGGAAAATAATTTTCATGTCATGAATTTGGTACGAGTTCATGTAATATTTGCCCATTTCATGAAGTGGTCAAGAGAAGAGGCCAGTTCATGGAATGAACATAAATTTACCCATTTCATGAAATGGGTAGTTTCACTAATAGAGTGTAACATAATTATATATATATATTTTATATATATAATGTAAGTATATATATATACTTGAACCTAGGCTGAATATATATGAAAATATCTTATGCTAATAACGCCTGTGCTAGCATACATAAAAAACAGTAAATGGTAATTTACAGCCGTACTTATTTAACACAATATTAATTAATCGTCAAATCTATTAAATTGTTCAAAAATAAATGTTCAAAATATTACACTTAATTTACTTTGTAACTAAATGAACAAGGGTGTTTTAAAACCAACATTTCAAGATTTACAATCTAATACTAAATCCCGCCTTGGCAGACAAAATGTTTTTACAACTCGCAATAAATTGTTTATGTTATACCCTCAGGTTTATCTGAACGGATGGTGCACCCGGTTCTCGTCCAAAAGGTTGAGGTTCAATCGAGAACAGCTTCACTGGAGTTGGTTTCTCTAACTCCAGGCTAATTTTGTTGAAGTTACTCTCATCGCTTCCCTATCAAATTAAGCGGCTAATTGCTTTGTGTTAAAACGCGCAAAACATCTACAAGTAACGTTTATATAATAATGGGCGGAAGAAAATTGCAAAATGTCACATCTTAGAAATCAAAACTTAAGTCTTCCGTAAAGTCGTAGTGTATTTAAAATAAATGTTTTTTGTACTGTGTTGTAGAAAATGGGTTCCTTGAAGTTATATTATAAATGGTTAAGAACGTGATTGATGATCAAAATAAAATTTACCATCCTGGAGACAAGATTTAAAACAAATTTATATGAGAATAATACCCCACACCTCTAGAACATGACAATGTTTTACAGCAAAATTATCTATTTTTACTAAATATAAATTAACAATGTAAAAACTTAGTTTTGGAAATTTTTGCATTGTGATTTGGTTTAAGGGCAAGCTGGGTGCCATATTTCAATAATCTCGGGCAGCCATTTTTCAAATTGTTCTCCACGTATACCTTTGGCTCCACCTTATCTCAGGATACGTGAGATAATAATTATAGACTAAATAACTCTTTATTTGTTATTCACACTACAAAATAGCATTACTAATTAGGATTGACCATCTTTTTGGATCTGAATAAAGGACATTTGCCAAAGGCGCAGCCAGAACATGTGATTTTTCCGTTTGTTTTATAATTGTAAAATTTAACTGTCGTTATTGAATGTTCATAATATTAGTGTAAAAAATTGATTATGGGGGGTCCAGCATGTATATTTTTGGGTTCAAGTGCTCCGTCAGTATAAAAAGTTTAGGAAACCCTGCTTTAGGAAATCTCCGAGTACCTGATAATTTGGATATCACGGGAATGGGGTAATGGATGAGTATATAGATGGCTCACCATAACTTTTAGATATACATCAATCGTGCTCTATCTAGTGAGTGAATATGGATATGCTGTTGACTATACCGCTCAGAGAGAGAACGTTGCCATATTAATCCATTCCCCTCCGTCCCCTCTCTCGCTCACCTGAGCACACATAGGTCGCCAAGCCTCGTGCATAAATGATGACCAAGATGGAGTTCTTGTCTAGAGCTGGGTTAATTTGGTAGCTCCTCAAGATGACGCTGGGGTGGTTGGGAAGAAGGGGAGGGGGGAGGGGGAACAGTCTGTCACTCCTTACCGTTCCCAGAGAAGACTGTGCCACATTAAATAAACACAGCAACCTTGGTATCCCCCTTACCCCACCACAGTCTCCACCTCATGTCCCGTAATATCGCCCCAAATGCTACCTTTACCGTCGTTTCTTGTTTCTGCCGTTACGTCTTCTCCTTCTCATACTCTTCCAAGGCTTGAAGACGTTGTAAGGTTGAATCATGTGCCAAGAAGAGTGAACATGAAAGTTTATTCAATCAGCTACCAACTATTATTCTAGAATTATCTTTAGAAAAAAGCAGAAGGGGTGAAGTTAGGTTTGTAGTATCCGTGTGGACATTAGATCCAACGTCCGTGTGAGCAAACGGGTGTCTGGTGACGTCACAGGTCCTTCAAGATAGGGAGTCAACCTTATACCATGGTCGTTACATCATGACACCGCCGTCAGCGACAGCCCTGCGTTTCTTAATATTTTGTGACTGCTTTTCCCGGGCGGCATTAAAAAATAACGCTCATGGCAGTCAAGATTCTGCAAACAAAGTTTTTATTTGTGGTAAAACGTTTACGTGATAGTATGTCATTGAATATAATAATAATAAATTATTAACCTGCATTGGTGGGCACGTGGTCTAAATGTCAAGTTCATTAAGTCTAGGGAGGTTGGTGTTTGAATCTCGGATGGAGTGTGTGGGGTAGTTTTTTCCTAAATAGTTTACTACTCTCCCTCTTCTCAAATTTGGATACATTAACTCTAAATTCTATCTTCTATTCTCTAATACACTAGCGTGATTAATACACATGCGTATATCACGAACGGGTAGTAAGACACGGTGGATAAAACTAGTAGAAATGTGATTATAATGTTCATAAGACTGAAACTATTTTTACTGATCGTAATGATAATAATTGTACTAAAATTAAATAAAACTAATTTTAGTTATCATGCAAGGTGTGAGTATCAAAATTATTTCAAGCATAGGCGTCACCGGGGTCAAGCGGAGATATGAGTCACTTGTGTAGTCTGAATCACCGGTGGCGGGAAGGTCAAGGGGCACTGAGGTTTTTATCTTAAATTATTCACCACTCTCCCTCCACGCAAATGCGGATTTATTCACGCTGAATAAATAATTATGTAGTTATCCTCTCTATCCCATTAGTGTAAATATGCGGCTAGCTAAGATAGGTATGAAGACGTGATTTACAAAAATATGAATCAAAAATGTACTTCCGATACTAACGTATTGTTTTTTTTCCACCTTGTTTGTATGAATATTTAAAATTACAGTCAAAGTGCTCTTAAATAACTTATTAACAGTATTTCATTTGAACTTGTAAATATTTAATGTGTTTTATATTGAAAAAATCGACTAACGGCACACTTTTTTAAAAATAATATAAATAAAAATAAAGCCTGGACAGTAAAATCAAACCAGTGATCATGTTCATGTCGTCATTTTTTACTAAGTTGGACTTGAGTCTAGAATCATATATTTGTCCAATATACTGTTATTGATTGGCTTTATCTGTCGTCGATGACTTCTTAGCAGATTAACCGCAGCTGTGACCGCGCGGCATAAGACTCCATATCTTACAAGATCACCGGCCTGCAGCACTTTGGGGGAGGGGGGGGGTGGAGAGGAGATTTTTCACTATTGCTTTTCCAGCCTCTCTGCTCTGCTGGGTGTGATTTATCATTGTTTCTTTCCCATCATATATGGGGTTCTAGGGATAATTTATCACTGTTGCTTTACCCATCATCTATTGGTTGCTGGGGGTGATTGATCAATGTTGCTCTCTCATCATCTCTCGAGTGCGGGGAGTGATTTATCAATGTTGCTTTCCCAACATATCTGGGGTAGTGCGGTGATTTATTGATGTTGCTTTTCCATCATCTCTGTTGTATTAGGGATGATTTATCACAGTTGCTTTTTCATTGTCTCTGGGTTTCTGGGGGTGATTTATCAATGTTTCTTTCCCATCACATCTGGAGTGCTATGGGTGATTTATCACTGTTTATTTCCTATGATATTTGCTACACTGAAGGTGATTTATCACTGTTGTTTTCACATCATATCTGGAGTGCTTTGGTAATTTGTCACCGTTGATTTACAATCATCACTGAGGCTATGGGGACAATTTATCACTGTTGATTTCTCAGCATATATGGAGTGCTATAGGTGATTTGTCACTGTTGATTTACCATCCTCACTGCTGCTATAGGGGTAATTTATCCCTGTTGCTTTATCATAATATCTGGACTGCTATAGGTGATTTGTCACTGTTGATTTACCATTTTCAATGCTGCTATAGGGGCAATTTATCACCGTTGCTTTTCCATCTTATTTCCATGCTAATGTGAGCACACATCTGATAAAACTAACCTCTTTAGCCCCACCTCCTAGATTAAACCATTTATAGCTCCTTCGTTGAAAAGTACTAACAAAGAAACTTCTTAGCCAAAATTATAATCCTATTATTGAATAACACTACAGGGGGCATTGGTGTCCATGTGCTCTAAGGTGTCAAACTCCCAATAGATTGAATTGCTGGTGACAAAGAGGTGGAGGTTCGAATCTCAAACAGGCACACTTAAAACTGTTTTCCACGTTCAATTTATTAATGTGGTTTTCCAATATCTTCTTTACACCAATGCCAATGCATTTCCCTAAACTACCTCCTAGAGCCTTACCCTTTAGATAAGCTCCTTCATAATCTTGGTGTTAACTGTAATAATTAATAAAGGTATGGGGAAAAAATGGTGCTTCTTAGGTGAATTCATACCTGAAACGTACTGATCTTTACTAATTTACTCTACTTTAGAGGTGGAGTTCTAATAATATATGTTTTCTCCATTATTGACTGTCCATTCTATATCCATAAGAACTGCATCATCTTTAATTGAAATTCCCCCTTATCCTTATATGTTTGTATGACATGTGGTTTAAAATAAAATCCTTCGATTTAACTTGAAAATTTATCAAATTAAAATTATTTTCATATTTTATTTGAATAATTTGCACAAATTAATTTAGGCAAAAATCTGTAACCTAGATTAGATTAAAAAAATTGCTGAAGTGTTTAAAAAAATCTGACACCTTAGCCCAGTTGATAGCACATCTACTCACTGAGCTACGGGTCCCGAGTTTGATTCCAGGTACAACCGAAAAATTCATTATTCGATAAATTCGAGCTTCCCCTTTCAAAGTGATGAATAAACGGACGCAGGACCGAGTGTTTTGTCTGTTATAGACTTATGTTAGTATTAAAGGTGTGTGCTGATATAATCAATGCGTTCAGAAAATTAACGTCAAAACCTCAAATAAAAAACTTTATTAAATTACTTTTGAGACGTGAATGCATATCAAAAGGGCAACAATAGATTACACAAAAAACGAAAGCGTGTTAAAAACAAACAAAATGTGGTAAACGATACTGCATAATAAAGAAAAATAATATGTGTCATGTACACAAATTTCAAAGTATTTTAATATTTAAAATATTTCAAAAGTTGAGACTGTTAAGTTATTATGAACGTTAATGAATTTTGGGAGCTTAATTCAGAATTCTTGTGTTCAACACAATAGCATGATACTTGGCTCTCTGGGACTCATTTCAGCTCACGCATAGAGTAAACTTTCAAAACATATTACGGAAACTTAATTTAAGTTAGAACAAAAGCCAAAAGGTAGGTTTGAGCCTCGTTTTAAAATTTGAAATGAGGATAAATGCTGTTGTATTGTTTCAAAATTATGGAACCATTACATGATTATAAATACAAAGTTGCATATTTCAATAATTTAATAATTCGAAACTCAGTTAATTCTATTAATTTTATCGTAATAAAACTAAAATTACTAGAGCTGAAAATACCCATAGATGAAACATAAGCATTTCCTCAAGTCTCATTTTTTTAAAAATATTTGAAAAGGTCCTAAGTTTTTCCCCTAAACATAACTACAAACCCACTTTCCAGTCACGTATGATATAAAGAAAATATACATTTTCATTACTTAGTTTCCTAAAATATAAAAAAGTCATTTTCAATAAAGAGTCTAAGAAAACTCAAAAGATAAATTTAACACTAACCGAAACAAGCGGAAGAAAAGGTTTTGTTTGAAGACCACAAGATTTCATATTTGTCAACGAAGAATAACAATAAAGTTCCATAAGGTAGCTAGACAAGTTTGGCCTACGGCTTTATAAAAACATTCATTTTGCCAACCCGTCCTTTTATAACAATGACTGTTGTTAATCTTAACCATTCCCTTTTGTCAGTGAAGTCAAGATTCATTAAAATGTTTTAATTATAATTATTGCTCGCAAGAATGACTTCTTTTTGTGTGTTTGTGTGTGTGTGTGTGTGTGCGCGCGCGCGCGCGTCGGGAACACTCATGGGCGGAAAAGAAACGCAAAGGGCATAAGAATAGGTAAAAAAAAAATTTAGACACAAGAAAAATCTTCGAAGTTAAAAAATTAAAGAGCAAGCAAACATAGCGTTAGAAACGGAATAAAGAGTTGACGCTCATTAAAATAAATGAAGGAACGAAGTTGTTTGAGTCTAAGAGAATAATTTTCATGTAACTACAAACACAAGGAGGAGTTCTCTAAGGTCTACGTCAAGTCTGTGTGATGTTTTAAGGATCTTATTATGGATGCCATTTCCCACTTCACTTTCTTTAGAAGTGTGCATACCTGATGCTGAGTTATACACATTTTTTTTAAAAGATGAAGTGACAGAATTTATTCATTTTAGGCAATAGGCAGTTTTATTTTTAATTTGTGTGCTTTATAGACCATCATCATTTGATTTAAAACAATAACAAAAAAAATCATCATGGTTGTTTCTTCGTTTGACATTTCCAACTTTTTAATATAGAGTTTTAAATGTCATTAAATTAAAATGTATATTTTCCATAATTACGAGTTCCAAAAACATGTAATTTTTATGTTTTCACGAAATGGTGTTAATGTTCTTGAATTGTATTGTAAAAGTATATATTTATGCAAGATTAATTATCATATAGGCTTTTTGCTGTATTTTATTCCCATTTAGATTTTAACATATTATATTTAGAAAAAATAATAATAATCTTTATAAATCAAAAGTTCTTAGCTTCCTTAAAACTAAAATGACATATAAGAAATATAAATAGCTTAGTATGATAAATGATAAAAATTAATGTTAACTTATTTGAATTTTGTTATTAGCTAGACACATACTTAAACTTTCCATATTTTGTATATGTGATTAAATAAAATAAATGTATATAAAATATATAGGCCTATATTACATACATACATACATACATACATACATACATAAATATATATATTAACTCACTTTGGTAGCCAAATTATCTAAGGCGTCACTTTACAATATACTAGACTTCTTATGACAAGAGATTGTGGTTTGATCCCAGTCGGGTATACTGAGATTGGTTTTCCACGTAAATGCAAATACATTTCCTCTGAATTCAACCTTCCTCATTCCTAACCCATTAGCGTAATTAGTACATAAGATAAGAAGACATGGTGTTAAATACATATAGATATATCTATTCGGGTTATTACAATTGATCATATATTAATAAGCAACGTCATCATTATATAAATATCGTAATATATATTAGTAAAGGAAATGAAACTAATATCTGATGATTACGTTACTTATTAATATGTGACCAATCCTAATTTAGCTCAACCTTTATCACTAAGCACCCAGCATACTAGAACGTACGTACGTTCTATGCACGTTCAAGAAACCAGTCATAATGAAAAGGTTGCAAGACAAAGAATAAAAGAATGCAGATCACCAGGGCTATTTATTTTTCCTATTCTAAAATCTGCCAAGCCCAAGTATCCAGACCTAGCTATCTTAACATTAATAAAGATGAGCATTCGACTAATGACGTTGAGGGAGTTAGGGTATTGCTTAATATTAATGTAAAACAAATAACATGGAATTAACATAGGCTTCAAGGCCGATTTATTCTCAGACGATAGAATAAGTCTCAAAAAGGAAAACAATATAATCCACTATAGATGCTAAGAAGTTATATATATGTAAGTCTACCAAACAATATTAAAAGAAAGCGATTGAATCGCATTTAACTAAATTAGAAATATATATTCGTTTGACAACATTATCAGTTCAAATACAAACAAGGTTGATAATTGCGAACAATACGCAAATTCTAAAGCTATCATGGATACAACATTTCCCCTAACCATAAGGGCTAAGTCGTTCAAAAGATCACTCTAAATAAACGATATTAAGCTTGTCTTGGAAGTCTAAACATTTTAAATATCCGTCATAATAAAATATACTTTTATAACATAACTTGCAGAGTTTTGCTCGTATCTAGCGTTGCACCTAATTTTAATCAGAAACATGAGTATCCTCAGCCAATAATCCGTGAGGCTGGAGTAACTTAGGCAGGAAATTAATTAAGTACTTTCTACCCTATCAGCTCAGTTAACAATAAATTCCTAACATTATAAAAATATCTAATGTATTCCTCTATAACATTGGATATAAAAAATTATGATACGAAAATCATTAGTAATGCATATACTTACTTCAACACTACACAAATAGAAACAGAATTAAAGTGCACGATAGTGCTCAAAGGTTAAGTACAATAAGATTGACTTGAGAATAAATCATTCCAAATCGGATCCAAAAGATATATGTCAGTACCCAAGACAAATACTAATAGAAATTAAATTTAGTTAAAAATATATATATATATATACATGTATATGCCCCAAAATAACCAAATTTAATCCCTACATAATTTTGACTACATTTAACCGATGCCTAGCTTTCAATAAAAAATATATAAAAAAAACTACTCCGAAATAAAGATCGCTTACATATTGGTAAGTCCCTGATTCCTATTAGCATCAAAGAGTAAAGTTCCATTCTGGCTACTAGCTTATATTATAGTTTGAACAGCGGGGAAATTGGGTAGGGAGATATCACATGAACAATGAGGTAATTCACAGCAAGTCAGAAATGGCCCTCTCACCGACACCTGAGCACAACTTCGTGAGGATGACCTCGAGGCGGTAGGTAGACACAAGTTATAGCGCTTCTGGCACTTTTCCCCAAGCTTTAGCGCCTGCGCAGCGTCTTGAACTCGGGGATACGTACAAGCGAACAGGAGTCACACGCCACTTAGCCACTTCGCGACTTCAATCTTGTTTCCTAGCTAAACTCGAACGATGGGCAGTGTTCTGTGTTGACATGCGTGGAGTGGCCATACAAGGCGCTGACTTCCCGGTAAAATGGGGTAAGTGTTTATATACTCTCTTAAGGTGGCGGAAATTGGTGGCTATTGTGTTTGTATCCAAGGTACATCACCTTACCTTAAATTTGTCCATCATTTGAAGGATAGTTGAGCTAGGATAAGCTATGAAATTAAAACAAACATTTTAAACAGTTATTATTTTAGCGCTAACCATGTAATCTATTAAATACACGATTTACAAAATTTAAAGTTAACATACACTTGTTTTAATACTTTGCCTAAAACAAGTCTAGGAACAGTAACAGTGGCAACGCTATAAATTTTTCATGTTATATATATGTATAGCGATATATATATATATATTATATATATATATATATATATATATATATAGTACAGTGGCTACTTTATACGTTATCCCTTATAATATATATATATAAATAAACAGGAAAATGCATATAGTAGCCACTGTATCTATTCCTAGCCATATTTTAGACAAAGTATTTAAAAAATATGTATGCTACCTATAAATGGTGTAAATCAGGTATTTATTAGATTACCTGGTTAGCACTAAAATAATAACAGTTTTTAATGTTTATTTTAATTTTATACTCATCCTAACTCATCTAACCTTCATATGATGGACAAATTTAAGGTAAGGTGAAATTAGGATTGATCACACATTAATAAGTAACGTCATCGTCAGATATTATTTTAATTTCCTTTACTTGTTCTGTTCTCCTTGGCACCACTCTTTATTTTTTGAAATCACTCAAAACATACACTTTAAAATATAACATGCCTATAAATTCTACCAAATACCATATTTGATATTTTTTCGGTATCATGATGTTCTCATCCAATCACTAAACTTTACAAACAAAATGTTTTTAATGCTTTTGATTGACCAAAATACTAACTTTGCAATCATTGCTTTCAATAACCACTCATTTTGCAAGCATTGTTTTAAATAACGAAATATTAAATCAAATTTACAGTCCATCCATCATAGGAGTGGTGATAACTGACAGCCAGAAGAATATTTTATTGCAAACATTGGTTAAACATAATTAATTTTAAAGCTATGTGGAAATAGCTAATTCCTAGTAATACTATATTATCAATCAAAAGTGTTAACAAATTCTTCTAATAATACGTCACTTAGGATTACTGTATAATTGACTTTTTCGTAACTATTTGAAAGAAAAAATTATCAATAAAACTAAAATGTACTTTGTTTCGCTGTTGCGACAGCGAGAGATATTGTAGTGCGTGAAATAATAAATAGGATAATATTCTATTTGCACCTGTGTCTTCTTATAACTGGGTTATAGTTCATACAATATACAATAAATAAATATTTTTTATAACTTAGAGTAAGAACCAAACAAGATATTAGTTTCAAAATCAAGCGTTTTTAATTTGTAAACACATGCGTTTGAACACAGCTTAATATGGTTTGTATGATGTCAACTTCACTCATTTCATCCTTTATTTATGAAGTGAAGGCAGCCTTTTTAGAAGCAATCGTTTGGAAAGCATTTTTAAGTGAACCTCAGAATACCCTGCCACAATGCCACAAAAAAACCCCACTAAAACCATTATTTTCATAAATTTGTATTTCAGAGATGTAAAACCGCTCAAAGAAAAAATTGTTGGTTGTGAAAGTTTTGACAACAACCTAACACATGGTCTTTCAGACCATGGTTTGGCGAATGGATACGTGAAAGTAGATCTGGTAGCTTCCCCTCACACTGTCAGATACCACCGTTCTTATGCTGGATGGACTGTGGATAAGTTTAATAATCTACAGTGTTTGTTGATAGATCGTGAATGTAATACAATTTTGTGAACGCATGGCTGACACGTTAATGTATCGCTTCAGCTTCTGTTTTCTATTTTCTATTTTAAGGATGTACGGAAGGTAACGCGAGGAAAGAGATGAATTTTTTTTTTTTCAGTTTTTGTATGAAAAAAGTTTGGGAGTGACAATAAATTAATTATTGTATAAATATGTGTGCCTAGTTCACAGAGAAGGTACACACCAGACCCAGAGCCTCCAGATTAAAATGACTGCGCTCCTTGGGAGAACATGAAGCCTTCATCAATGGGATCGCTAGATATCATCAAGGGGCTTAAAAAAGCTAATTTTAAATATGGTTTCACTAGAGAGAAGACAAAAATATCGTTAGACCGGCTTCCATGAATCTAAGTTCAGGTAGCGACCCAGCCTTCTCTTCAAATAATCCTACCCCCAAAAAGGGATTATTAAAACTGCACATTACGATTACAATGGTACTTTTATGATGGACATGTTAAAAGGGTGTCGTTTAACGGCTGCACATTTGGAAGTGCTTTTATCACTGAGCATTGATAATAACGAACCCCAGTGTTGATGGACTTAACTTGGCTCAAAGAGTGCAGCGAAACTTCCGTAAGGCTGAAGATGTGAATATCTTACCTGTGGCCTAGTTTGATTTTCTATGGATAGTTATCACAATAGTTTTTGAAAATTTGGTCATAGGCACCCTAAAATTTGATGATGACTTCTCCTCTTCTTTTTATTAATTAATTATTAATTAATGGTGACGAATAAAATATTCTAAATTTGGTTTTGGTTTCTCAATATATCTAGAAATCATATATAACTATTTATTTCAATTATTTTGGAAATGGTACCTCAACCACCCCCTGGTGAAGTTTGCTGAAATGACCTTTAAGAGAGTTTCTCATCAAATACCAATATGGTCATGGTAGGTATTATGCTAAACGTATCTACTAAACTAAATATGTTTTGTCAAAAATTAATAAGGACATAAAAGACACCAAAATACTGGCCTCAGCTCGCGTACCCTTCCATACAACCTTAGGTTCTTCACCTAACACGACGTTGGCATATGGATTTTTCGAAAGCCATCCGCTTCTCTAATTTATACACAAAATGTTTAAACAAAAAAAATAAGCTTAACTACTTCTTGTTGGTATCAATACCCTAGACAGAATTGAAGGTTTCATCCAATTTCTATCTCTGTTTTTCTTTCAGCCCTCGCTGATACGCCATTGTCTTTCCATCTCGAAGAGGTTATTAGTCTGTCGTTTTCTTCTGCCACATCACGATTCACTTCCAAGCTTTAAGCTTTTGCTCTCTGCTCGTGGATTCCACTCACGACTCGCATCTCTTCTTCTGAGGAAAGACTGATGACCTTCGGGCCGGGCTATGACACCAGAGCTTTGGGGGCGCGAAGGAAGATTTTCCCTTACCCCTCTTTCTATAACACCCCTTCCTCCTTCACTTGCCGTAGAGAATTTTTTCTTTTACCATTTTGCCTTCTTCTCTCACAACCACCTTGGGAAAACAAAAGTAGATCAGTAAAAAAAAGTGTATCTTGTGGTTGAGGAGGGAATCTTCTCTTTCTCCTTCTTTACCTGGTTACTTGATGGTTTGTATGTGGAAGGTTACAGCAACAGCCGACAAAGCAGGATAGAACTTCTTCAGACAAAGTGGTGGGCGTACGTGCCGTGTGATTTCACCCCCCCCCCCCCACCTACAAATCTTATCCGGACTACTTTATTTTAACTCCAATGAGACACACACAATCCAACATCTAACAGCTGCAGGCACAATACACACGCCAATTTTCATAGGAACGGGCTTATTTGACGGCTAAGAAAGTCACTATATATTTTTTTACGTATTAACACGTCAAGTCATGTGATCTGTAGCTGTATCTTTTGATAGATAACATCAATACTTATAAAATAACACTCATAATATAGTAATGTTATCAACGTTTGCCGTATAAAATTTATATTTTCTAAAATGTTTAATAAAATTAACCTGTACTTGCCATTACCATATTCTACTTACAATTTTTCTTTATTTTACATATTCACGTTTTCATGGAAGATACTTTCATGAATTTACTAATCTTATATTTTATCAATACTCGATTGATTACAATAAACCAGTTCATACTGTTTATAGGAAATGTGTATTTCACCTGTGGATACACAATTAACAATTCCTACATAAGTGTTAGCAAAAATTAGCATAGGTTCCAACCAAAGTTTATTAAAACCACTAATTCTCTTAAACAGACGGATACCTTTAGTTAAAATCTACAAAGTGCATTAGGTTCATTTCATGGTTTATATGGATGATTGTGAGTTTTTTTAAATCTGGTATCTAACGTGCAATTTGAAAACACTTGGTTTAGAAATAACTTCGATTCAAACTTACCCTAGCAAAACACACTTACTCTTAATATTAAAACTTGCCATAAACAGGCAATAAATGAGTATAGCTAGAACGGGTAGTGAGACACGATGCTAAAAATAAAACAAGCTGTAAAACAAGTCAATACACAAATACTACACTTAGACTTCTAGTAGATCTCTCTAACCCTATGACTGCAATAAAAATGTAATGTTTTTGAAATGTTATATATTTCCTCATTCAAGAATACCTTACCAATGCCTTTAACCTTTTAGAGAATACAAAAAATTGATTTGTTAACAAATATTGACAAAAGTTTACTAATATTTATATTATATTCCACTTATCAGTTAAAAGGTAGAGATGAAAAATACGATACATGAAGTGTGTATAAGCTAAACGCCAATAGTGAAAATGCCTATTTCACGAATGGGGCACATTTCTGTCCATTTTAGTGGGCTGGCTAATTCTATTTACCATTTAACGAACTGGGTAGAAAAACTATTAAAAATTATAGCATCGCGTCTTACTACCCGTTTGGGTTGTACGCTTAAGAACTAATTACGCTAATTGGTTAAAAATGGGGACGGTTGAATTTAGAGGAAATGAACCCACATTTGTGTGTAGGGAGAGTGGAAAACCATTTAGGGGAAATCCTCCTCAGTTTCACCCGACCGAGATTCGAACCTTGATCTCCCCGTCCTCGGCAGCCTAGCTCAACACTAAGCTAGCGCGTTAGCTAACTACGCCACCGAGGCGGGTTGCTTGGTAAATATTGCTTTAAATCTTGCCCATTTAATTAACTGGAACTTATTGCACTATCTACTACAAGATTAACTGAAATTAGCTTAAGATATTAAACTAACCAAACCCAAATTAGTCTAACAGTCCATTCAAAAACGATTAAAATTTAAATTAACTTAAATACCAAACCTGAACTTCACTTGTCAATTTCATGGATGGGTAAAAACTCACCCAGTTCATGAATTGGATAACAATTGGAGCTGCTGAGTTTAAGAAATAGACAGCTAAAAACTGGACAGCATAATTCTTGAACTGGACCATTTTTTGCTCAGTTCGTGAAAGGGTCAGGGTAGAGGCCAGTTAACGGAATGGGCAGAAATTTGCCGAATTCATAAACTTGGCAGATTCACGAATGGGGTGTAACATTTTATATATATATAACGCTATAATATATTATAAATATTCATACATAATATATGTAAAATATATATTATATATTAGTATATAATATGTATAATAATACATTATATATAATATATTATATAATAAAATATATATAATATATATTTGCACCATGTATTACCATCCATCCTATATATATACATATTATACATATATATATATATAAATGTATATATACATATACATTTTATATATATAAATGTATATATAATTATTAATAATAACCTATCCTTTTGTCACCGACAAATAAAATTAGACAAGCTTGACGTTTAGTTGCGTGTGAACCGGTGTGAGTGAAAAGTACAAGTAACTTTTGAACTGTAAAAAGTGTTCTTAAGGTGGCGGATCTAGTGTAGTAGTCATTTCGACTCTCACCCTATCTTTGGTGCGAGCGTGATACTCGCTCAGTCCCTGCATTTCAGGCTGACCAACCCTTGAATCGGAGGCGTGAAGCCGATAAAGGAATTCCATTGGCAATATTGGACAAATACAAAATGAACCGAATAGTGTCACGTAGTGAGGTCGGGCCTTTTCTCGTTTTACCATATCAATCGATTCTCTAGTCCCAGAATGATGTGTTTACAGTCACGTTTCCAAGGTATGTGGTTCCTAGAGTCCATAATTATTATTACTATTATTAGAACCACGTCTTACTACCCGTTCGGGTTATACGCACTTACGCTAATGTGCAATGGTAGGGTGATTGTGAGATGAAATGGAGGACCTACAGTTTAACGTGGGATCCGAACCACGGTGGAGGCCTGGCATTCCTCACATTCACAAGTTGTGATTAATACACGTCTTGTCAGAGGTGAAGGAAGGGTTTGGCAATCAGATAAATCTGTGCCGTGACCGAGGTTTGAACCCCGGACCCTCGGCACAGAAGTCTGACACCTTACCCCTAGACCACCAGGTCACCTAGAGTTCATAATGAATGGATAAAATATTTTTTTTCCTGCGGATAGTAAGTTATAGAACCGGGATGGGCAACCCTGTCGCCAATCGCCACACGTGGCAAATCTGCCATAAATTTTGGCGAATCTTAGTTTACCAACTCTCACAGTAAAACGAACTTTTTCCTGACGGTGTGTGCTTGTGGTAACTTGATATTTCCTGCACATTTTTGGAAGAATTCCTCATATAAATTTAGTTCAAATATTCAGCCAATGCTTACGTAACTTTTCACAAAAAAGGATTGTCAAAATTCGCATAAAAATTATAAAATTTTCAATCTGAACAATGTTCATTATTTGTGTCGGAGACGGTTGTAACTGAGTATTCAAAGTGTACATGTTTTAAATAAATGTGTTCAAACAGTGTGTATTGTTTTAAATATTCGATTGAGAAAATTAATGTCTCAATTCTTACAAGGTGTGGCGAATTTCACTTCTCATTCGACACATCTGTGGCTACATTGAAAAATTAGTTTCCAACCTCTGTTATAGAACATAGTGAATACATTGCAAATAAATAATCATTAACGTGAACGCTGTTATGAATGATAAAATGGTATCAATGAATTCTTTTACCATATATTTTCTTCAAGTTTTCAAATACTTACTTTCAATAGATATTCATGGAACTTTTCAAAAACAAAAAGTGTATTCATAGATCTTTTAATCTTTCGTCATGTAAATAGGCTGAAATATATATTCTAAGGTGAAATAAACATTATTTTGTAATACGTTGCTCAGACAATATTTCTTTATAGCTTTTGAAGGAAAAAACTATTCTATTAGTCAAAAATTCACTTTCTCTATGTATAAATAACAAGAACGTTGTAAATGAGAATCCTTCATATAACTTGTATTATTGGCATGGTCTTCATGAACTAGCGGTAGCAACTACGTTGAGAGTAATGCAGTACTTTTTTCGTAACACATTTAATTCATATAACAGGCTTAGATATGAATGTGTGCTCATATAGACGTGGAAAGGTGAATCGGAGAAAATTGTAGCTCTACATGCTCTTGTAAGGGGAATATGTTTTTGATGAGCTGCCCAGCTGAAATCAAGGCCGTGCTCAAAAATACATTTTTTGGGGGAGGGGGGGGAGATATGTATAGAGAAAAGTGTGGGGGGCTTATATCTTTACTTGCTCGTAGTTAAGTTTTCCTAATAGGAGAAGACAATAGTTTTTTTTACATTAAATCCTCCCTTAAACAATTAAAAAAACCTAAATGGGATCGAAGGTGTTATTAATTTGATAGGACTCAATATAATACTTGCAAAAATATTGATGAAGTTTAGAAAAATATATTAGAGGGTTAGTTTAACCCCTAAAACACACCCTCTTTGATACTGTTCCAGCTTCAATAAATATGGGTTGAGTGCATTTGTAAGGAAAGTGATTCACTACATGTTGTCTGTTAATTTGCTCATCAATAAAATATTTCCGCTCTATGATTTTGATCAGCTACAACGTCTTATTAGGTTTGTAAGAAATTATTTAGTGTAAGTATCAATATTTTGTAAGTTATACAAACGTTAGAGTCACCAAGACATATACTTTTTTTTATGAATACCGACTTTATTTTGGTACGTAAATAAAATACAAATTTCAAATAACATAATGTTATATTAGAATAAAAATAACTGAAAGCACGTTACCAGGTACATTATATTAATAAAATATTTACTGTATGACTACTTAGCAATAAAACAAAGATTACGCTCTTTATGAAATAGTGTTATAGCAAACAAACAATATTGTGTGTAATTTAAGCTTATTTCAATATACTAAGACCCAAAACAATAAAAACACTTGTACCCCTAGGAAGACATTCAACCAGTAATGAAGTGTAACAACTTCTGATCCTCAGTTGACCCCGTATATTCTTTTAGAATCATAAATTTAACACTTTTTTTTACTTTCACAAAAGATTGTCTTTATATAATGGTGGTGGATAGAGATTCTTGTTTGTTGGATGTAGGTAGTGATTGTATTTGTGGAACCTTTTTTCTTCTAGAGGATTCTTTTCCGATTTTTTAAAAATATGTAATTATACACCCTCAGAAGTTATTTTGAGTTTTAAAAATAATAATTGAAGTGGTATACGTTATTCCACTTCACAATAAAAAATTAACTTTATTTTACATTATGTTATGCGCTACTCGTCATTCTGCCCGTCTGAACACACAGGAAGTGGATGGTGTAAAATAACCGTAAGGAAGACAATTATTTGAAATTTATGAAGTTAATCGAGGAAATATTTAATATTTAAATATCAGTTATACTCCCTTTCATAAATCACAAAGAAGGAGAAAAAAATTGTTCCAAATTGGCTTAGTGAGAGAAAACATTACAAAGTAAAATAAATTACTCTTCGCAACAAAAGCAAAACCTTGCCGATTGTACTTTTCAAATAAATATGGGCTTTTTAACAAAACTAGATATATTTGTTTCACATTTTGTTTAAATATTTAAATGTCTTTATTTATTCTGGTGAAGTTAAGGTGTAACACTTTGTCCTACACTTAACCAGGTTACAAAATGATCCATTATAAATATATATTTTTAATTTAAATTAGTAGCATAATAAACAAAAATGTTAACTAAATAAATCTTAACAATTAAACAACCAGCAAATTACAAACAAATCAATAACTCACAATAATTATTATCTAATAAAATAATATAAGTATTACTTATTCATATATCATTGATTAGCTTGATAATAATGTTGTTTACCACTCTCCTTCCAAGCAAATGTGGGTATATCACTTCTAACTCATCCCTACCACATTAGAATAATTATTATCATATATGTGTATAATCTGAACAAGTAGTAAGACGAGGGGATAAAAAATCTTAATAAATCATTCACACTACAAAATGTTTATACATATATTAAGATTAAAAATAATTTATTTTAGAAAAACTATGTATATACACATTTAAAAAAATTGATGTAGGATCTGTTATCGGCTTCATTTCTGAGAATATCAGAGGAACTGTGAAACAAACCGAGATGAATAAAATTAATTTCAAGGGGAGAGGGAGATTTATAACAAATGGGGCATTATTTTAAGGGGTAGTGGGGAATTAATACAAGGGGGTTATTATACTTTTTAACTCCTGGTTCTACCACCACTGAATAAGCCTAATAGCGTAGAAATAAATATAAAATATTTCACACCACGATAATAATGGATTAAATACCAAAGCTACTATAGTTGTTAATTCGTTAATTACGGTTATAGCCGCATATAAATATCATATTCTTTCAATTTGAAAATGACACCTGGACACGGAAATTGAACCTAGGACCCTTTTGGTTTAGTGCGATAATGATCTCACCACCGAGCTTAATTACGAGGGTAATTCTTTATTCATAAAAAAAAAGTTTCCTGATTCTATTCCCGTGTCCAGGTGTCATTTTACAATTTAAATACTATTGTTATTATTGTTATTATTGTTATTATTGTTATTATTGTTATTATTGTTATTATTGTTATTATTGTTATTATTGTTATTATTGTTATTATTGTTATTATTGTTATTATTGTTATTATTGTTATTATTGTTATTATTGTTATTATTGTTATTATTAGCACCGCGTCTTACTACCCGTTCGGGTTATACGCACTTGCGCTAATGTGTAATGGTAGGGTGATTGTGAGATGAAATTGAGGACCTACAGTTTAACGTGGGATCCGAACCACGGTGGAGGCCTGGCATTCCACACATTCACAAGTTGTAATTAATGCACGTCTTGTCAGAGGTGAAGGAGGGTTCGACAATCAGATAAATCTCTGCCGGGACCGAGGATTGAACCCCGGATCCTCAGCACAAAGGTCTGACTTCTTACCCCTAGACCACCAGGTCACCCTACAGTTTAAATAACAGTTGCTAAATAATACATTGGTCTGATTCATATATATTTTATCGGCAACTTTTTTCTCATCAATGGGTCGTGTGTAAGTATGTTAGGGAAGATAAGGGTTTGCGCGAACTAATAAGGCGGAAGGGTTGGTTCAAGGGGGCGAGCCGTGACGGCTGAAGTGTTGACTGTGGGCAATGACGCTTCTACCGGCGCCATCTTCAGCGACACTTCAGACGGGAGACTATCACCAGCGGCGTCTTCTATTAGCACCCTTCATCTTTTCAGCCGTCTCTACGAGCCTAGCATTTTTCTCCTGCTGTGCCATCACTCGGGGCGACACGTACTGTCATTGGCGCGTCCAGACCCCCCTGGGGTGATGTCGATGTAACGAGATGTGATGGCAACAAAGGATATTGTTTGATATATAAGTGTGAGAAAGTGGAGTTTGAGTAATTGAGAGCATATTTACAAACAAAAGTTCATCTATTTATCAAATTTATCTACTGTTGATTAATTACACAGCAATATATACACACAAACTGATCAATTAAAATGAATATATTTATTGGATGGTTAAATAACTAAAACTTACCAAACTAGAAAATTATTCCAGTTTTTTTTATGTTGAGTTTACTCAAAATTTAAGGTAGATAAATATCAAGAATTGTTTGACCATAAAATTAGTCTTAAAATGAAATTTAATACCACTCTTATCATCAATGTTAACAAGCATCTGCAACCTCCCTGTTTTTAAACTATCGTTTGTCGAGTGCTAACCACAAGAGGGTTTCCGTGAACTACGAAATTCTTGAACTTAATATTATTTTACATCCCGTGAATAATAGTTTTATATAAATTTATTCAAACCAAATTATCTTAACAGTTTTGAAGTTAGTTCTTAAAGGATCATGACCTCGGTATATGTTCTAAAAACTCTTTCCTATTCATCAATTGAACCCCTTCAAATAAAATTTCACTAAATTTAGTTTTAAACAGATATATTATGGAATGAGATGGTAGTCTTCTTTGTCAGCACCCCAAAATCCCTTAATATTTGATCATCAACAAACCTAAAAAAAAAAAAAAAAGTTCTCAATTAATTACGTTCAAATAAAGAAGAAATGCCTTCAAACTACCATATTTTCTAACATTCTTTATTTAAAGCTATGCCTATTATTCTCATCAAGCCTAGGAAACAGGATGAGAAGGGAGAATTTATAAGGAGGTGCCATAATATTCCCCTAGAGAGAGAATTTAGAACACAAATGGGGGTTAAACCATATAATCGGAATTTAATCACGTTCTTCCCATTCAGTTTGGGGCGTGCTAATAGTTTAAAAGTTACCATATTTTTTAAAGTGTCCTTTCTAAAATATAAGTATGTTTGATAACATTACTTTCACGCTCTTAGCTTGGTGGATATCCATTCCAGTGGCTAAACGATAAGACTGTCGATTATAAATGTAGGTAGCCCTGGTTCGATTACTGACTGTTTTGACAAAGATATATAATATGTGAATCATGGTCCGTCCTATTATTTAATTAATCAAACTATTTAGAAGCTAGGGTTGGGGCTATGGTGTAGATTAAAATAGCTCGTGAATCAGGTATCGACATAGGCCTAGTTTTCATGACTATAATTACGTCTACCCATGTCAGTGTCCAAATGGTCTAAGGCGTCATTCTCGTGTTAGACTGACCTGTTGATGACGGGGATATTGGGTTTCAAATCATGTTCGGATCTATTGAGGGTGGTTTTCCCTAAATGTTTTCCCACTCTTCTTCCACTCGAATGCGGGTAGATTACCAACAAAATGCTTTCTTCCTCATTTATATCCCAAATATGCATATAGCCTGAATATGTAGTGATATAAATTGATAAAAAATAATAATTATCACTACCGTTTGTTGAATACACCAATCAAAATTAGTAAAGCAGATCCCAAATGTTTTATCAAAGTAATATAAAGAATCTATTCAAACATATTATATTATCTTGAATAAATAAATCTCATCAGCCATAGTCATGATCGTTGAGGTAAAACACTACCAACTATGTGATTTATCTCTGAAGTATTTGGGGTTCAAATTTGGGTGGGGTTGAAATGCAAAAATTACAAGGTGTAAGAACATGGCATGTGTACGAGTGAATCCAGCCGTACGTCGCTGTTAGTCCAGTCCCGAGCTCTCTCGGGAACGCTTTCAGCATTTGATCATCAATTTTATAACCAATCTGATTAAAAATTTATTTAACCCTGATTTTGAAATTTGATAGCATATATTAGTGTAGTATTATATCGTTCACAAAGTTGCGTTGAAATATATCATTCTAGTCTTTTATATAGTACAATTTTAATGAGATTAATTAATATTTACCTTCGAAACCCGTTTTTACGTGTGCTATTTTGTAACTGCACCGTTTTTTTTGGTCTTATATAAGTTGGTATTCTACAAGTAGCACTCTTACAAACACTTCTACGAAAATAATTTGTTCTTATAAATTATGTCAATAAATTAGTTACGAAATGATTTGGTACTATAAATTATAAACTATGTTAATAAATTAATTAAAAACTGAACTTTGTAACTGAAACCACCCGTTTATCCATGGAAGGGAACTTGAGTTAAGGTAAATCTATTTTTACAGTTTTTATGTCAAAAATGTTTTTTGGTCAAAATAAACTACTGAATCAATATTTTATTTATTTTAATTTTCTACAAATAGTGATCTCAGCAGATCGAATATCTGTCATGGGCGTAGTGGCATTGGAAAATAAACTTGTTTTTATCGCCGCATTTATACTAATTATGCTAGTGTGTTTGGAATGAGGTGGGTTGAACTTAGAGAAAGTGTGTCTACATTTGCGTGGAAGAAGAGCATAAACCAATATAGAAAATCACTCTCGATACACCTGATCGGGATTCAAACCCCCAATTTAACGATAATAATCAGTCTAATATATTGCGAGAGTGATGCCTTAGACCATGCGCCCACCGAAGCGGGCAGTGAAGAAAGGAAATCATATATAGATTCCGCGATGCTCATGAGAAATTTTCACTAACTCTTAAGATTAATGTGCAACAGATTAAACCAAACGTATCAATCACAAAGAAAATTTTGTTTATTTTTATCCACATTTTTTTTTTGCTACCTATAAAATAGTATAAATATATATAACTTATCTCGTGCTCTCCCTGTCTTAATGACTTTTCATGCTTGTTAAAGTATTATTTATTTTTTGTTATCAATAAAATGAGTCCATTGACTCTCGGACGTGGACCCTTCCTTGTCTATCCATCACCTGTTGATAACATCCACCCTCCAGTCAAGTACCTGTGGTGTCCTGTATGTCGAGAGACACTTCACGGGACAGTAATCAATGGAGTTATCACAACCAATCAGGCGCACTCTACAGGAAATAACTTGTACCAATAATACCAACACGAGGAAATGGCAATATCTAAAATCGCCGGGTATAGGAAGAATCATATCACGAAGGCTGACGTAATATTTAGTACCGTCAAACTACTAGGTAATTTACAAAAAATATTTTATCTAAGTTTTAAATTACAGAACAACCCCGTCATTTCAAACTTCAGTGGTGCAAAATTTTGGATAATCTGAGCCCAATTTTCAGAAAATGAGGGGAGGGGGGCAGGTAGTGAAAATATGTTATATAAATGATTGATTACAATTGATATGGATAACAAACTCAAAGAAAAAAGTGGATTGTGAGAAAAAGAGTGTTTAATATTTACAAGCTGTGGTCAGTAGAATGATTTTTTCCTTCAATTAAAACTAATTACAGTATTGTAAACAAATATACTGTAAATGTAAACCTACATGAGCTTCCAATCAGTAAAATTAGTGTAAATTTTAAGGACAAGCAGGAACGTGCACATTTCATCGTCGTACCCCCCCCCCCCCCCAGCTGACAATTTTTCCCGCCTAAACAGAGTTTTTGTTAATCCGAAAAACCTTCGTTCCCAATTAGTTCTGATTAACGAGGTGTTACTTTTTATTGGATGTTTTATTTTTTTTATTTGTTCGTTTTAACTTTATCATTATTAACGTCTTAATTTAAGGTGTAGTTACTGTCAATATAGTTGAAAGAAGATGCACCCCCATTAGTATGGAGAGAAGATGGATAAAACCTCGGTGGAAAACCCCACGCCATTGCATCAGACCAAGATTCGAACCTTAGACCTCCCCACTGTCGGGAGTTCAGTCTATTGTGCTCCCTTTTTTCATTTATTTGAGGCATTTAACGGCTACTCTATGATCCGACTGATTATATTAGTACACGACTTATGAACTAACTTAAATCTAGAACAGACACAACATCCAGCCCCCGGCCATTATGTCATCAATGTTAAAGGATAAAACTACATTTCACCAATGATAAATTTTTCCGCCATGCCATGAATCGAACCCGTGACCCTTAGCTCAGTAGACAGACACGTTAACAACTGAGCTAAAATGTCGGACTATTGTGATCCTGATGCCTAAAAGATAACGTTACCACCGGTCCGAGTAAGATTATTATTAATAAAAATTTATTTTACACACAATATTTAATTCTCTTCAATGTAGCAATTTAAGTAGCGTTCCTTTATTTAGAAAGTTTTAAAATAACATTGTGCTCGAAATTTCAAGTACTCAAAACTTGTTTAAAATTTGAAATCAACATTTAGAACGTAATAAATTCTCAATTATTATATGGTATTATTTTGGAATACTCTGAAAATTTAGGAAGTGTATTATACAGTTTTTTTTATATACATTTCTTGTAGTTCCATCGACGTCTGCCAACGGCGCTCTCTTCCCCCTTGTTAACGTCGCTTTCCTTTTGTAACAGTTCGTTCATTTTGCCAATCCCGGAGCAGTCAGATTAGATTACGTCGTTAATTACGAAGACATCGTCAATCTGTCACCATGGAGGTCTTACAAAAGACCCGCCTTCTTACGTGGTACACAAAGGGAAAAACGGACAATTAAATACTACCCAGTTCTTGGGATAGAAAGACACTATGTTGCCTAAGCTCCCCGCTGGGTTTTGGGTGTAGAATCGTTTATAATATAACTAAAAGAATTTCTCAAACGTCCTTATTAGGGGAGTAGAGTGCATTTAGGACTATACAAATTCGATGGATATATTGCATTTTAGCACAGATATTTAAACAATTTAAAAAGTATAAAAATATCAACTGCATTATTTAATTTCCATACAAGCCTTTTAAAATTATTGTATTTGTAATTAGTTCTGTTTCTAAAATTAAAGTCTTTGTAAGATACTTTAAGCCTATTGGGGTGTAAAAATTTGTATTTTTAAAGAATAGACTAATTAAGTTTTGGTAAAAGAACAAAAAAATGTGTATTTTAATTTAATTAATTTTTATTTTAGCATATTATTGACCAACTTCATTTTTTGACTTGCTTAAATTCGATAGTGATGAAAAATATGATTTTTCTAAAGTTTAAATCATTTGATACATATCGTTTTCAAATATGTTGTCGAGCAAAACTATAATTTAGTTCGCAATGTTATATATTATCATTATTATATGTCTGGTTGGCGAGTAGTAGAGCTTACGTGTTTTAATCTTGCTGTCGTGTTGTAGCATGCTACGTCATATTAGTGGATTCACGTGTATGTTCAAGGTCTAAATGGCTTTGTGTGTACAATTAAATGGCGACGAGTAAAGTACAGTTATGTAATCCATTTATAAAAAAAAGTATTTTATGTAGCTCATATGTTTAACAACAGTGTACGGAAATCCGCATCACCTGTATTGTGTGAATAACAAGTAGAATGGCTTTTATTTAAATATTTGCAATGTGTTAAAGTTGGGTGATTAAATGTTGATTACGTTATGCCAAAATTAAAGGGTGTTTCAAATAAAACCAGCCCCAAACGCACACTATTTCATATTATACGTTCAAAATGTGCGCCAAAAGCCGCTATGTATAGTTTCATTAAATTGTTGGTGCACATTTTGAACACAGACTTTGAAATCGTGTGCGTTCAGGACAGGTTTTATTTGCGACATCCCGTACTATTAAGGTTAGTAATGGTATTCGGAAAATTGAAAAATGACACCTAGACACGGGAATCGAACACGGTACCTTTGGCTTAGTACACCAATGCTCTAACCACTGAGCTATCCAGGAGTCGTCTCGCAGAGTCTATGATGGACGCGCGGAAATCGTCGGCTATGAATGTGTGCTTTTATTAAGATCACGAGATATCAGATACCCGAGCCACCCTCGACTCGGTAGTTGGCTTATGGCTGCCACTTGTCGATTCCCGTACCCAGGTGTCATTTTTATTTTTCAGAATATGATATTTAGATGGAGTAATCCCTACTAAAAATCATAAATAATAGCTTTGTCTATTTGATTCTTTAGTAATGATACTTAAACCTGGGTATTAAACTCCACAAGCTCTGTCTATGAAATTATTAAGTCACAAGATTATCCTAAAAAGAAACTCAATTCAGAGAAAGATTTAATCCCCCCTCAAAATGATAGAATTAAGTAAAAAAAAAAGAAGCTTAACCTAGGGTAGGATTTTCAACTCTTGGACGTAATGAATGCAAATTCTTCCAACTCGTAGCTGTTCAACTGAATAGGATTTCTTCCGTGAGTTTTTTTTTTACGGTTATTTTTTTGCACTATTGGGAAGTTAAAATACGAAAACTCTATTCTAGAGGCTCAGCTTTAGGAATTAATTCATGTGAGTGTGATCACTTCTACAAAAAAAACTCAAGACATCATTACTTGGCCTCACGAACTGCTAGAGCCATTGCAAGATCCACCTTCACATATTTGTAAGTCAACTCATGTGATCTGTGACTTTTTATATAATATGCTATCATCTATCAATACTGACCACAGAAATATAGATTTGTTTTTTTCTAAAGGGTTCTTTCTAACAAAATGATACTATAGGTCATCAATTACAAATAAGCACATATGTCTACAGCTGAAAGTCAAAATTTACTTAGAATAAGTTTGCGAGAACAAAAGTGATTAAATGTTTAAATCTTATACACAAACCGAAAACAAAACGATTGTATTCTAACTGATCTAAAGCTTTTTACAATGAATCACCTTAAAGACCAAGCAGTTTTTATAGAGTTTTGGACGTCATGCGACCTGTAAAGTGAATCCAAATTTGTTTTTTATCAAAAATCAAATCACCCACATTGGTGGACACGTGTTCTAGGGTGTTGAATTTGTCTTGTCTTCTTTTCTAACAAATGGAAGGTCAAGCTTAGAATATTGACCGGGTGTATTGACGGTGTTTTTTTTAAAAAAGTGGGTTTTCTACTGTAAGTATATCCACGCAAATAGGCCTAAGAATAAGTTTCCTCTAAATTCCATCTTTATCTTGAATACCTCAGTATAGATATTCCAATTTACAAAGGTCATTTTTCAATATATATTTAAAAAAAGATGTGACATATCTACTAACAATATATATTTATAAACATGTGTAAAAAGATAACCTTTTTAAAAAAACTTTAGATCTTAAATATTTGAATGAATCAAGTTATGAAATATGATTTACTAACTATTCTTGAGCCAGATTTTACGAAGAGAAAAGACGTAGTGTAAATGCAATTCAAACTAAAATAGTTCAAATTAAAAACTTATTAGTTCAAAAACAAAATTTATTTCCTAGTTTATAGGTACAAATGTTACGGAATTGCTAGTAATATAATACATTGCATATATATATATATATATATGTATATAAAATCTAAAAATCCAAGATCCAAAAATTTCAATTTAAAACCGTAAATATTACAATATTATTTTATATTTCGCTCTTATACTAAGGGTTTCATCCCAAGTTAAGATGGTGTTTATTCACGATCAGTTCTTAAATAAGTTTAATGTAGATTTAGAGGAGGCTAGTTTCAAAACGTCCCTTGTATATATATACTTTTGGAATCTGTTGGCATTACAATGTACCCCTTGTCCTCGCCTTTTCCTTCCTATTTTAATCATATAGGGTGGAGCCGTAACAATTAGACGACTAGTAACGTGAAAATTAGCACTCGTATTGAAAATTAAACATTTAGGCATAATTGCTATATAAAAGCAAGCTACATTCCACACTTTTTCACTTTTTGAAGATAATGTCACTCAGATTACCTCCGCCGGACGTCAGGCAAACCTCAGCAAATTGTCCATCACTTTCTTCAGCATTGATTGTCCAATTATTTCCACACCACCCTGCATAATTAATCACGCAAGCAAAGAGTGACAGTAATTAGAGCAAGTAATTCAATCTAATTAATTTGTTAATATTTTTGATTTGATTTTTGTATGTCAAAGTCTTAATTACACTCATCATATATTAAATCACATTTAACTTACTAATTCAATCTTCTCTAAAACTATGCTAAGTTTATTAAAGATATTGTGTTATGAAAGATGTCGTCAATTAACATTTAGAATTTTAACTCTATAAAGTTAAACTCTGACACACTAGTTATTTTAACATTTACAATGGATTAATTTAGTTTTGATGTGTTTTTGTCATATCTTTATAAAATATTAATTAAGCAAGACAAAATTTCGCTCGCTCATTGACAAAAAACAATCATTTGAATGATATTTTCTTTAGGTGATTTAATTCAATATTTTGAGCTAAGCAATCCTAACTTAAGAGGAACGTTAGTTTAATTAATATACGGGAAAAGTTTAACGACCCTTTACCTTAAATATAAATTAAAAAAAAAATCTTTGTCGTGGTGCATATTACTTTCAAATATATGTTTGCAAACAAAATTTAAGTCGAAATACACCAAAATATCCAAAATTATACTTTTTAGTATGATGGGTAAGTTATAAAAATATAATTTTCAATTCTTCTAATAATCCAAGATCCAAAAATTCCAATTTAAAACCGTAAATATTACAATATTATTTTATATTTCGCTCTTATACTAAGGGTTTCATCCCAAGTGAAGATGGTGTTTATTCACGATCAGTTCTTAAATAAGTTTAATGTAGATTTAGAGGAGGCTAGTTTCAAAACGTCCCTTGTCCAACTTAATTTATTTAATTATAAAAAAGTTTTAGTTTTAAAGTGTTAATATCAAGGTGAGACCCACCTGATAGTAAAAGAAATTTCTTATAAATATTCGTGAAAAGGTAAGTTAATGTTTTAAATCTAAATATGTTTTTTCCAATTTCTCATAAATTTAGGAAAACGGACAAGAGCTGTTTTTAAATAAAGCTCCTCTTAATTATTTGATCAGGTAGGCCTATATAATTCCGATCCTCCCTACTCAGTCAGGTAAATAAGTTCCCAACTAAATTATTTTTATTTTTACATATTTTTTAGATATTCTATTTTTTAACCCTTATATGTACTTCGTGTTACTATTGCTAAGATTTAGTGTAATTCCAAGTGAAATAAACATGATGAGTAGGTTGAATTTAAAATAAGTGAAACAAAATTTGCATTGAAAGAGTGGTAAACAATGTCGTTAGAAAAACACCCTTTAATTATTCAGTTATATAATTCCGATCCTCCCTACTCAGTCAGGTAAATAAGTTCCCAACTAAGTTTGTCTGTTCTAATTTTATAGCCGTAGAATTCAAAATGAGAGGATAAAATTCACGTACCACAACCACAATGGCCCTCATCACACCTATGCCTGTAAATTATTATTTGGTTTAATATTTTGGGAAGCTATATTTTATTGGTAAAGCCAACTGAAAATCTAATATCAATTAATTTTTTATGAAAAATCTTTTATTTTTTGTAATACTTAATAAATCTGTAAGACTGTAAGTAACATAATTAATTAACCGATATAATTAAAGGGATTCAAGCGGCTCTTAAATTAAATTTAACATTTTACTATTTTTCAGTAAACAATTTGTACACCCTTGACTAACCAACTTTTTTCCAAAATAAACATTGTTGGTTAATTCTAATATTTTCATTACTATATACAAATATCATGATAATTATTAAAATTATAGTGATTATTTATTAAACCCTTAATTAACCTTGATAAGTAATTTAAAAGTATTTGTATAACGATTAATATATTAAGGAAGGTCACAAACAATGTTTATTTTGTAACTAAAGTTTATTATTCCAGATATTTAGCAACATTTTTTATTGTAAACTACCTTGATCATCTTTAACGAAAAATTTGTCTAACATAATCCAGGTCACATAATACGATTTTTTATATATTGAGTGTCTCAGACGTATACTAAAAATACTTAACTATAGTTTTTTCACGATAACTGACTTTTCCACCAGATAAAATTTTGTTTTATAAAGAATTACTTTTTCATTTGCATGGCAAATATAGTGTCACTTTGACATTGGATGAAAAAAAGAGTTGAATTTCCAAAGAAACAGCCCACACTTTTCAGGCAGGTGAATTAATATTAAAGTTTGTTTCTAGTAATTTTTTGGTTCAATGTTAGAAAAGGCCAAAGTTATCATGAACCGAGTATAACTAGTGTTGTCATTACGTATAGAAAGTGTTCTTCGATGGTGAGCCCATTGAATCCGACGTAATTTCGTGCCATCTTAAGCCTACCCATCACTTCGTTGAATTCGAAGATGATTCAATCTGTGATGGGTTTCCTGCCTCAGCAGGTAAAATAGTGAAGAGGAAAAGATTCGTCAGAAAAGGAGTGCGAAGAGAATGAAATTGTAAAACAAGGGTGGTCAAAACAAATAATTGTCAATCTGATGTTGGCAACTAAATGTTTTAGTTAATAGTTTATTAAATTTGACATAACATATATTTTAAAAAAGGAATATTATTTTTATTCGCTTCCTAAATATATATAAAAATTATTTTCAACTGTTGAGTAGCCTGAAAGATTAATATTTAAAACAATATTTTATACTTTTTTAACACTTCAAATTCAATGTTATAGTTAAGAGCTTTACATAAGAAATATAGTAATTTGTGGAACTATTTATATCTACAAAAATTGATTTGTGGGCACCCCTAAAGTAAAATAAGGGGGTGGAAGGGCGGAAACTCCCACCATTTCTATCAAGCCACAACCTCTCTTTCCGCCTTCTGAAAAATACTTTTCCATTTTCTTTACTTTCTCTGCCTTTTTTTTTTTACTTTTGACCTCGCCTCAAAGATCTTAGGGAGATGATGTTGAAACTAGCTTCATTTTTCAGACCTTCCTCTTTACGGTAGAAAATTCATTGCTTATCCTGGTGTGGCGGAGGAGGACGAGAGGAAAAAAAGGGGGTTGGGAGCGGAAGAAGGGGGTGCTCCCCCCTTTTTTTTTTTACTATATTCGTACTTTTACCCCTTAAGTTATACTACGTAAGACTGATGAGTGTGACGATGGAAATAGAAAGCATATTTTAAATCTGTGTGAAATCCTTCCTTATGAGGTATTTTATTATTATTATTATTTTTCTTACATCTTCAACTCTGTCCGCTTTTTTATTAGTCTTGTCTCTCCTTTCTCTCTTCTCTTACCCCTACATATTTTATATTCTTTTGAGCTTCTTATTTATTGACGCCTTTCTCTAATTAGATTTTACCTCCTTGGTCTCCCTTCGAGGTCTTCCCCGCTTACCCCGCTCTTATTTACGCTTGGTAAACTAGGTAAAACGGGCTGGATAGAGCTGAAAACAGCTTTTCAAAAACACCCACGAGTATAGCGCAATCACAGTCATAGTGTTTGTAGCACTGTAAATGTGGCTACCCAGAGAGTTTTAGACATGCAAAAAATAAGTTAAGAGAGTTTTTGAATCAGTTGCGGGTAGGTAGAGGGTGAAGGTGGTTGAAGGGGGGGGGGAGGACACTATTTGTCAAGGCCCCATGGTGCCGGAGATCGTAAAAATAAAACTTGTTTAGCCGTGTGAAGTGTAGGAGGAAGGGGTCTGGGGGCTTAAGGGTCTGGAGTGGGGATTTTTTCCAGGTTTCCTTGAGGGGGTTAGTGAACCACGATGACGATGACGTTATAGTCTCGCGCATTTAATATTTCATGTATTTTACTTGATGTTCATAAAAGGTTTTTAAAAATAATGTGTTGTTAAGTTTAATCTTTATTCCTTTCCTCAAGTAGGGACGACAATATAATAGGGAAAATATATATTCTATTTAGACAATACAATAAAATTACGACAGAACGGTTATTTTTGTCAATATAACGTATATATTATATACTTGTATAAAGGCGGTTGGTTCTATTATTTTGAAGGACGTATTTAACTTATCTTTCTATAACATGACCAATCTCACTACTCGCATCGAGGTCAGCCAGTGTTTTGTTACCGGGCCCTATTCACAACCTAAAAATACAATAAAATTACGATGTGAAAATTTTAATATCCAAAGACCTTAGGAAAATTATTTAAAATCTTTATATTTTATTAAGGTTAACTAACATAAGGAAGTGTGCCCCTAACCCGCCTCGGTGGCGTAGTTATCTAACGCACTAGCTTCTTGTTGAGCTAGACTGCCGAGGACCGGGAGATTGAGGTTCAAATCTCGCCCGGGTGAACTGGGGTGGTTTTTTACTAAATGGGTTTCCACTCTCCCTCCACGCAAGTGCGGGTTCACCTCCTATATATTAAACTTTCCCAATTCCTAGCGCATTAGCGTAATTAGTATTTAAGCGTATAATCCGAGCGGGTAGTTAGACGCGGCGCTAAATAATAATAATGATATGCCCTTGCCAACATTAGGAAAAATAATGTTCAAAAATGTAATAGCAATGAAAGCGATCATAATATATTGACGAATAGCAAAAAAAAAAATTAATTCTGTAATCGCAGACATTTTTTTTAATAATTGCTATTAGAGAGTGGTGTAGTACTATACAATAGCTCAAACTTTGAAATGCTATTGTTATTCATAATAGGAAGGGAATGAACAATGATAAAAACTTGACACATCAAACTTTTTCATTTAAAAAAAAAATATGGTGACGAGTCTTAGAAATAATAATTTGGTTTTAAAAGAAGAAGCGTCTTGAAAAGAAAGATATACTTTTAGAACTGTATTAAAGGTAGACAAACGGAGCAATTATATAAAAAAAAATATCCCTCTTTATATTTTTATCTAAATCCTCTCACACAGCATTAAAGCATTATAAATGGAAATTGACGTTTCACGTCTGTTGGAGGAAGAAGATAATTAAGTGTGCGGTGAAATAAAACCAGGGGAAGATAAAAGTAAAAAAAAAAAACGAGATGAAGAGAATGTACGTGTCTGTAGAAATATCCCTGCAGAGAAGGAGTTTATTTGAAAAGGAAGGAGGGGGGGGGGGTTATGGGAGAGTGGTTTCCTTGAGTGACGTAGGTTGGATTGTAAGCGTCGTTCCCTTGGGGCTAACGTGGTGACAAGCGGCGTCTATCAGGAAATGAATAGAATCAATACAGACACTCGATGATGTTCAGGCTCCATTTCACAAACTAGAGGCTAAATAAACACAGACGATATTTACAAGTCCAGGGAAAGCGACAAAGGGACAGGGACGGATGAATAAACACAGGTATAAATAGAAATAAAGAATGTAGAAAGATATTAATATTAAAGTGTTGATGTGTTATACTTTCTTTCTGTAAATGTTAGTTATATAATTTGCCGTCCACTTGTTTGCATAGTAAAAAACATTTATTTTACTGGGGATACTCGATGCGCTCTTTCAAAATGCACACAACTTGCAAACTAACTCAGTCTAGAACGGTAAGACTAAAACTACACCCACAAATTTCTCAGGATGGGACTAAACGTAAATATCTTGTTTGCTGGTGATGGGGAAAGTCGTCGTTCTTGACTGAATTTTCTTTTCCAACCGGTTTACCTCTCCCCCTCTAAGAAAGTTTGGGTAAACTTCCTCATACCTTTCTTCTTTTACATTAGTTAAAAAAAAGAGAAGAGATAGCTCGGATGGGTGGTCGGACGCAGCAATAAATAATTATTATTTTAAGGTCCCCACACACAGTCATGCCCCGCTTGATGCCGGGCTTGTCAGTTGGACTGTTCATTCCAAAACTGATCGTGAGTGGGGCAGTCATGCCTGGAATGATGACAAGGCATGCAAGCTAAAACTGATCGTGTGTGAGTAACGTCAAGCCTGGGATGACTGACGCATGCGCAGTGAACCTGCCGAGCCCACGATTCTAACATTCATATCTTTGTTGTTTTGTGTGCTGGAGGTTGCTATTCGTTTTATCATGACTTCGAATCCTAAATTAAACTCTGTTGAGTTCACGACAAACTTTATCAATCTGTACAAATAGTTTTCGGTTTTGTGGAAAGTGAAAAGTAAAGAGTATAGTAATAAGTTTAAAAAGGAAGAGGCTTTTCAGAAAATGGCTGCTTTAGGGAAAACTTTATTCGAGGGGGGAAACGTAGATCTTGTTAAATCACTGCAACGCTCCACTACGAACAAATTCTCGCGAGTACAAAATGTACGGTTCACGCAGTGGGGAATGACAGTCCCAGCATGACCCTGTGTTGTGAGACCTGGCAAGCCCGGAATGACAGGTCTGGCATGACAAGCCTGGCATCAAGCAGGGAATTACCGTGTGTGGGGACTTTCCAAAAGAGTCCCATACACGATCGTGCATGCATGACAGTTTTCGTGATTGTCATACAAAGATGATCGTATGTGGCTATGCATGAAGGTGACTGACACTGCAGATTCGTGCCTGAAGGATTTCAAACATGTTAGATTTTTGGCCCATGATTGACATAAAATTTGGTGATTGAAATGCGAGCATGATCGTGAATGGGGCTTACTGACAGCACATCTTCATTCAAGGGCTATTTCTCACAGCGTGAACATGGGAGATACAGAGTTTTTACGCGATTTCACCAATCAGCCATATTTACCTATGCACTGGACAAACCAAACGCGACTGACAGGAATATCATGCATGCATGCATGATTGTGTATGGTGCCCTTAGAGATGTGGCAAGTTTCATAATATTGAAGTCGTTGTCGAAAGCCAGATATTTCTCACTTCTACTTCGACAGCCACAGTAACATTCGCAAGGAATCTCCAAGTAAGAAGAAAACTTCGGAATACTATTGACAGTTTTCAAATATCTGATTTAAAGACATACTTCAACATACAATCATTTTTAGCACTATTAGTACATGCTTTGGTGACTGCATGGTCCAAGGCGTCACTCTTGCACTAGACTATAATGCTGATAACAGGGAGATCGGGGCTCGAATCCCGATCGGGTGTACCAAGGTTTTTTTTCCAAAAGGGTTTTCCACTCTCCCTCCGCACAAATATGGATACACTTCCTCTAAATTCAATCTGCCTCATCCCTAACTCACTAGCGTAATTAGTACATAAGGGTATAAAGTGAACAAGTAGTAAGACAAGGTGCTAAAAAAACCGATTAGTTCTCGCAGTTTTGGTTGAGCTTATGGATAGTTAACAAAATAAAAGTTATGTTATGTGAGACAAAAACAAAAACCTTATATTCTACTTCAACTTCGCTTTCATGCGCACATATCCATAGCGTCAAAGTAATATTTTTTAATTTGATAACAATATGACCCCGTGAATAAATAGTAAATATTATCGTTAGCACAACCCGGACATTAACCAGGGTCCCCTGAACTTTTTGTTGATCACTCTTACCGATAAGTCACGGGCACGGGTAGCTATAGCAGAACACGCCTTAATTAAATTAACAAATAATTTAGTCCTTTTATTATAAAAATATCATCGACTATGACTAATGAAACAGGGTTATTTTATATTTTTATAATACCGTACTTTAAAATAACTGTTCTTTAATTATAATTTTACGGGAAAAAATATATTGAAATATAATCAGGATGAAATACTTGGCGAGGTAGTATATTTAATTTGACGGAGTGATATTTTTATCATATTATGTAATTAAAAGCTTAAAATACCACACATAGCTTATACAATATATTTTTTAATATTTTAAAAGTGGAAAAAAATGATTTAATTCCAAATGTTTTCTCTTCTGGTGTTATCTCAAATAAGTGTAGTTTTTAAAATTTGATTCTACAAAAACGTGAGTTTAAGACGCATTTCAAAAACTTAAACATGTTAAATGAACCGTAACCAATAATTAATTATCTAAGCTATGTAAAATAGAGATAAACTATTTGGTTGAGTAACTGTATACTTAGTTTTTACTTTCTCAACCAATAGAAATATCAAAATAAATTAATTAAAGAGTGACTGCTCCTACAAATGTAAAAATAGTTTATTTTCGGAATAAATATTATTTATTTCTTTTCTTTCTACGCGAAATCAGTATATTAATTTAATAATGATACTTCTGTGTTACTTTTTTTTACCACCTTGTCTTACTACCTATTCAGGTAATACGCATACATAATAATTACTTAGGGAGGTAGGGACGAGGAAGGAATTATTTTGGATGTGATATACCCGCATTTGTGTGGAAGGAAGAAAATCACCATTAGTAGACCCAACCAGGCTTCAAACCCCGGTCTCTTCCATAGTCAAAAGGCCGGTTTAGTACAGCCTTAGACCACTAACTCATTGAAGCGGGTTATTAGTGCTACTTTTCCAAAAGTAGTCGAGGGTAAATGTTACTCATATAATACCACTCATCTTCAAAAATGTAATTAAATATTCAACTATACGAACTTAAAATGTATCACTAGTACTTCAGAATACACACACAAACAATCTAATTTTGACTTATCAGTAGTTTGTTAAACAATAAAGCTATAAATAAATTTTTACAAGGAATAATGGCTTGTTAACAGAGGAAATACACCCGCATTAGTGTGGTGAGAGAATATGGACACCACAGTGATAACTCACACGCGGAAAACCACTTCCGGAGACACCAGCCGTGATTATATAAACATAATTTTTTTTCCAGTAATATTTTTCTAGCATCATGGTTTATTAGCCTATATTAGGTTATATGCCTATGTACTAATTACAATAAGATCCTAGGAATTATGAAGGTTGAGTTTAGAGGAAGTGTACTCGTATTTGCATGGACGGAGATTGTTAATAATTTAGGAAAAAACACCCTAATTTTATCCAACCGGGATTCAAGCCCGATCTCCAAGTCATAGACGGTTTAGTATATTGACGTGCGTCCACCGAAGCTGGTAGTTATATTATAATAAGTTTCATTGAATTAATCAATAACCGCGTGTCTGGCTTCAAATTGCCATGCGTCACGTCTGCGCATGTCTATCATTTAAGTCGAGTCCCGTAATTAAAATATGCAATTTTTCGTTGAAATTCAACGAAGCGTAGACCAAATAGTAATGTAATATGTGAGTCTACTGGTAGATCAAAATCAAATGATTTTTAAAAACGTTACTTTAAGGTGGGCATATAATGTAAGCGAGAAAAAGTTTTTCTATAAAAATATTTTTTTGGTCAAAATATATCAAATTTTGCTCTATTAGAAACATAGAGTTTAATTTTCTTCACATGGTGATATCAACAGTTCTTGAATGTCTGTCAAGGGTGTTCTTAAATTTAATGGCATTTTTTTCTCTTTAATTTAATTTTAATTTTAGCACCGCGTCTTACTACCCGTTCGGGTTATACGCCTAAGAACTAATTACACTTATGGATTAGGAATTGGGAAGGTTGAATTTAGAGGAAGTGAACCCGCTTTGCGTGGAGAGAGAGTGGAAAACCATTTAGGAAAAACCACCCCCAGTTCACCCGACCGAGATTCGAACCTCGATCTCCCCGTCCTCGGTGGTCTGGCTCAACACGACTGGCGCGTTAGCCAACTACGCCACAGAGGCGGGTCTTTTTCTCTTCATTTAGAAAGTTTGTCATCTAATGCCGCTATGCTTATGACCGATAGTCAACAATTGTTGATATCACCACGTGAAGAAAATTAAACTCTGTACTAAAGTAAGATTTTGTTTATTTTCTTCCAAAATAAGATGTTATAAATAAACTGTAAAAACACTGCCCATATGTTGCGTTCTCTATATTTTCACAGTAACCGGCTCCGTGGTGTAGTGGTCAGTGCAGCTGACTATAAGCTCAAGAGTCCCGGATTCAATTCCTCTCTGGTAACTCGAGTATTTTTTTTTTCCTGAAGGTGAATAAGCCCAACGGTCACCAGGGTTTGGTAAATTAGACTTAAGTTAGGTTAAGACTCACCTCGGCTCCACAACATCATAACAACTATAATAACATCATCTCATTGCGGGTACGACGTGTAGCCAACCTCCCATGTTGTACCATGGGCAACGCTCTGTACCACCAGAGCAATAATAGTATACATTTAGGGTGACCGAACCTGGATGTCAAAGTCCCTCCCGGTCAAATGTGCCATACGATAGAAATATCTCCATCTTAAGGTAAGCGCCCACTGGGTCGGTACCGCACGGATGGAACGGAAAGTACAACTAATTCGTAGCTATTATTTGTTACCAAGATGAGCCCAGTACGTCGGTATCACCGGCAACAGACTCTCCGCCGTTCCGCCATTCGACAGAAAGTCCGGGCGAGGGAACTAAAATCAAGTGTGGTTCGGAATTTTTGGATGTCATTTTCAACCAAATCAGGAAATAATGTGTAGTATTCACCAAACATAAGTATTTTTCTATTGATGTTGTGAAGCCAAAATCGTCGTTTCCTACATTTTCTTTTCTCCTCTTTAATTAAAAGGCAACTAATAGCTACAAATTCTTCATCGCTTTCCATATTTAAATAATACGGTGAAATATCACTCACAAAAGCAAATTATAAACATGAAACAAATCCAACAATAACAGAAATGCAAACAGTACTTCTTTGAGCACACAAACAAGAAGCTCACCTTCTGTCTCGAGATCAGCTGAGCAAACTGAGTCTCCGTCGTGTCCGTCAGTGCGGATAATGGGCGCACCCTCCCATTAAATGTGCGGTCCGTGCGGTACCGACCCAGTGGGCGCTTACCTTTAAAGAAACATCTTTAGTGTAGTTTTGCGACTACATTCCAAGGAACTCATCTGACAATTATAAAGCTTACTAGCTCTATTTTTACTAATTAATATGTCAATTCATGTATCTGTAGTTGTTAATCTTGATAGATAATTCCTATAAAATAATCACTAATTTATTTTTTATATTTAAAAGGTCATTTCAGTGACAGTAGGCCATTTTCAATATATTGAAATAATTTTTTTCTAATAAAATAAGTAAAATTAGACTGCAGATAATTGTTTTAAATGGCTTAACCTGAATTTAAAAGGTTATATAATGTAAAAAATATGGTGCAGTTTTAAAAAAATACCGTGGACCACGTTTTTTTTAGTAAAATATTTAATTTCGGTAATATATTTTTATCTTAAAAACTGGGATCATACTATTTGATTGATATTTTATATACATAAATGTATTAAAATGATTTGCATTGCCAAATGGGGAAATGTTGTGGCTAAGTAGACATGGGAAAAATTGAAGTTTTTGAAATTAAATATAACTTTATAATAAAATAGTAAAAATAGACAATATATAACAGTTTAGATATATTATTAGCTTACACCTTTTCAGTGACTGCCATTAACATTTATTTAATCCTCTTGTATTTTAAACACATACTGTAGGCATAATTTTTGGTTGATAATACTTTATGATTTATTTTTAGGTCTACTTAGTGAATAAGATATATTACGTGATGCCATAAAATTTCGGAAGCCTCAAGCTGTCAGAATCATAATCCTTTGTTAAGAGTGGAAGTCATGTCGTGGAAGAATGATGTGTTCCTTTTAAGTACCACGCTGCCCTGTTAAAAGAAGAAAAATAAGTGAAGAGTTGAAAGGTCTCATGACTGTTATTAATTAAATCCACAAGGATATCATCCACTACACTTATAAATTAATATTTATTTGTGTGTTCAAGGAAAAGCACAATTAAAGTCAGTAAATTGCTCTACAACACTAGAAATGTAAACATTATGGTTATCAGGTAATTTGTGATTGGGATAGAAGAGCGTATTTTATTTTGTACATCCATCTCAATTTGGACCAAATATTGTAAGAGATGGTAAAGGTAAATATTTACTACTAATTAACTATCTAACGCTTTGGCCTTAATAAACTCGAAAGCTCATGGTTACCAGAATAGATCGCCATCCTTAGACACTTCCATCCAATCCCTTACCTGACACCCTACCCACTTTAATCGGTTTTAACATTTTCCTTCCATCGACGTCTTGGCTTAACAAGGAAGGAATAATATATCTTTTGGTTTCCAAACGTAAGTTTTTCTCCACACACCTGTCATCACCCATACGTGTTACACAATCACCCCTCCCTATCTCAGCCAGCACGTCTTGATTATCCTTAGTACGTTTGGGGATACATACAAACCACGAAAATCTACATTATGTAACTTTCTCCAATATTATCTTCGTTCATCCCTCTTAGTTTCAAATATCTTTCTAGACACTTTATTCTCAAAAACTAAGAAAGTAATCTTTACTTATATAAAAACCACATTGATGCATGTATAGCATTTAAACCAATTGTACTAAGTTGTATATATTTTTAAGGTGCACAAGGGGAAAATCGTATAACATTTCATCCAACTAAGCAAATAAAAATATTCTGTTGGTCTCATTTGACTTGTCCAAAATTAAAAATAATGTTTGAGGCATCAGGGATAAGTATTTTTAAAAAGATAAACAAAACTTAGCGAAAACAACAAATTAAAAAGCTTAATAAATGTATGAAGAGACAATTTTTCTGAGCAACCCATTTGATAATAGTTAGTAAAGCAATGACGTCACTTCTTATGCTTAACTTGAAGAGTTAGGTGTGCGTCAGGATAGCTATGATTTGAGAGACTCGAGATTGGTCCCCAACTAGTTGTGGCGGTATGATTTTTTTTACTGTGACGTTTTTTTAGTCCGTTTCTCGGATCAATTCTGGAATATACATTAAAATTCCCCTTTATTATATTGTTTCCTTAGATATTAAAAATTGCTAACATTCAGTAAATGAGTTTGCACCGAAGCGTGTTTAGATAAATTAAATAAACTTACAATAATAAATAGTTTACTCCCTCTAATATGACTTAAACTATCGTAAAATCCCTAGGTAATGATCTCTGAAGAAATAACGACGATAATTTGCGTATATATACAAACATATAATAAATAATCACCACAACTTTTTTCCTCACTCGGGCTATCCATATTTAACTGTGCCTATGGCACAGGTATGAAGAAGGAAGAATCTATAGTAAATTCACCTGCATTTACGTGGAGGGAAAATTAAAAACCATCGAGGAAAAAATATCCCCAGTGTATTCAGTCTGTGTTCGAACCTCGACCTCCCTTTCACTAGAAATCCAGACTGGAAGAGCTTGACGTTTAGTCAGCGTGCCCACCTATTCGCGTCACTTCAACTTGACGCCGTGCATTAAGGATGTCCCAGATGAACCGTTACACACACTTTTAATCAAACAAATGTGAAACTTTGATAGGATATTGAGATTTTATATTGGTAATAATTTGTTTACAAATACTCATTCGTTCGTATAATGTTTCATATTTATATAACTATATGATCATTTGTGAGATTTTAATTAGTTAAATGATAGTATTTTTTGATGCTAACCTAAAATTACCAAGCACACGAAACTCATAAATTAAATATTACATTATAAACACGAAAAAATTAAGGTGGAATGGAGGTTATGCGAGCTAAAGTAGTAAATTTTGCATTTTTACTTTCTCGCTATCTTACGGTTAAAAAAAGAGTTTTTAAGAAAATCGAACTCAAAATTTTGATAAATTTTGACGTTTCATGACCCTCCCGAATCCGAAAAAGTTTTTTCATAATGCCGTCTGTCTGTCTGTCTGTACCTTGGGTCAGAGCCTAAACTATTTTACCGATTGGGATGAAACTTTGTATCTAGGGTTTTCATAGGGTTAGCCCCGAGGTGTTTTTGGAATTGAATATCTAACCCTAAAATTAAGGGTAGTTTTCTTAAGTGCGAAAAGTGTAAAAATCGATTTTCTCAAAATCAGCTCAAATGATTTTGATTAAATTTCATTCATAAGCTTTGATCAATCAATATTTCAAACAAAATGGCAACCCTACATTTTTGTCAAAATGAATTTAAGGGTTCCATACTGATGCGTAAATTCTAGTTTTTAATTATATCTCCGTAAGTCTTTGACGCATGAAATTACTTATCAATGTTAATGTGTAGGTCTATTTAAATTAAAAATCTTTAACTTTAAATATATTTTTATTAAACCAATAGTTCTCAAACTAGACTCAAATATATATATAAATATATATATTTTAACTTTTCGAACACTCCAGTTAAAGTATTGCGACCGTCTAAAAAAATATAATACGTGATATTGATGGATATCGACGTTTCATGACCCCCTGAACCCTAAAAAGTGGTTTTTACAATGCCGTCTGTCTGTGTGTCTGTCTAACCCTAAAATTAAGAATAGTTTAATAAAGGGCGTGGAGAGAAAAATTCGATTTTCTCAAAATCTGCTCTAACGATTTTGATTAAAATTCGTATATAGGCGTTGATTAAGATTTAAAAAAATTGCTATTTTCATTTTCATATGAAAATGACTTTTAGAATACTTTACAGAAACTGAAATTTCCATGTCTCCACAACTCTTTGAGATACTAAATAACTTATCATTGAAAAATGATAGCACTATTAAAAATAAAAACTTATTTTAAATATAATTTTATAAAATCAATAGTTTTTTAGATATTGACAAATATATTAATATAATTTTGTGAGCTTTGGTTATACAGATATGTTAATTAAATTTTAGTGCAATAATCTCTGTAATGCCATTGAATAAGTAAGTCTCTCAAAAAGTTGATGTTCTTTTTTCTTAACCCTCTTAGGGGAAATGTTTGTACAGCAATGATCTTTCTCTATTATTTTATTGGTCAACATTTATAAATAAAGAATTTAATAGCAACGCGATGACCTAAAGATGTGCAACCCCTAATAAAATGTCATTTTAACAGGAAGTCAATATTTTAATACAAAGTGTTGACCCTTGTGGACCCAATATTGACCTTTTTTTATTGGTACAAGTATACAAATGAGGACTTCTAATTCTTTAAAATTAAAGTCATGAAATTTAAATCTAGGAGACAAAAAAGGTTTTACGTAAGTGTAGCGTAATTTGTGCTCAGGTTGCTAGTGTATATTATTTCGTTTCACATATATTACGAGTTTTGAGTATATATTTCAATTTTTAAACGCTGGAGTGAGAAAGTCCGTGCGGAGCTCCGTACCATTTATTTTAATAAGAAAAATCATTTATGAGCGAAATATTGCAGTAAACAAATTTATTTTTTATTTGCTACATGTAGAAACCTCAACAAAATTCTTGAATATTTGTCATGAACATATTAACATTTGATGAGAAACTTTTAAAGGACGAGAAAAAGTTGTAATTAAATTTTGGACATCCTTGACAGAGCTGTTGATGTTTTTACCTGAAGAAAATTAAACTCTATGTTTATACTGTATAAATATTTGATTTATTTTACCGAAAAATATGCGTTGCTATAAAAAAAATGTAAACATACTGCCCTTAGCTTGAAATTACTACCATTTTACCTAAAACTAAAGAAGAACGTGTCATCAAGTTTATATCAAATATAGAACCACTAAGGCCGGTCTTATGACTCCTGGATAAATATTAATCTGGCCGTTAAATATTGTTATCTGGTCGATAAGTAAAAAGTGAATCTTATGACCACCAGATAACTTTTATCTGAAAGTTAAAATTGGCGTTGCCATAGTGACGCGTTGTTTTTCATGAGGTTTCGCCTATCAGAATCTGTTTTTAATTTAAAAATCTTGGTTCACGTGTTTAGTAAGAACAAGCCTGGCTCAAACTATATAAAGTTAGAACATTTAATTCACACTTTTATATAAAGTGAAAGATATTATGAGTTATTTATATAAGAACAAATTATCAAAATGTGAGTACAATAAATGAAGTTTTCTAAACGTAGTACCCAAACTATTGACCACATTTTGGTAGACACCGAAACTAGTACTTGCAAGACATCTTAGCTTCTGCACCCACGTGACACCATCTGTTTACTCGCACTCTTTTAGCCGCCATTATTTAACAAATGTTGAGCGTTGTAGTCACTTTCCAGGTAGTAGTGGTAGCAGTAAGGCTTATACTCATGCGCGCACCAGTAAAAACAGTACATCTGTTTTCTTATTTTCAATTATATTTTAAAATTGTTTAATAATAGTTAACATGTGAAGACATTCTTCAGCGGAGAAATTTGTACCTCGCACTCGTTTGGCCGCCATTATTAAATGAATGTTGAGTGTTGTAGCAATTTGCCAGGCTGTAGCGGTAGCACTAGGGTTTATTCACATGCGCGTACCAGTAAAAATAATACCAACCTTGCGTTTTCTGCATAATAATATATTTATCCTACAGATACTGGAGATAAATTCAGTTCATAATACGTGTAAAATATTAAAGTGGCTGATAACCTTTAACTGGTAGCTAAGTTTAACCTCCCGATAACAATATTTATGCGGTAGTCATAAGACCAGCCCTAAGCTATATCTTACTTTAAACTAACATAAATTAAAAGTGAATATTGTGTCTTAGACCACGCGAATATCTTTGGAGCTAAAACATAAACCCGCCCTTTCAAAACATTGTGTTCCACATCGAATAACGCAGAATTGGTGTCCCTCGGGGTGACATTACGACCAGGCACGTGGCACTTGATGACGTCATTGCAATCGTAAAATGGACTGCTCTAAAATGCTCTAACATGTTAACATTCATTTCGCTTACTTTCTCTCTCTTTTATATTATTTTTATGATGCGTTTTCCTCGTTTAAACGTTGAATAATTGAATCAGTACCATACATGCAGTTTGTGGTATTGACACATTTGCCGATAACTGTTGTTTAGGGGTGAGATTGGCGGGGGGAAACGCTTGCAATGCAATCATGTCTACAAGCTATAGAGTATAGTCCTTTTTTTTTTTAATCACTACTTTTTAATTGTTTATTGACCAATGGAAATCAAGTATTTCTGTCCTCCAAATTTCATTTACTAATGTGGTCTGCTCTCCATGGAAATATGGAGCGTGGGCCGCTAGCATGGGAATAGTATTATCAGATTTATGATTTTTTAAAGCCCGACTCATAGAGGGAAATTTTGAAATTTTTATTTGCAATCGTGAATTATGTTGTACTTATTTAGAGGAATAACGGGTTGAAATTGCTCATTTGGAAAGTAAAAATATAAATATTAGTGGGCTGTATCGGTGGGCACGCGGACTAAATATCGGGCTAATTTTGTCTGATTTTATCAGATTTAAAACTCTTGTTTCGAACCTACTACCAAAAAATCAAATATGTATAGTAAAATGATATTTTTTACTCGTATTGTATAAAGGATTTCTCGGTAAATTGGTTCATAGTTTCCAAGATTCAATGTGTACATAACAAATATTGTTAGTTTGAAAATAAGTAATTAAATCCTTAAAAACTAGGTGTTGGTATTAAATTCAATTTAGGTATTATATATATTATGTTATTTCATAATCTTTGTTTTAAATGTATTTGCATTCCCTGGAAACATCCTAAGTTTGGGAATTTAATATGGCTTTGTCCTAGGTTATGTATGTTTGTAAGTCGCGTGTTTATGAAACCTAAGGTTCATATAGTACACTTTAAACCTATTATCTACATTAATAATATGTGGTCCTAGGCATAATGCTGGCAACTGTATTACTAGTGATGAAGAGGTCAAGGTTCGAATCTCCACTCGCTGTACTTTTCCCCATTTGATTTATCATCCTGCGCTTCCCATTCCCTTTTTCTGCTTATTCGAATGCACTTCCTCTAAAACTACCCTTTCTATATTTATCTTACCTTTTTTTTATCAAACAGATAAAATATTTGTGGGCACTGACCATACTAATAAAAAATTAATCCATTTTATACTATATAATTAAAGAAAACCCCTATCAGTAACGACTTTAATTTCATGTTTATCTTAAATTGTTAATACAATTATGTTATACTTATTATATTTAAATAATTTTGTTTATTCATTTTGGTAAATTTACCATACGTAACCTATTTTAGTAAATGAAAATGCATTATTTAATTATTTTTTAATCTTAGTTTTTTCCTTAGTTCTCGCCTGCTATAAATTCTTGTGACTGTAATCCAGCACTTTAATAAATACCATTATTTATTATTATTATTATTATTATTATTATTATTATATTATTATTACTATTATTACTATGAACTTAGCAGTTAAATTATGAATGTGTTCTATGTTTAACATTTTACGTGCTATTTAGGCTGTTAAGTATTTTCTGCACATTACAGAACAGTAATGACATAGACTGTAATCAGTGTAAGTAGTAATTTTTCAGGCGCCAAAAGCATACTTGCTATTTTGAACCATGCAGTCCTCATTATTATGAATTTGTGTGAAGGTTAGTAACGTTGAGTATGAGCATTTTTTAAAATAAAAAGTGGTGTTTCACCGTACAAATGCTATCGTTGTACCATGAGGTTAAGGCTACACTTAGAGATACTACAACATAAAAAAAAAAGAATGTAATGAAAAGATAAAAGTTCATTTTTAAAGTTATTTTACACACATTTTCATAGTTTTGAAATGATGGTAATAGGCATGGAAAACTAGATACAATCTTACAAGAAACCATCTCACAGCCTATAAACCGCGGGTATTAAATACATGATTACGCTCAAATAATAAAACTTATATATGTGTTGATTTCTGTATTCTACATTTGACAACAGGGAAATTGGTTACAGTTTAGTAGTTATTTTATTTTTAGAATTATTACTTTTCACTTTAAAAAAAAAACTATGGTAAAATGGTTTTACTAGTCTCAAAACCACTGTTTTCTAAAGTATAATAAAAAAGTATTATCTACCTAAGTGTTATCCATGGGGTAAAAAGAGCTCTTAAGCAAAATAAGTAATTTGCTGTTGCAGTGAAGACAGAAAATACGTTTATGGATTATTGTTGAGTTTTGAAGCCAAATCTCATGTCGGAAGTGGAATAATTCCCATGGTCACTAGGGTTTGATAAATTAAGTTTAAGTTAGGTTAAGCTCTTTATTGACTTCACCCCGTCATATTCGCTATCATCCTCCTCTAACCTTTTCGGGACATGGAAAGAGCTTCCACGGAAAGAATGTACAGTACATTTAGTACATAAGGACATTCCCTGGTCAACGGTACATTAGTACTGGCCAATCTTCCACAAACTGAGCTACAGATTGGCGTAGTACAGGCACGTAATTATTATTATATACTAACAAATAACAACTAAAACCAATACCAGGCCTTGACAAATGTAGGTGACTTGGTTATTCTTAATGATAACGATAATCAAGTGTATACCTTTTTTTTTAGCACCGTGTCTTACTACCTGTTTGGGTTATATGCATATGTACTAATTACGCTAGTGAATTAAGGATGCCAAAGGTTGAATCTAGAGAGAGTATACCCACATTTACGTAGAGAGAGAATGTAAAACCATTTTGGAAAAAACTACCCTCAGTACACCCGACCAGGATTCGAACACCGATATTCCTGTCATTAGCAGTCTAGTATAACACTAGAGTAACACCTTAGGCTATTCGGCCACTGAAGCAGGTATACTCATTTTAAAATTATCTTTATCACTTCTTGTTTGTTTAACACATGTAGCCTTTGATATTCCGTATAAGTCGGCAAAGATAGTGCCGACTTATACGGAAAGAGGGTGTCATGTGGGCAGCCATTAATATCCGTTTTCTAGACCGGAGCTACTACTTTTTAATTTCGGTAGCTCCTCGTTTGTCTTCACAAGGCTGAGTTCACCCCGTTCTAGAAGAACTGCAAAGCGCCGGGGATTGAACCCGGGACCGCTGGATCTGTAGCCAGTAACTCTTAACACTCGAACACAGAGGTGGTAACCTTTAATAGACTTATCATATAAATAATAAATTATTCAACTATTCTCAAACGCGTCGTCTTTTTAAGATGGGGTTGAAGGAAATGTGAATTAAGGCCCGTAATTTGTCAGTTTGTATAGCAAAAAACTTTTTTTATCAAAATAAATAAAATATCTCTTCAGTAGACAGTAGATACATTTAGTTTAATTTTTTACATATTTTAATCTCAACATTTCTAGAATATTTGTCATGATTTTCATGTCACTTGGCTTGACCAGACACAATTCAAATTAAAAAAAAAAGTACTAATCATATTACGCAATGCCCGTGGCAAATATTCACTGACTGATGAGATGATTATGTGTATAGAATTAAAATAAAATGTTTCTACTGAAGCAAAGTTTGATTTTTTCTGTCCACAAAAAACTGATAAATTACGGATTTTAACTAGCGTTTCCTTTACCAGGCCTAAATTTGATACTAAATGTAAATTTTCAGCGGCTCAGCCATTCTAAATATAGGTAGTATTTATTTAGTCATACGCCTATAGTGCCAGATCCATAGAGCCAAATATATTCAGACTTAAGGCCAGTTCACACTGAAAGCTAAGCTTAATCACGCTAAGATTTGCTTTGCTAATTGTTTAGAAAAATAGCAGACCACATATTTAAATGTGTTGGTTCACAAAGAAAGCTAAGCTATGCTGCGCCATGTTTTTTACAATTACTGGCCGGGCTATTTTTCCATCTTCCATTTTGAGCCATCTTAAGTTGAGCATGCTCATAAACACAGTTTGTGCTAAGTGTTGAACAGTTGCAGTGCTAGATTTTTGAAAGTAATTAAATAAGTGTTGAAGTTTTGTTTTCAGTTTGTTTCACATGTATTTAAGTAGTATTCTATTTAGGTTTTATATTTAATAAGTGTTTTTATATCCAAATGGAAGTGTTAATTGATCATGTCAGTACTATCATCTGAGATCAAACAAGACATTTTGGAGAATGCCATAACTTAACTTCACTTGAGTAGACCAGAAAGGAACCACAGTGAATTCAGGAGGTAAAGGAGGAACCATAGCTTAGCTAAGCAATGAGTGTGAAACCAAACTGACAAAACCTTAGCACAGCAAAACATAGCATTTGCGTTCTGTGTGAACCGTCCTTTAGTCTGTATACCTTTTTATTCTAGACAGACAACTTTTTTTTTCACTGCTACTCACTACCAGTTCAGGTTATACGCATAAATCATAATTACTCTAATAGGGTATAGCTAATGATGGAAGCATTTTAGAGGTAGTCTACTATAGTTTGCGTAGAAGGAGAGTGAAAAACCATTTAGGAAAAACCACCTTCAGTAGACCCAACCGAGATTCGAACCCTGATCTTTCAGTCATCAGCGGCCAGTCTAACACGAGAGTGACGCCTTAGATCATTCGGCCACTGAAGCGGGGGACGTACACTCTTAAGATAATGGAAATTTAACATATATATGAGCTAACATTGCTCGAGAACTAACTATTGATTTGTCCCAATATCAATCGTACCCCGTCCACTAAAAGGCCCCACTTGAAAGCCCCCACTCACGGCTTGCAAACCCTCAGTGGTCGCGGCGACACGAGAACTGTAATTAAAACCCACTACGCAACGAGTAGCGAATAGTTCACGTATTCATTACCAAAATTTGGTGTTTAATGTTTTATGGTACAAACATTTAACAAATTCAAAGCGGTACAATAAAGAGAGAGAGAGAGAGAGAGAATAGAGATACACATGTTTTTGAAATGTAGTAAAATATATAGTTCAATTACAAACGTCCATTTACCCAAACCGACAACCGGTGCAAAATGACAAAGAATAATTAAGTTTCTACCATGCGAAGTTAGAGCTCATAATATGAATTAAAAAACTAGCCAAATTTACCGTCTATAAAATTAATGTAGGTTTTTTTTCATAAAAGTGTTTAAAGTGTTAAATTATTTTCAAATTTCAAAATTAATTGTTAGGGTTATCTATCAATGGGTGATGATCCAAATAAAGTTGAATCTTAAACGCCAAGTTACTGCATGATACTCGTATGATAATTAACATATTCACTTGATGAAAAATTAATCTGTAAGAGTATTAAAAAAACTGGCCTCTCACTTGTGATTGATACTTTTTTTTACTAATTCTAGTTAAAGAATAGTAGTAACCTATTTGAAACAATATAATAAACTTATATAAAATATTTGGTGAAACATATCAAATAATTAGATAAACATAACGAATCTAAATAAAATTTAATGTGTTTTCCGATTACAAAAAGGTTTTGGACATCAGGTTTTCTATTTTGTATATTTTCGTATTTCTCAAGAGTCTAAACTAATTCTATATTTTCTTTAAATTTGGTATGATTATGTATATCATATTTGGTTCCGTGTGACTGTTGATACGTAAAAATAAAGGAGTTTTTTAATGATGTAACAATTTAATAAAATTGGATTTGACATGTTTAGATTAAATTTCACTTAGGAAAGTAAATAATTTTCAACGTAATAGTATGCCAGTAAAATCTATAAATAAAATCTTACCAGAACGTGCACTTCTCTTGTATGTTAATGGTTTTAAAATTTTGAGAAAATGAATAAATTATTGTTTAGCTTATGACGGGTTGACATTTTTACTTACAATTTTCAAAATTATGTATACTAATAAGGATAAATATTGTTTAAATATTGAAATAGTGGGTAACTAATGATATCAGAAAAGGTATGTTTAGTGAATAGCTTATTTAACTATTAACTTTTAAAAACACTTGTAAAGAAGAGGATTACTAAATCAATTTTCTTTATTTTGTTTTAAAACACAACATAATTTAAGACATTAGAAAATCACACTTGTGGTAAACTGTGGCCCTTTAATGCACATTAATTTAAAATACTAACGCAATTGTTTCAATTTGAAGGGAAGATAAAATGTAGTTATTAAGTTACTCATAATATATAAATAATCGGTATATACTTTTGACATTAAAACTATATGTGCACACACACGTCTAGATATTTTTCTTTCATGATTTTACCCAAGTTGCGAATAATGCAATTCCAATTTTTCTCTCCAAGAAAAGTCAACGAATTAAATAAAAATGTCTTCCTCGTTTTTGCGTTCAAAAAAATATCTGCTAGAGATAGCGTGACAGTCATGTTGACAATGCTTATACCGCTCCAAACACAAACACATACACACACACACACACACACACACAAAGTACTCGTAATCCAATTATAAGAAGAAATGTTTAGGTTCCTCCCAAACGCTTGGAAGACTTCCGCACCGTTCTTCTCCACAAGTAAGTCAAGTTGACCGCCACGCCTGGCTATTTGGTCTGCCTTCCAATACTTCCATTAATTTATCTCTCTCACAGCTTTTTTTTTTCCCCTTTCCCTCAGCTCTCATGTTTTTATCCTTTCATCTTATCTTCTTGTTGTAAAGCCTTCTTCAGTGTCCCTACGGCTCAACGATTGGCCCTATTCATCTCTTGGCGTGGTCACTATTTGCCCTCTCAACCTCATTTTTTTTTCTTTCTTTACTCTTCTTTTATATTACATAACGTCCATCATCAAAAGCCTGTATTTCCTCCTTTTCTACCTCTTTAGTTATGGTATGTTGGAACTTGATATTACATGTTTCTGCAAAATGACCTTAGCATCTTTACTAAACGTATTTAGTTTCTTATTCCCAAGATTCTATTTTATTTTCAGAGTGGGCCCTAAATCAAATACTTATAAGAATGTAAACATTGTCCTAGATTCGATATTTTGCCGATATCGATTTCCCTCCAAATGTTACACGTGATTTAAAAGAATTAAACACTCTCTGGATAGCTATATAACTATAGTTCTTAGTTGGAATTGATGTCAACTCGAAAACAATGGATGAATTTGAATTTGCCTTAAGGATGCCACCAACTTGATATTCTTATAATGCGGTATTTCTTATGGAAATTGCAGTTGCAGAGGATCAAAATCACTTAAACAATCATAAATTAGCTTAGAATTTTATATTGTGGTCCTATTAAAATGTGAGATATCTTGTTTGAGAAAGGCTATATCATGTTTCTATCAACTTACATTTATCTCAGAAATGCGATATACTGCATGAAACGTCTTTAGAAATAAAACGATTCTAGCTTTAAATGATTATTTTTGTGGTTAAAATTAAAATGTAAGATTTTAATCTTAAAGGGACCGTTCTCTTTTATTTGGGCATGAACCATATTTTGAAATAACATTTTTTTTTAATAACGTGGGGCATATAACCCGAACGGGTGGCAAGACGCTGTGCTAAAAAAAAGTAAAAAAAAAACTATTACGTGAAATGTCTGGATGCCTACTACGTGCCTCAGTGCCTCTCAACAGGGTATTTGAGTGATCAGTAAGATATTACCCACGCCTGTGTGAAAGTGAACTAAATGTAGGTATGATTTAGTCTCGTTTGTTGATTAGGGGGGAAGTTGGGTTTCGAATCTAGGATGGGAGAATTGTTTTTCCTAGATGGTTACCAACTCGTCCTCCACGAAAATTGCGTGTTTAGTTCCTCTAAATTATATCTTAATCATCCTTATAGCCCAGGTGGGTTGGAAGACTTGAAGTAAAACAAAAGTAACGTTATCTTACAATCGATAAATTGAGTTCTTGAATAGACATGCTGCTGTATTTTATGCGTATATTAATTTGTTAAAACAAGTTATTCTTCTTTCGTTTGATGTTTTATTGAACATAGTAAACATGCAAATGTTACGAAAAAAACAGTAAACATTTTATCATCTAACTTAGAATCAAATTTTTAACAATGAGTTTTGAGTTTAGCTACCCTTAAAAAAGGTTTTCCTCATAAAAAAACATACACATCATCTTGTTAATTTATAAAAAAAACTCTTTATAAATAAATTGTAAACAAAATTGTTCCAAACCACTTTTAAAAAGTTATATATTTTTTATATTTGTAGACTACCCTCAAATTATTTATGTTGGTAAAAATAAAAATGTATTTTTATTTAACTTAAAAAACAATTCCCAGATACACATTTTGAACAAAATTTTTAGACCATTTTCGAAAAAGTCAATGTTTTTCTTAGTTCTCATGAGTTATCTACATTTGTAATAACTTATTTTAGAAAAATAAACATTAATTATTATGTATCATGTAAAATAGTCCCCAATTATCAATTTTGAAAAATTCGTTAAAGCTATTTTTTTAATTCAATTTAAAAAAAATCAATCGTCAGTAAACGACAATGAAATTGTATCTTTTTTAAAAAAAACTAATATATACATTTATTTATATTGCAAAAATCTTATCAGATACCCATTTTGAACCAAATTGTTATAGCGATTTGAGAATTTTTAAATTCACTCATTAGTAAACTACTTTTAATTTATGGGCAAGGATTAAAATTATAAAAACGTCCCGAGCTAATGATAGCATATACATATCAAATTTGAACATAATATATCAAACCGTTTAGGGTTTAGGCCCAGGTACGGGTAGACAGACAGACAAACATACATGGTGATAAGACATAATTGAAAAATACACTCGTTTGAGTTTGGAGTCACATAAAACACAAAAAATTTCATCATAATCTTGAGATTGAAAATTTTCACGATAGCAATACTTTCTCTTTAAATGAAAAAGTAAAAATCAAAACAAAGCATAAGAGTTAGAAAAATGTGTCATCAAAACATAAAATTAGCATGCTACTTTGTAAACCTAAAATTATAATTTTAGGTGCTCCTTAAAAGTGAATATGATTTTTTGACTAGCCCTCATTGTCACAAGCGGTTTTACTGAGAAAAACCAACGTATTCTTCAGACTTCAGAGTATTTCTTATCAAACAAAACATTTAGTTAATTCTTAGTATTTTTTAGAGCCATAAAATTAAGAATAAACAAAATAGTGTATTATATCGGTAAATACATGTGTAAGCTTAGGATTCAGTACATTAATTTAATTAAAGCTAGCAATTATATATTTAGCACTGTTGTTTCAATAGCTTTTTGGTACAAGGACAAATTGTAGATAAACAATCCAACTCAATATAGCAGTATTGGTTTAATCTGCTCCAAAATCACCAGCTTTCCATCTTTATTGAATGGGTTCCACAAAGGTTTTATGGGAAGTAGAGCGCTTTTGGATTGTGTATGCAGAAACATATAGACCTATAAACGAATTAATAAGCAATTACTGCAAATTTTGGCTGTCCATTGGTAAATGAAAAATACATTAATACGTCAATTCATTGCGCTATGCTATGTAAGTGCAAATCTAAGCTTGGCAAGAACATTGCACATTTCAAATATGGCCAATATAATATAAAATTCAACTCAGATTAGATTGCAGTAAACTAAATGTTTACAGATTAATTAATTTATTACTAGTGTTGAGTAAATGATAGCCTTAAAGTATGTTGTCTTTTTGAATTAATGAGGCTTACGTCAAAAATAATTGAGCTACTATTATTTTCACTGTAACTAAAATTATCCATCGTAACCATGAATATGCTACACACTATCCGTGATAATTTATTCCACCCCTCCCCCCACCCTCCATCTCACCCTCTAAAGAGTTTCACTACAAACCCAGGCTATAATAATTTTGACTGAGCTGATGGGTAGGAGATTGAGCAGCATAATTTAGAGAAAATGTAACGTCATTTATATGAAGGGAGACTTGAGAAACTACTTTGGAAAAAACATCCTTTATACACCAAGCCAGAATTTAAATTCTGACCTGCCATCTCCGGCAAACCAGTTTTGATGAAACTGATATTTAGACGACTTTCCCAATAATGTGAATATATTATATGTACTAAATTAAGCATGGACTTTTAGTCATTTAAACGGTTTTGTGGATCTTATTATAAAAGAGCGGTTTGTATGCCATTTACACTATTTTGTTTGGAAACAATTTGTTTATTGCATTGTTATTTACTTTTCTCATGTCCGTACACAGTTTGTTTGGACCTAGCAAAAATAATTGGAAATAGCCAATTCAAATAAAACATTCAATTTTCATTAGTAATACGAAACGAATGGAAAAAAGAAAGAAAAATAGATGCATTTAAACTAATACTATAATGACAAATTACTTCGGATATGAAATCGAGCAATTTGCCATTTTATTGAAAACAAACTTTTTAATGAAAAATACCCCATCTTCATTTTACGGAAATAAACATTTTTTGTAAATTTGTTTCAATTATTCTGTTTTTATTTAGCAAATGGTAACATAAAATGTTTGATGTGGTCGTGTCAATTTTGTCATGCCAGTTTTTAAAATAAAGTTTTGGAAATAAACTTACTTGGCCGACGCTCACCACTTTTGAATTATTAAAAAATATATATGTTTTTTTGCATGTCAATATTTTTTTAGTTGAAATATTTCAAACCAAAATTAATAAAGTGTTTCATAGGAAAATTACTGAGCCAAAATAAATTACAAAATTAAATATCTAAAATGTTAATTTTATATATAGAGAGAGAGATAGATAGATAGATAGATAAAATTATATGATTGGAAAACAACCGTACTTTCTTGATTAATAATTCATATTTATAAAATATACATTGTTAGGAGCCTACCTTAATATGGTTCAATAAATAATTTTATAATATTAGTTGAAATTTCACTAAAGCCTTAATACGTCAATAAACACACTGAAATTATTTTATATGACAGTTAAAAATATTGTGAAAGGGTTGCGAAAACATTTATTTTATAAATCTGAACTATTTTACTGGTGTTAAAAGTAGTTTTACAACTGGAAATAGAATATTCACGTTTATTCAAAACTGGTAGTTACAGTATTATGGAGAGTGATGCGTTCTTAAAGATTGAAATTCTAAACGTATTATGATATGTTGGAGGTGAAAAAAACATTTGATTTTCACTTTTCAAAGTTGATTTAATCCCACACGCAGCACATATGTCATTGGTATGAATATGTACAGTACATCTATTACGATAGGAGTCATATGTTACTTTTCGCCGCTATTTATTGAATTCTCAAAATCAGTATACTAAATAAAAATGTTTTGGGGCAGAATTAATAAATCTGAAGAGTCTCACTGTTGTCATTCCTCATCCTGTGTATTATTAATTCCGTACATAATTAATCAAAAATATCAGGGAATAACAAATTTGTGGCAAGATTTAGGTAAAGGCATTTATGTTATACGAAATAGAATTTTTTATTTTAAGCTAGCTAGTTATTTAACGGTATTTTCTTTGTTTGTTTAAAAAAATTATTAATGAGAAATGAGCTTAAAGAAAACTAGATGTGCATTTTATATATATTTAATTAATTTTGAAAAAAATAAAACAATATTTGTCTTATATTATAGTTACATAAAGGTAGAAACTATATAACAATACCCTTTTACCAACATACTGAAGACAAAATTCAAGTAGGCCTACCATTTATTTCACCTAGACAAGTAAATATTTCCACCTATTTACGCAACGAAAGGTTTCACTAAAATTAATTGTATGCCCTATTCTCCTCAAGACTGACGCCTCAACGGTCTCGTCCTAGGTATAACACCCCACCACCACCACCACCCTACCAAAGATTGTCGTCGAGTATTCCGTCCGTTTCTCCGTGGCTCGTTGTGGTATTGTGTCCGGAGAACACAGCGCATGAACAATGAATGGCCTGCTGTAATTACTGGTTTGTTTTCCTACAGTGTGTTCCACACGCTATGTGCACGCCTCGATGAACTTGAAGGGAAACAGAGGAGGTGTAGTGGGGGGGGGGGAGGGAAAGAGGGAGCTCAATCACAGCCTCCCAAATGTTAGAGTGGGAGCCGGTCGTTGGGTGCTCTGCGCCATTGATTCAATTAGCGGCTCGTTGCAGAAGAGGAGTGAGGAGGAGTAGGGTAGGGGTGGGGGAAATCGTTTTCATTTGCCCGGGGATTAGTTTGCACATGGGGCACCACCATCACAACTTGGGTGACTTTGCGGTTTGGGCTTTTCGCGGCTTCAAGCCAGTTTCGATGCTTCTAAAAAAAAAAAAAAAAGTTGGACTTGACCCACTTGTATACGGATTTCCCCAAGCACTTGGCAAATTGTTATGATGGTAAAAAAAATATATAAAAAAAGGTTAGGACCTTCTTCCATGTTGTTTTACAGCAGTTATTTTCATGAATCCTAAATGAAATATGAAGACCTTCTTTTCTACAGTGGCTCGACAAGAAGATTGCTAGCAGCTCATTATTAAGGAGGGGGAGTCCAAAATAAACGAGAAAAACACTACAATTCATTACTGGATCTCACATTTAATTTTAGAGAGATATTTTTGAATAAATGTTTCTAATATGTTGAAGAAAAATAACATAGTATATTTGCTTGCAATTTAAATCTGACTTAAATAATGATTATAAATGAATACATAAAACACTTTGATAATCTATTCAGATTGAAATTTGATTTACTATTTTACATTTTTTAAATCTATAAGTTAGACAATCTTAAAATTTTCACAATTATGTTTTATTTAGACTTCTGAATCAAATATTTAAATTAATAAATAGCTAATATCATTATCGACCTCAGTTGGTAGAGTATAAAATATATAAACATTTCAAAACAGGTACAATTTTGTTTTAATGCGAGAATAATTTGTATGTTTTTACATTATATCTATTTTAAGCTGTAGTTAAAACACTTTACATCACGATGCAATACATTAGAATTAAAATTTTAACTCATAAATGTCAGAAATAGTGATTCTCAAATTGCGCTTCGAGAGTTTAGGTCAGAGTTTAAAACTAACACAAGGTGACCTGGTGGTCTAGGGAGGTAAGGTGTCAGACTTCTGTGCTGAGGGTCCGGAGTTCAATCCTCGGTTCCGGCACAGATTTATCTGATTGCCAAACCCTTCCTTCACCTCTGACAAGATGTGTATTAATCACAACTTGTGAATGTGAGGAATGCCAGGCCTCCACCGTGGTTCGGATTCCACGTTAAACTGTAGGTCCTCCATTTCATCTCACAATCACCCTACCATTGCACATTAGCGTAAGTGCGTATAACCCGAACGGGTAGTAAGACGCGGTGCTAATCATAATAATAATAATAAACTAACACAAGTAATAATTATAAAGAGATGTAAGCTATAAAGAACAGAATATGAATGCCACTAAATAATCTAACTCTTTAGTACGAAAGTGTATATTTTTGTCAGGCCCGATATAGACCTATTTTATGAGTCTAAATTGACGAATGAGGGCTTAAATAGAAATGTGTTGACCTGAAGATGTACAGTACAACCGCTACTAACATTATAACAAATGTTAACGGACGTTGAAAAGCCCATCCCCTTCACCACCTCACCCCAGACGCATCTCCGAAACCGCTGGGGCTATGGGGCCCATCTTCTGGTGGGTGGTACCCCTTGAGATCTTAAGTAAAAAAATCCCTCCCCCCAAACCCCTTCCCCCCCATATACATCACCGGTACCACTGGGACTATGGGGCAACATTGTAACAAATAATGTTGTCTCTAATGAATTTACACAAACAATTTGTAAATATTAATTTCTCATGTTTATGTCATAAATTTTCTATCTTATAATAGTGTTTGTCTCTGTGTGTGTTTGTGTGAGATGCCCAGCCAAATCTACGGCACGCATAGATCCGAAATTCTTAACCAAGGTGGACGGAAGGGGGTCCGAACACACCTCAAGTCCGGATTTTTAAACTTTTATTTAGCTTTTTAATTAGGCTGTTTTTAGCAAATTTTTGAATAAAATACTGTTAATCTGTTAATTAAATTCTCATTTCAATTCGGGCATCATGTGCTTATCTAATTCTTATACCACAGTGGGTCACGGGCAACGCCGTGCGGGATTGATAGTTTTAAAATAAAGTTTCTTTAAAACTACCATTTACGTCTCTTTCTGTTTTATTCATTTAAGAAAAATATTTATTTTATTTAGTTTAGACAAAGTATTTAACTAAAGAAATTTGTATTTATTTTTACCTAAGTATTGCGCAATTTGTACTCTAGTTTGCTAGTATATTTTAATACCTAATAATATTTACACTTGAATTACCATATAAAGATATCTGACAGTTTGAAAACTTACTAATATTTCTTTTATATAGCAAAACGTCAAATCATTTGATTTGTAGTTGACACGATTGGCATTGTATTAATTCCATTAACACAATAGTAATAATAATAATAATAATAATAGAGCCTAGTTTTTCAAATTGACCGTAAACAATATATTATGTTTAATTTAAAAATCTACCTACCATGTTTCAACTATACTTCAACTTGAAGTTAATGACCTATGGAAGTATGCAGCTGATTACAAATATTGAGTAAAATCAAACAACATTGAAATCATCAACAACAACAAAAATGTAAAAACCATTTTTTATTAAATTTCCTAGTGTTGTTTATTTCTATCTGGTTGTTGAATGTTGTCTAGTGAAAATGGTGCCTCCTATTAATTTGGCTTTCCCATACGTAAGTAATATATCTCTAGTAAACTATCAAGGCCATCGGATGTAATGGAATAATGGAACCAAGGTCCCTGGATCCATAGTTGTCGTCACTTTAAATGATCATGAGACAGATAAATATAGATTGTTGATTTTTAAAGCAAGAGTAGTACATTATAATATCTAATTAAAATCTCTATGGTGTAAGCCCGCAATTGAGCTATGCAACTAGATTACAGAGAGGGACAATATTTACTTAATTTTGTTGTAAATTCAAAATTAAGTTTTTTTTATATATTTACATCCATTATCATGCTCTTGGCATGACTATGGGACATACTTTTCCTAGACTGATTACCAATTCATTGTTATATTTGAAATAATACTTTAAAAGTATAAAATCTTTTTAACATAGATAATTCACTATACCTAAAACATTTGACAAGACAAAGTGACGGTTACATTAATTCATTCTCCTGTTACTAGAATTCTCTACTTGTTAAAATTAGAGCTTTCACCGTTTCTATCATCAATCATTCAACAAACAAGGAAAGAGCCGTATCAGGACCGTATACAGACGAGTCCAAAAAAAAAAAGAGCAGAAAAAAGTAAAATTAATAACAAAAATAATGTTTTTTGAAAACTGCTTGAGATGCAATTTTTTATAAAGCTTATGAGGAAGGGTTAAAGGGGGGTGGGGGGGAGGCGGGGAGTATATGTGTAGTATATCTAGCTATCCATTGTGATTCGTGGCCAAATTGTTAAATGTGAACTGAACCATTTGATTTGATGGGTATGGGGTGTGGGGGTAAGGGTGAACCATAAACTTGTGGTAGGGTGAAGAGTGGGTGGAAGCAGCCGCTAGACTTGATATAGTAACTGCAACATCCGAGCGGGGGGTTTTTTTTTTTTAGAGGGAGAAAACTAGAAGCTCTGGAATTCGATAGGAGAGGTGGGGTTGGTTCACGGAGTTTTGGGGAACCTGGAAGAGAAACCAACAGTAGGTGGTGGTTGAAAGAGAGTGGAGCAGAGTTGAAATAGAAAGGGGTTTCGGAGGATGTTACGCCGAAAGTAGGTGGGAGGGGATTTGGAAGAACGGGGAGTATGCGAGGGGGGGCTTGGTGTAGAGGGGACGAGGGGTTGAGAGCGTGCAGGGATAGTGATTTAAGCTGCAGGCTACATCGCTTGAAATTAAAACAACATGCAGATTGGATTTTCTACAGCGTCAATAAATTCCCTGGCCCAGCTGAAACATTATTTTAACTCACTCTTTCTCGGTCTTCGCTCTTTGTTTAAATTGTTTGTTGTAATCGAATGGAATACAACTGATTTTTTTTTTAGTAAAAAAATAATCTAAAATAAAACTGAAAACAGTGTGAACTGAGGTGTTGAATGTTTAAACGAATCCGGTGCCAAATTTAAATTTGCTGCCGATGTACTCCTGCGTACTCACAAGGGTAATACATTTTACTATTATTTGGCTGAAAATGAAATAGATCTAGATAAATATTAATGTAGCTATCGATAATTAATATAATAAGATAACAATGCTTTCAAAAATAAGTTATTTAACTAATTCACACACTTATTTTAGTAGTTGTTTGAATTCATATAGCTATTTAGATATAATATCGATATCACACACTAAGATAACCAACATAAAATTTAACTTAAGGTGAAATTTAATTTCGGCTATGGATATAGCCATCTCTATGTCCTAGGTCATGGGTTTGATTCCCGTGTCTAGGTATAATTTTTAAATTATATAGCTAATTTAGTTGAAATATCTAAATGTACGCTTAGATGTTGCGGTCGTCGAGAATGCGTAAATGCTTTCCAATCACCTCCTAGCTTCCCCACATGGTCGGGACTTTGAACTAGTGATTAATCAGGCTGGATTGTGGATTGCGGATTTGTGGACTGGGGATCATTACAATAAGATCACAGTCAATAATTACCCAGGATTACAGCATCGGTCAATATACACTAAATGCCAGCCTCATCAAGGGTGGTTTTCCGGTGACGGGAAGATCATGGTTCGAATCCAAGCTAAGTGAATTGATTTGGTTTATAATTGCTTTCATACCTTCCCTCAATACAGGTGAGGTTGAATTTAATGTACATTTAACCTTCCTCATCCTTACCCCACTAGCGTAATTAACATGCGTATAATCTGGAACAAGTAATTTTATATCAAATTTTTTTTTCTTTCGATAAGTACCTAAAAATAAATAAATAAAATATTTTAGGTTTAATATTATTGATCAAATATGTTGCAAAGGTTTTAATTAATTTTTTTCTTTAACATTAATCTAGATCTTTAACACATATTTTAGGTTAAAGTTTTATTTAACTGGAATGTTACAATTTATAAATAACAAGCTAAAAAACAGTCATCACATTTTTTTTTTTTTCATTTCACTTGTATTTCAAATACAAGCCCAGTCGTAAAGAATTGAAACGAGGCGGAGAGAGGACAATGGTGTAGCAAAGCAGACGACAGAGGCACGCACTTCTGGGGGCCAAGTCGTGCCAACAAAATAATTTAATGGATGGGGTGGTAGGTTGAAACTGTCGCTGCAGAAGACGGAAACAAGACGCGTAGTTAAGATCAAGACGGACATGTAGACGAGGGTAGACCACGTAACCCACATTACAATCATTCGCTTGAAGGTTGAAGCTTGAAGGCGAGCCAAGAGGTCAGGGCTAACTTATGGGTTATGCTTGTGCTTTTAATTTTAGGGTAATCAACGATTTAAAATTAGGTGTAGAGATGGAAAAAGGAGTAGGAGAATGGTGAAACTATAGTAAAAAAATATATATTTTGTAAAATACCTCGCGAGCACTCGGTTTTGATTCGATCCCCAAACTACCCATAAGCGTCGTCCAAGGGAAATGCGAGTCTAATACCTTATACAACGAGGCCACTGCTACTTCATTCTAGTTAGCCTTCACTTTATAGAAACAGGGTTATCTAAAAACACATTAAAAATAACCTAGCCTAAGATTGTAACATTTAACATTAATAACTCAAATCTTACCGTCAAGAATTTGACTTCATTGGGAATTAGGATGAATCCATAAACAATACTAACTTTATTCGTCACCAAAGATAAAAAATATAGTTGTCTATAGATGTGGTTGGTATCTTCTTCAACCACTTAGCTATAAGGATAGGATAAGTCAGAAGATTCTTTAATTTGCGTATGTGTGCATACATAATTGAAAGCGAGAAGAAAAATCATAGCACCGCGTATTCACTGTAGTGAAATTGGTTTATTTAAATACAATATTTTTCATACAACGTTTATTTTATTTTATCACAACATACCTTACTCTCAGAGAATTGAGACATATTGTGTATAAATTCACTGAAAATTAACTGGTTAATCTTATTATTAATTGATGAAACCTTGTTCTCGTTGTGTGATTATTTTAATGACTTGATATTTTCCTGTAATAGAAGTTACCACAGTATATTAGTTTATTATGTTTTGATGAACCCTTATCCTCTTTGTGTGATTGTTTTAATAACATGATATTTTCCTGTAATAGAAGTTACCGCAGTACATTAGTTTATTATGTTTTGATGAACCCTTATCCTCTTTGTGTGATTATTTTTAATAACATAATTTATTTGTACACATGATATCTTCCGGCGGGAGAAGTTACCATATTAGTAACTGGCCCCCTGTTATAGTGGTCAGTGCACCTGTCTACCTACCTAGGGATCCAGTGTTCGATTCCCAGCTGGTACCATGGGTAGAATAGTGAACTATCTTTACGGTCACCAGGATATGGTCAGGTAGGCTTTGTTAGATAGGTTAATAGTTTTCACTGGGTTCACACTTTCATACTCACTATCACCATAATCTAATCTCATCGGTACATAGAAAGAGCCTCCACGAAAAAGTACGATTAGTACATTCGGGCGTCCCCAGGGCAACGGTACATTAGTACTGGCTAATCTTTCCACAAACTGGCCTACAATATGATGTAGCCCAGACGTGCAATATATATATTAGTGAATTATTATTTAATGAAGGATGAATCTTTTGTTTGTTGACGAAAGCGGTGCATTGAGGGACATCTGAACGCCAACGATGATTTAATGCGCTCCAATTGGCAGCTTCCTTAACTAAAGTTATTAGAATTTTATTTTCTTATGTTAGCCTCAGGAATGTTTGAGCAAATAATTTCACCAGTCATATTTTGACTCTTTAAAGAAAACTATTCGCATACTTAGCATTGTGGGATTTTTTTTTGTCCTTTATATCAATATTTGTTCTTATTATGTTCCCAAAAATTAGAATTTACCTACCACTCTTCCTATTCACATTTTGTGTAATTTTTGTCCTCTCTCTCTTATGAAGATGTGTTGAACCTTTCAAATTTCCTCCTGAAGAATTCCGATACAACAAAACGTCAAGGGATTGGATGGAAACGGCTGACGTTCTTTAATAGTAAATCATCAATTTTTTGTCCAGTAGTAGCAGTGTGAAGTGTAACCCTCGTTTATCTTTTCATTGTGATAGTCATATGTTTTTTTCTTTTATTTTTTCCTATCGCTTCCTTTTCTAATTTCTTTAATAAATAAAGCTTAACTTGAAAAAGGCCATTAATAATTTTGATGATCACGTTTATAAATTGTTTTAATTTTCACAGTTTATGAGAAAGCTAATATATTTATTATCATAATTTGCAAATGCTATATGAGTTGTCTAGGATGTTTGAGTCGCATTGTACTTAGTAGTACCAGTTGACATATATGTTGGGGTATGAAACCCAACCTGCCGTACTGAGCTGAGTTTACATGTGTTATGTATCACATATTTTCCCTCGCTCTTTTCAAAATGATAAAGGTGAACTTTCTAAAAACTACTTTATTCATATCCCTTATATTACGCCATCAATAGCCACTGTGTTAAAACAACTATATTTATATATATTTTTCTCGGATGGAAAATAATTTTTTCATAAAGCTATGAATATCAAAATATTAAATAACATTATTCGATTCTTCTAATACACAAATACCATGTACCAAGATGTATGTGTGACCCTCTTTTGTTCATAACTCCAGTAGTGATACACATTACATGTTTTAACAAATTTCACTTATTTTTAAAACGTGAAAAGCATAGCACTAAAAGTGGAAAAGTGTAAACAATTTCTACTACTCTAACCAAATAGGTGGAAACATTTTATAAACCTCATATGGTACGGTTTTATGACTATAGAGAGGTCGGGATTTGAATCATGGATGGATGAACTGAGTTTCTTAACATAAAATGTTTCTCACTCTCCCACCACGCAAATTTCCTCAAAATTGTTCCTTCCTCATATTTATCTTATTAATGTAAACACACGCACGCACGCGGATGGATAAGATGCGGCGCACACAAAACAACTTCATAAGAAATATATAATTTTTTTTAAAACTTAAAGTTCCTCGATTTTTACTAATCATATGGATAGTTAGTGTGGTATTTATACATTATTTTAAGAAAGGTAAAGAGAAAAGATAAAATTGTAAATAACTGGGTGTATTTACTGTCAAAGAATCTAACACATTTAAATCAATTTATCATCCAGGGGATGCTCACTAATTACCAAGTAGACTTACATTATAATAATATGCTATTCTCCTCCCCTTTCCCATTATCTATCGCCAAATGAAAACTCAAGACCTTCAATTTATTTCAAATTTTAAGTTAATATTTGAAGTCTTAATGATAACTAATTTTTAAGTAAAAATCCTATTAATGGTGGTAGCCTCCACTTCCCCAATGGTAATAACTTAACAAATAAAACTTTTTTTTAGTTGTGTGTATATTGATTTAATTTGATGAAAATGTGATAAATGTAGATTATTGAATTAAAATTTAAAATCATAGCAATATTAAATTATAATATTATATACATAAATAAGTAAAATGATCATAGATATTAAATCTAAATATCCAATAGAAGAGTAACTTAATTTTTTTAGTGAAATTTGATTCTAACCTCTTAAGCTCCATTAATTACTACAGTAAAAGTGAATTTTCTCTACCATTAGATTATGTGAGAGGTAGAATAGAATGTAATCTAAAGATGAGTGATTTCACCAAAATTGTTCGTTTGTCACTATAAACAATATAAACACTAATTACTTTAGCTAATAAATGAAGGTGTTTACATTTTGCCTCATGTGTGTATGTAATGCATACACACACAAATTCGTTTTTCTCCTACATAACACCGTATTACGTTAGCTCTGACAACCGTCCGCTTTCCATTTCAACCCACCGGCACTACGTAATTTTTTGTGCACCCCGTCTTATTAGCCGTCCGTTCTATCCGCATACTTACGGTAATGGGTTAGGTATGGAGAAGATAATGTTTAAAGAAATTATACCAGAATTTTCGTAGATTTAGAATGAGAAACTATTTATGAAAATACACTCCATTTACACCTAAATCAGATTCGAACCCCGGGAATCTCAGGCCAGATGAGGTTGACGTCTTATTCCGCGTTTTAAGAGTCCTAAATTATTTTATCATAAGCCTATACTTACTTAAATAATCCTATATACATACACACACATATAAAGAGATTTTAGCCCCGCGTCTTACTACCCGTTCAAATTATACGTTTATATAAAATTTACTCTAATATCTTAAGGATTAAAAGGGTTGACGTTAAAGGAGGTGTAACCGCATTTGCAAGGATATATAATGGAAAAACCTTTAGAAAAAACCACCCTAATTATAATGACTAGGATCGAATCCCGATCTACCCATCATCGGCAGTCTAGTCTCTTGCGAGAGTGAAATTTTAGACCATGAGTTCACCGAAGAAGATTATTTTTAATTAATATTTATTTTAAGTTGATGACTTTTTATATGTTAAAAATTGTCAATTTTATTAGTACATTCAAATCAAGTGTTAGTACCGGTTTTAACCCGCTCCTGTGGCCGCATGATTTAAGGCGTCACTCTTGCCATAGATTGGCTGTTGAAGACGGAGTGATAGGGGTTCAAATCCTTGTTGAATGTACAGAGGATGGTTTTTCCTAAATGGTTTTCCACTCCATCTCCACAAAATGTGAGTACACTTCCTCTAAATTAAACCTTCCTCCTCCTTAATTAGTATTAATACAACCTGAATGGGTAGTAAGATGTGGTGCTAAAACAAAAATTGTTAATCTTAATAGATTGGAAAGGTTAAGGAGGGTAGTTTTGAGGAAGTGTGTTCATCAGGGATTTAAACCCCGAATTTACCATCAACGGTATCCTCGTGAAATACAATCCTTTAAAGATCAGAAATGAATATTTCTTTTTCACTTATTGGTGAATAAAAAAGTCACACAATAATAGACTATAAAATGCATCATACACAAGTCACAACTATGGTTTAATCTTTGCTCTTGAATGATTGTTTTTAAAGACTAACTTACCTAACTAAGTTATTGCATACATTTTTACAATACTAATTATTAAATTACATTTCACTGCGCATGAAAATATATTTTAAACATTTTCTCACCAATTGTATGCATGGAAAAAAAGATAATATAATCATTTAATTGGAATATATTAACTGTCAATAAATAATTGAAGTATTAAATGATATTAAACTGGTTTATTTTAACCACAGGGTAACTTTTAGGGTGTCTAAAATATTTTGTCAACAGAGATACTAGTCACCATGTGTCTGTTTACTAGGTAATCCATAACTCAATTTCAATTATATTTACTTGGGGACAAAGTTAATTGATGACTTTAAAGTAAAAACAAGATAATCTCTGTAAATTCTGACTGCACAAAACCACAAATTTCCCAATTTCAACGAAATGACCCATCTGATAATGATGTGCGTTTCATAACAGAGCCAAAGCGACACCCACAAACACGCATAGTTTACAACCATTTCACTACAAATAAATTGTTACGATGTGCTTGTTTAAACATTGCAAGCTCTGCTGATTCGGTTTATACGCTGTTTTGTAATAATTTCAATTATTATAATTGCATCACTAGTTAATTCGAATGGAAATAAATTGGCCCCACAGAAAGCGATGGCTTCAACTAAATTCTACTGGTGCCCCCAAAATGATTTATCAGTTTGGATTTAATTAGTTAAGTTAGTGAATTAATTTCATATGATGGATCCAAATGGCATAATTGTTTTACCTACATCGTTATACAAAACAATTTTGTAGTGATTTTATTTATCTTTTTTCTTTATATGTATGTATAGTACAACAACAAATTATCTTAGAAATACTTTAATTATCTTTAACATTAAAATAGTTGAGCAATGAAACCTGAACATCGGAAACAAATTCGGAATCCGTATCCAGCTGTGGTTTTAGAAACTATATTTAAATTAATTCATATGAATGGCTATTTACTCGTTATACCAATGATAAATTCAATCAATTGTATTCTTAACATGATTTATGAAATTGAGATTAAATGAGCTCTACTGGTATTTGCCATGCGATAGAGTTTAAAACCTATTCGGAAACCTAATTCCAATCAAATTAGTGGGGTTTTAACCCGGGTTATTCAGGGTGATAGGTACACCATTCCTGAAAACAACCCTGTCTGAGAACACTTAACGATTTAATTAAATATGTAATTAGGTACAAAGTAATATACTTTAGGTAAAGTAAGTTAATTTGCAAAGTTTTAATTAGATTAGGAGTTCGTTTTAGTTTCTGAAATAAATGTGTTCATAAATAAAATGATTGGCCATGCATAATTATTTTGATAGTACTACCAAAGTAAAGGCTATAAAACGTTAGCAAAATGGTTCATTTGAAATACCCTAATCGAGTTTTCTAAGAAGGTATTTACTCTCGGTAATATCCTAATATTTTATAGACTAGAATAATATATTTCAATTTATTATTATTAGGACCGCGTTCTTACTACCCGTTTGGGTTGTACGCACTTAGGCTAATTTGTAATGGTAGGGTGATTGTGTGATGAAATGGAGGACCTACAGTTTAAAATGGAATCCGAACCACGGTGGAGACCTGGCATTCCACACATTCACAAGTTGTGATTAATACACGTCTTGTCAGAGATGAAGGAAGGGTTTGGCAATCAGATAAATCTGTGCCGGGACCAAGGATTGAGCCCGGACCCCCAGCACAGAAGTCTGACACCTTACCCCTTGACCGCCAGGTCACTTATTCCAAATATTTTCCAAACGAATTATCTATAAAATCAATGGTGAATATGAGGCTCATATACTTAAGGCAAGTTATGTCATAATATTGTGAATATAGTTATAAAACAACTTTGGTCTTTACTACAAATTATTTGCGTCCTTGCCTTATCTTATATCATTATACATATATATATTGATTAAATAGCCAAGCTATTATATTTTTAATTAGTTAAACATATTCTTTTAAATTGAAAAATGACACCTGGACACGGAATCGAACCTAGCCAATGTTCTAACCACTAAGATAAACAGGCGCTATCTGATGGCTCATGATTTTAATTGATCACACATTTGTAGTTGACGATTTCCGCACGTCCTTTCATAGACTCTGCCTTAAAATATGAGTGAAAAATGGCCTTGATCACGAGACGTTTCCCAGATAGTTAAGTGGTGAGAACATTGACATACTAAGCCAAAGGTCTCGGGTTCGATTCCCATATCCAGGTGTCATTTTTCAATTTGAAAGCATTATTATTTATTATACATTATATATTTATATTTATTAATTTATATGAGCTGAACCGTTAGAATGCTTGACTTAACACTGAGCACTGAGTTCTGAACCTGACTGGCTTAAATAAGGAAGTGGTTTCTGTATCTAAAAGAATTCGTGTTAAGTTATTAAACATTTTGCTTTATAAATATGTTCAACTAAATAATACATTTTTAGAGGTTGTTAAAACAGCCACTCACATATTATTAACTTCAACTCGACCAAATATGTCGACTTTTGTTCATTGCGAGTCTATTGAGTTTGTATTTAGGCTAATTTATCTAGCTAACATTTTTTAATTTCGTGTCTTAATTTTTTTTTCTCCCCTATTCATGGTGTTTAGTCGGTAAGATTTGTTTAGTAATTTACTCTTCATATGTTTTTTGTTGGGGTTTTTTTTAGCACAACTTCTGACTACGGTTAGAGTTGTACGCATGTAGGCTACTAATTACTTATTAGGGACAAGGAAATTGAATTTATAATAAATGTACCCACATTTTTTGTGAAGAGAGGTGTAGGTATTTAGAATAAAAGCGCCCTCGGTACATTCGACTGAGATTCGAACCCTGATCTCCCTATAATCGGCAGGCCTATTGCGAGACCATGCCACCACTGAAGCGGGTAATAGTGTGTAAATTTAGGGCCAGTATTGAAAAAGTCTGTTATTAAATTAAGCCAACTCTCACAAATTAAGCATCACAAAAACTAATATGAAATCCCAAACAAAGTATCTGTCATCAAATCAACATTAATTTAAACTCATAGGCCTATAGCCATATTTTGGTTCGGACTAACTTATGCTGTCAATTGAAAGTGAATACAATGTAGCCAACCAAGATACATTTCAGTAGCTTATATCTCATACTGGGACAGGAACGAACAAATTAGTTTTTTTTTATCAACCATAATACTAAAACACAATTTAATATATTTAATGTTAGTACTATATAAAGACACCTCCTGGGGAACCACAAACTTTTTGCAGATCTTCCGCGCCATATGTGGTTTTGTATGCGTATGTGTTTGTTTGTATGTGCGTGAGAGAAAGAAACATGACGTAAAAACGAGAGGAAGGGATGGTATCCCATAATAACACTCTTCCCTCACCCTATACCACCCCACAAACTTCCGTCTACCCCCACAACAGCTCGGCGCCGGAATTAGTTCACCACAGAATCTCGAGCCGTTGCTCCCAAATAGTGAAAAATTACACGAGAGCGAACACACATACCAATCAATAAGCACCGCTGTATAGAAGAACACTTCTTTTCGTGAGCTCTTTACGTTTTTTGTCCAACGTTTTCTCCCCTCTCACTACAAAACTTCCCATCCTTTCCCCCTATTATTCCCTATTTTTTTTGTTTCCCCCCCTTTTTTTTAAAGCTTTTGTTCATTTTCACTCTTTCTTTTCAATCTTTAAAACTCTCGTTAAAAAAAAAATAGTTGCCTTTGTGATCTGCCATACGTTGTTACCGGGCCAAAACAATGGAATATCGCCCCGCGTCGCCCACAATCTTGGAACATTGCGGCCAGAAAATCTGGTCTTCTTCCAAAATAAGGAAAGAGGAACCTGGTAAGGAAGGGTGGGTACATTATTGTCCCCCCCTCCCACCCGGTGAGAATCACAACATTGGCATCGCTGTTAAAATTGGGGGAAGATGGAGCCGCAACTCATTGAAATTCCACAACTCCTGTATCTCTGATATTGCTTACATTTTCTTTCCAACCTCCCGTTTCTATACCCTGCCACTACCACGCTTTCTTATTAACATATTATTACATGACAGCTCCTAAATTGTTCTAAAGTTCTACATAAATTCTAACTTTCATGCACTCAAGTTGAGTTCAATTTACTTTCAGTGATATAAGAACCAAACTTAAGTCTTTTCATGAGGACGAAAAGAAAGGGTTTATAAAAACGACAAAAGGTCTTTTCTGAAAAAAAAAAAAAAGAGAGACATAATAAAGTGTACGTAATGTTGTTCTTTCTACTTGTGAAATGCATAATTTATAACCATGGGACTTACACTTTTAAGAAACTCTTTCGATTCACGGTTTTGTTGAAACTTGTGGTGGATAATAGAGTCGTAGAGGTGGTCGTACCAGTGTGAGAACACACTAGTTCCTCTCATACAAGTTTGAGTATGGGAGAGTAATGTATGAAAATGATCGAATGGTAATGTGTAATGACATTAGATTCGTAATAACGTCGTGATCAATCACATACATGTTGCTAGGTTGAAAAATGTGTCTGTTAAGCACCGTGTCGTCTTCCGTTTCGTGGAAATTCCTAAAAGTGACGGGGAAAAAAATCTAATGTGGGCTGTTAAATTACAGTTTAAAAAAAACACACACACAACACATTCATTCATATTACTACATGTTTACAAATTTTCATGAATATTAAAATAGTAATCAATACAGTGAAATTAATATTTGTTTTGTGATCTGTGCCGTTCACCAGCGCGTGTTCAAATAATCTGGGGACAGTAGTCGAAACTAGGAACTCTGACTTAGCCAAATAATGCTCTCTTTAATGAGATATCTAGGTTGTATTCTGTATCCAGGATTACGTATCACTCAAGTGAGATCCCAGGAACGACTTGTGAGATCAAAAGTTTCATAGTCACGTCAATTCGAGTAAGCTTTTATATTGCCGACTATATAAGTTGTAATTGTGCAGCGTATACATGAGTTATTTCGTCAAAGTAGACTACTTCTTGAATATTTAACACTCACATATCAAGCCTAACACTCCACTTCAAGTGCCGGACCCAAACTTAAAGAACGAGCGCCACGTAGCTCTCCAAGATGGAGATGACAAAGCCAGGACCTATCATTTAGCAGCGTATAACCCGAACGGGTAGTAAGACGCGGTGCTAAATAATATCATTTAGCACTCTACGTCATGGTAGAATAAGGTACCCATTTGTCCCATCTTCGATTTATTAAATAAATACTGTGATTCTGAGAGAAAATAAATTCTTAATATAAATACAACGCCATCACAGGGACCTCCACCTCAATTTAATTAAGATTATATCAAAATAATTAATTCTCACATATTATATAATAATATTATTACATTTATAGATTCCGTGCCTAGGCTAGTTCACTATTTTCTTGTAACCTATCATATAACTTTCATTATCACTACATTGCACGGATCTAATTTACTAACTCTATCTTAACTTACTCGAAAGTTAGTGGTCCCAGAACGTAATCACACATTATTCAACCCTTACTCGAGACACTTTCATACAATCTCTAAACTTACACCCCAATCCATTTTCACATTATTCTCCCATTGACGTCTTGGTCTACCAAGGACTCTCGTATATTTTCAAATCACAGGTTTTTTAAAAGTATTTTTAGCACCATGTTTTAATACCCGTTCGGCTTATACGCTTATGTATCAATTATTCTAGTAGTTTCAAGGAGAAGGGAGGTTATATTCAGCTGAGGTGTACCCCAATTTGCTTAGAGAGAAAGTGGAGAACCATTTTGGAAAACCCACCTTCAGTAAACTCGACCGAGATTAGAACCTCAAACTCCCCATCATCAGTGGTCTAGTCTAATGCAAGAGTAGCGCCTTAGACTATGCGTCCACTGAAACGCGCCAAATCACAGTGGGAAGTTAGCTTTGGAACATTTTTATAAAAAGAGGTTGCTTCAAATATTGACCACTAGCTTCATAAACTCAAATAAAAGCTAAAATCCAAATAAAGACAAGAAAAAAGAAGGGGAAACTAGAGCATTTAAGAAGGCACGGCAACCCGCCTCGGTTGCCTATGTTCTAAGGCGTTACTCTAGCAATCGACTAGACTGCCGAATACAGGGATATAGGGATTCAAACCAGGTTCGGTGTACTAAGGGTGGTTTTCATACTTGGTTTTACACTCTGTCTTCACAAAAATGCGGGTACACTTCATCTAAATTCAACCTTCCTAATCACTATCAGAAGCATAGCCCGAACGAGTAGTAAGATGGGGTGCTAAAAAGAGGGAGGTGGCATGGTTACGTGAGGTTGGGAGAGAGAAATATGAATACCAGTGACTTTTATCAGTAACATTGAAATAAAATAAATGGTTAGAAATATTTTTTAAACACATTTTTTTAGATTTTTTAATAACACTGGGAAAATCTGAAATTTAACAAATGAAAAAAACTGTTTTGTCTCAAGTGTGAAAAGGATCGTTAAAGTGTATATTTGAACTTAGTTTAAACCGTATGAGATACTTCACTTCAAATCCCGTTCGGGTAGCAGTTTTATAGCTTTCACGTGGCTATAAAGATGATGGTGGACGAGTGATACGGTGGACACTATGAGTTTAGTCCAACACTCGTATTAAAAGTCTGAATAAAAATTTTTAATAAACACAAATAATAAAATTACACAAAACGTAGGCTAAGCAGACCAAGATATTGTGCGAAAATCAAAAAGGAGAAATATAAATAACTTTTATCAAACAAAGTTTGAATAAAATTACTAATAAGCTAAGAATACACTAGTTTGATATTTTTTTTAACGAAGACAGCTATTTAACGGCATTTTAACGAGTTAAAATTAAGTTTCTGTCCTCAGGTCTTACAATATCTTGAAACAAAACTCACTAACTGAGGGAGCTTTCTTGCCATTTTTGGCATAAAAAAATTACAATTTTACTAGTCATTGTAAAACGTAGGTAAAAACGTTAATATTTAATATATTTCCATCAAATTTCAAAGATCAATAAAAGAAAGCGATTGAGTTGAGTTAAATATAGAGAATAGTCTCAGTATAACTCAAAAAGAGATGGCAGGAAACCACATTGGTGAAAAAACTCCCCAATTAAACCCATATGGGTATAAAAGTACCATAAAATCGTACGCTTGTTTGTTGTATGTGAATCGACCTTACTGCTCATACGAATATGAATAGATGGTATACGACTCTGTCGTAAATGTATTCATCCACTTTAGTGTAAGAATTATCTAAAGCGTTACTCCCGTGTTAGATTGGCCTGATGAAGACGGGTAGATCGATGTTTGAATCCTGGTCAGGCCTATTGAGGGTGGTTTATCTTAAATTGTTTTTCACCCTCCTTCCCGTAAATGCAGGTAGATTACGTCTAAAATGCTTTCTTCATCATCCCTACCTCATTAGAGTAATTATCACATATGCGTATAACCTGTACAGGTTGTAAGACGCGGTGAGAGAAAAATTAATATTCTCTTGTACCTTAATATATTTTGAAGCATTTAACAAAATATGATGCAAGTAATCTCATCATCATTTGCATAAATCTTTCGATTAGTATGCAGCGCCTCTTCACTTCTATGTATCCCGAGACAAGCCAGATTTTTTTTTTTTTGAGAAAAACAAGCATACGGTGTTTTTAATCATGAAAAACATTTTCCAGTTAACCATTTGATCATAATCCATAGAGCCGTATTCGAAGAATTTCAATTTTCAAAAATCACAGATAAATAAACTATCTTTAATTTTGAAGCATAATTTAATCACATTTCGACTTACGGTATGGCTATATAACATACCAATATCAAGTCTGAACGGAATCCATTAAACCGTTTTGGTTGTAGCCCAAGGTAGGACATAAATTGTAACATTTACTTTCTTGAAATAAGGAAATCATAAAACGTCATAATCTCAGGGCCATAAATATTCAAAATTGTAATACTTTTTCTACATAAGAAAATAAAAATAGATCTGTGTATATAGCCTGTAGAGTAATTATAAATGTCTATATCAAAAGTGTAAAAATATATCAAATATGACTACCGTTTAGATGCAACGTGCATGTTTTTATTTCTGGAAAAAAAAAAATAATATGTACAAAGAAATGATAAATTGTATTGTTGGGGTTTTAGGTACGGTTCTGTCGCAAATAAGGCAACTGACTTACTATTAAATTAACAATCACTTAGTTTTCCATAAGAAAAATTTAGTTTGTTGACTAGAAGATATTTATACAGTAAAAATGGCATCTTAATTCAATATGATGATCATTTTACACATAAACGCATATATATAGGACTAATAAGTTTAATTATTAGTAAAGTATAGCTTACTAAGATTTTTCGCATTTCTTAACATATTAATCTTTAAAAAATCTTAAGCAATTTTAAGCTACTCATTTTGACGATCATTTCTGGAGTGAGTTTAAATATGGCGTATTTTTTTCAGATTAACCTCTCCGATTCTCGAGAGGTTACCTTGCTGGATGTCTCCAAGGAACTGACAGGCTTCTACAAGTGCGAAGTATCAGCTGACGCACCGCTCTTCCACACTGACATCAAGTCAGCCTTCATGACAGTTGTTGGTGAGTGACACTAATTACATATTTACTCTATCACTTCTCACAAATATGCTGACAGGATCCTACAAACGTTAGAGCTCACACTGACAATAAGTCAGTCTTCATGACAGTTGTTGGTGGGTGACACTAACTGCATATTTACTCTATCACTTCTCATCAATATGCTGACAGGATCCAACACTCACTAGGTGTCACACTGGCATTTCAGCATTCATGGCAGTTGTCAATAAATTACACTAGATACGAATCAATCCATCACATAGTTACAATTTGCTGATATTTTTCTCTAATTGTGACGTACCGCCCGCTTCCCCGCTGACATTGTCAGACTTTGTTTGGACATTTGATGCAGGGTTTCAAGGGTGCGACCCGCTGGCCATCTGCGGCCTTCGAGTATTGTGCGTGGATCCACGATGTTTCCTGACATAAAATTGAGAATATAAGTATTGTATTGTAAATCATTTAAATTTAAAGGCAGCCACGTATTATTCATCATAGCATATCGTACTTATTTTAAATAATAAATATTATTGGTCACTATAAAATATAAAATGTTGTAAAAATTAAGGTTTTGTAATAATTATTTTAAATATGGGTTTTTGTTTTAAGCTAAATTCGGGGCCTGTTGCTCAAACATTAATCAGTGGATTATCAAAGCTCAGATGTAAGTTTATCTCCAATCAGTGTCACAAACCTCATTTTCACTTGCATCATTAACAATTAAGAGGTTATTTTCGTTCAAGTCTCTGGTCAAGCTAACTAGACAATTCTCTCCAATCAACTGTTTGATCTCCGATCATCATGTTGATGGGAAACAACGTAAAAGTTTTAGTAACGAATTGATTTTTCATCCCTATTCAAGCGAATAATAAAAGTAAAGTGTGTGCTTTAATATATATATAAATTTAAGTGTAATTTATTTTTAAGGGTGGTAATGCCCAATTATTATGACATCTTCAGATGAAGTTTTCAACAATAAGTATTAGAGAATATTTGAGATCCAAATCAGATACAGGAAATAAATGAGCTTTACTTTAATAACAGAGAAATGAGATTTGAGACGAGGTTCAGACTGAACATATTGTATTAGTATATTATTAATATCGCAAACAAACTGTGCAAAACATTTTTCTTAAGGAACATGCCCGAAATTTTGGTATAGATTAAGATAGTCTCACAATCATATTTTTCAAATACAGTGCTTTTTATAGTGTTGCCATGTTTGTTTTTTCTTGATTGTTTGATCAAATCAATGGTAAAGTTATCAGAGATTTTGATTCTGATTAGCTTTGCTACAACCCAATTCTTTCTTGATCTAGAATCAAGCTGATAGACAGTCCGGTGGTTTAAGAACCAATATGAGATTTGTGCAACGGGTCCTTAATCTTTTAAAAAACAAAATAAACACAATACATTTACTAAAACACAACAATATCTAAGAATCAAATAGCCGAAGCTGTTATTAATTAATTTTAAAGGGGAACTCACCATCTAGATATCATATTCTGAAAATTGAAAAATGACCACGCCAAAGGTCCCGGGTTCGATTCCCATGTTCAAGTGTGATTTTTCAATTTTCAGAATACAACAATATCTGTTTAGGGCATGAAACCCGTCAACTATGTTTAGTTTTAGAACTAGCACTTCGACTTAAGACTTTCAGAATCCTTAAATAAAGGTTTTATGGTAAAAATATAGCGTTACACATTCAATAATCTAATTTTATAGAAACGTTACACTTATTTAGAAGTCTTTGTTAGTGGTGTTTTTATATATTTTCAAAACTATGCATGGAATAGCAAAAAATAGCATGAATACAATTAATTATTTGCTTTTTATAAAATGAATAATGTTTCAGTAATAATAATTTCACTGTCAATGCTTTTGTATACAAGAATTAACATTATATCAAGTAAAAATCATTTTTCAAATTACCCATTCATACCCCGCGGGTTAACCTCAATAGACAACAACCATTGTGGGCCTCCAAACATGTTACATTAAAAAACAAAGGCCAAAAATGTTATATTTCCAAAGACTCGTCTGGCGCTGACATCATTCAAAACCACCAAACATGAATTGTTTGCGGCAGAAGCGTCCCAACGTCAAATTTAGTTGGAGAAGGAAAGGGGCGGGAAATTGAGGCCTTAGGGGGGAACAGAGGTCTGAGGATGAGGGTATAAGGGGAAGTGAAAAGTCACCACAAAAATTGATTAACGCGATTCAACAGCCGTGGCGGCAGCGATATTTATTTGTATCGGCTGATGTCTGAAGCAGCTGACGGTACTGCCGTTGGAAATAGGGGGAGGGGGCTACTCTCTCCTCTCAATCCCATTTCATTCAGAAAAAGGAGTGGGGGGTCGGGGGCGGAGACTCTCCGGTGTTTGCAGGGGCTGTATCGTCGAATCGCTCCGGGCGGCCGACAAAACCAATTAAAGCGCTCCGCGTGGCATTCGGGTACACAGGGCAGACAAGGCCTAATAATAATACTGTGTAGGGATTCTGATTGCCATACTCGATTGTTTTCGCACTGTCGATATGCATCCATGATTGTGAACATCAAATTGATTTCGATACTATATTCCACATAAGCTGCTTACATGTTAATGGAATAACATTGACGTGTTAACACGAACATTTTGGGAAGAATCAGCTTATAAAAATATGTTACAGATGATAGCAAGTTTAGGATATAAATTGAACAAAACTATTGAAGTAAAAATAAGAGCATTATATGTAATTTTTCCCACACTTTTTTTTGCGACATTATATTACATACATTTTATTGTTAATTTGTTTATAAAATGTATCTCTGTAAATATCAATCAATTAGATACACAAATCTACAGGCATTAAAAGAATCATATTTAAACTTAGGGAAGGCTACATTTATATTGCCCCTCTGCCCTTTCCTCCATCAGATGGTGTACCATATCCGGGGTTGGGGTGAAATATCCCATATACTTACATTGTTAATTTTAGTAGTTGGGAAGATAAACCTAAGTGCTCTGGGGATAAGACGATGAGGAAAGCATATGTACGGTATAATTAAACAATTTTGATATTATTTTCTTCTCTAACTGATTGATATTTACAGTGATAAATTTTATAAACTAATTAAAAAAATTAAATTTATTTAATATATTTAAAATACTCTTATTTTTACTTCAATAGTTTTGTAACTTTTGTTCATTTTAAATCTAAACTTGCATCATCTGTAACATTTTTTTATAAGCTGATAGATATATAGGCCTATATATATTAGCACCGATCTTACTACCTGTTCCAGTTGTACGCAGATATACTAATTACGCTACGAGTTATATATAAGTAAGGTTTAATTATAAAAGTGTATCCACATTTGCATAAAGAGAGAGTAGAACACCATTTGGGAAATGTTATGTTTTGCACTATTTTGTACCAAATTTTTTGCATTAATTTTTTTTTGTCTTGAGAAATTATTACGTTACAAAATGTACTTGTGTGGAAAATAAAACTAGTATATTGATATTAAAAAACGAACATTTCAATATTATTTTAGGGAGAGATAGAGCTTACGCCACCCTCCTCTCCACCAAACAAATATGGCCGTACTGTCTCTGGGATTGGGGTGCAAAGCTATCGTATATTTACATTTTTAATTTGAAATGTTGGGGTGTTCAAACTCAATAATATGTCACCTATCTTCTCTTAGATTGACAAATATGTTGGTAGTAGGAACTATAATTTGTTACAGGTAAGATAGTATATTATACATTAGAGCTCCGGACTTATTTTAGCTATCCAAATTAATGATACTATAATTTTGATGTAAGGTCTACTTCTATTTTATATGGTCATTTTTCTTAATTGTATAGTAATTAATTCATCTTGAATCATCTATTGGAATGGTAGATATCTATTTTTTTGGGGGGGGAGAGCCTCAAATATCCATATTGTTTTATTTAAAAAAAAGTCCAATATAATTTTTTAAAATAAACAAGAGAAAATGACTATTTAATTAAAATGTTCAAATTTATATTTTAAATAATTCATATATTTTAAAAACAGTTCTTGAATAGAGGTTCTTATTCAAAAATAATTTACCAGTCTATCAAAAGAGTCTGTCTTACCTGTCTATATTAGCATGGATATGCCTTGCTTTTGCCCGGGAGAAATATTTTAGGATAAAAGGTTAAACAGGTATATAAAGTGTCAAAAGGGCAAAAAGTATCAAAAATAAATCAAATCAATGTTTGTAAATTTGTTTTACTCCATTTACACCGTGTACCTCTTTTCACTTGTTTAATCTTTCTACCCAGTTTACCTTTTTATTCCCTATCCCTTTTCACCACTTTTACCCTTTTTACACCGTTTAACCTTTTTTCCATCCCGTTCACCCTTTATTCACATTTTTACACTTTTGAAACTTTTTAACCCTTTTAATAATTATTTTACTCCTGTTATTCCTTTTAAACTTTACATTTTTAGATTTACCTTTTGCCTTTTTTACCATTTTATGCCCGTTTAGACAGTTTAACCCTTTATACACTTTTACCTACCCTCTTTTATTTTTAAATTATCATAGCTACTTTTTACCTTCTTATTCCTTTTGCACTTTTTACACCATTTTACTTTAAGTACCCGGCTGGACCTGGATAAATATTTTAAGGTAATAGGTTAAAAAGGTGTAAAAGTGTAAAAAAAAGGTTGAAAGTATATCTAATATATTTTAAAAGGGGTGAAAAGTGTATGTAAAAAGATTCAAAAGTGTAAAATGAATTAAAATGGTAGTAATTTGTAGTAATTTTGTGTGTAAGTTATTTCATATTATTTTTATGAGATATTACCCAGAGGTAGGCAAAATGAATTATATTTACTCAAGTTTATGTAGTACAAAAAATATAAATTTATCTGTACCACATCTTTTGGACATTCCGCATTTTAACACTAATGCGGTATGAAAAAGATAAATATGAGATGGAGGAAATGTACTCGCATTTCCGTGGTTCGAGAATGGTCAACCATCTAGGTTAAACACTCTTCATTACACTCGACCGGAATTTGAACCCCGACCTCGCTGTTCCTGGTAAACCAGACCACACGATACCGACACCTTTGATCGCGTGCCCGAGGATTAGCCTAAAAATATTAAATGAAGATCAGAAAAAATATTAAGTGGAAATTACTCTGTTGTTGAGTAAACTAGTTACACAAAGTCAGATCATCAAATCTGTTATCTTATTGAGTAAACTAGTTACTCAAAATCAGGTAATCAAATCAAGGGAAAGTGGAAAACCATTTCGGAAAAACCACCCCCAGTTCACGTGAATGAGATTCGAACCTCAATCTCCCCGTCCTCGGCAGTCTAGCTCAACATGAAACTAGCGCGTTAGACAACCACGCCACCAGGGTGGGTATCCTATGAAGTAAATTAATTTATTATTAAAAGAGCACAGTAGGAAAAGGACTAGTGATCTCTGTGGAGCAATATTTGGTAGACCAAACATTATAATATTTAGGTCTTCTTGAAATGGCTTCTCCAAATAATCCTAGCCGTTTGCCTTTGATAGCTAAGTAGTTGGCTTCTGAAATTCCAATCAAGGGGACTTCTGAGAAGTTGATCCAAGTTTGACCCAACTTGCTATTAGTTTGAACAAAGAATTTAAATATTGGACCCCTCAGGTAAACAGTTATATGTTGATACTGTGTGTGTTTGTGTGTGTGTTTACCGCTACCTTAGGAGAAGTTAGGTTTGTTGAGTACAGGAACAAACATGGACGATTTCATATTAGACGGAAACAGGAAAACACTTTATATTGTCCGAACAAGATATTCAATAAAATTAAACTTCCTGTTTGGATGCGTAGGCCTATTATTTGTACATGTTTAAATATTCCGGTTGCAGTTAACTGTTACTTTACCATAGACGTTAGGCAAGCAGGCAAAGTATCAATAGTAACATCGAGTCTGGTTTATTGATGACAGAAGGGTTGGGATTCAAATCCCGGATGAGTGGATTCAGGGTTTTTCAGAATGGTTTTCCATTCTTTCTTTACGCAAATGCGTGTACATTATATCTAAACTACATTTTACTCATGCCCAGCTCATAAGTGTAAATATGTAGATAGCTTGGGTGGGAAATAAGACGTGGTGCACAAAAAAAAACCACCTACTTGACTGACGATTTTAGAAAACATTATAAAAAAAAATAGTCTGACCTCTTAGCTCAATCGGTAGCATGTCTGTCTACTGAGTCAGGGTCCCGGGTTGGTTCAATTCCTGGCATGGCTGAAAAATGTATTGGTGAAATGTAGGTTTTCACCTTAAACGTAATGAACTAAGCCGGGGCTGGATGTTGTGTCTGTTCTAGATTTAAGTTAGTTTAAAGTCATGTGCTTATATAATTATTTGATAAAGAAAGTGTACGTTGAATACCGCAAGCAAATTAAAAAATTAAATAAAATGTTATTACAATAAATAATATCTTAATATATATAATTCTTCTGTACGTGTGTATGTCACTGAACTCCTCCTAAACGGCTGGACCGATTTTGATGAAATTTTGTGTGTGTGTGTGTTTGAGTGGGTCCGTGGATGGTTTAGATTCACAATTGGACCCGGTAGGTAGCACTGCAATCGGGTTCTAGGATTTTTTTGTTTTTTAGGGAATTTTTTTTGGGGAGGGGATTTTTTTTTAGATTTTTTGCATATCAGAACATGTAACCTAAAAATTTCACCCCCCCACCACCACCACCCCCCAATATTTATAATAATGAATATAATATTAATAATTGACCGTTAAAAATCATAAGTTCATCAATAATTGACCGTTAAAACCTTCTGAAAAGTTCATGAATAATTCAACTTCTGGGAATAATTCATAGTTATGTTTGTTTTTCGATACAGCTGATATTTGTGGAGTTGTGGGCGAAATGCCATAAATAAAAAGATGTTTTATTTTGTATGTTGTCTTGACAAACACTGAATTTGTAATATTTGTGTTACTCACTAATTGGAGTTCATTGTGAATTTGTAATTGTGATGATCATATAGTATTTGTTTTATTATCGAAATCAATTATGCCACCCAAACGAAAAGCCAACGTTCTGGCAGGACAACGTCTGTCGGGTCCGCTAGTGATACTATAAAATAGATTTAAATGCTAAATTCTTCATTGTTTTGTTCCAATGCTATTAAGTTTATTTATTCATACATTTTAACGAAGAATTTTTTTAATCAATGTTTTAACAACTTCTTACTTTCTTTCTGTGATTTAATTTTTACAACCACTATTGTTTCAATCCTATGGCCTGGGTCAGTTTTTTATTCAAGTCATATATTTTCCACTACCGGCTTTATAGCCCTGTCGTAGCTTCATATGCCTTATAATTATCTTAAGACTAGAACATGCACAACATCCAGTCTCCGCCCGTTAATTATCAATGTGAAAGGGTAAACACATATTTTCAGCAATAACAAATTTTTGGCCATGCTGGGAATCGAATCCGGGACCCTTAACTCAGTAGAGAGACACTCTACCAAGTGAGTTAAGGTGTCGGACTTTCTGTGATTTAATAATTTTAGTTTATTTTAAGTCATTTTAGTTGTGCCTCTTTCCTTTATCTTTACATTATTTTCAGATATATTTAAATCTTTCTATATTATAATTGGTTCATACTTTTTGTAAAATTAATAACCAACAAATCCAACTTTTTTTGTATCCAAATCTTATCGCATACTTCCTTAATTGTTCAGGGTTCAGTAAATTTTCCGGGTTCCGCTCTACTATAAACTTACTAAAGGTCCCGCGATCACCCCCTCTTACTCCCCTCAACATCTGTTTCTTTTATATCTATACATCTTGAAAGTTAATTCAATGAATTAAATATCCTCAGATAGGCCTACTCATGTCCCATCTTATAGAAAAAATATAGAATAAATAAAATATATCTTTTTGTATTCAATTATTTAATTTTCTTATAACATTACTGATTAGTGATTATGATTTATTAAATAAATTTTGGTCAGAATCAAATATTATATGAAAATACTTGATATTCTGCAGTTTAAAAGACTCAAAGATTGACTTTGAATGAATATGAAGTTTTTCAACGCGATCGACTGAAAATTTCTCCGAGATCGAGCGTTCGACCGCGATCGACTAAAAATTTCCTCGAGATCGGGCGTTCGACCGCGATCGACTGAAAATTTCCTCGAGATCGAGCGTTCGACCACGATCGACTACTGGCCGGTTCAATGCTGTAAATGTTGTACTCCGAGGTCGTACACTAACTAATCCAAGTGGCGTATTTTGTGTACGAGCTTTGGTATGTTTCAGTCTAATTTAATTCGTATGCGATCCGAGTACACGAAAGAATTGATGAGCTAGTATGACCGCAAACATTCTGATACATATTTGGCAGTCATGATTCCATTGAAGACTTATGGCAGCCATAGTTCACTGTGATCTGATAAGTTTTTCTACCCTTTTGAGGAGAGGATGTAGGGCAACTTAAACATAACCATGATAGGAATGATTTTATTTAAATAATAAAATTAGTAATCAATCTAGATTAAATCTGTTTAAAAATATTTAGAATAATACATTTATTGGTAACTAAATAAACGGTTTCTGTGTTAGATTGGTGCAAGGCATCACGTTTAGATATGAAGAGATCCTCATAACAGAAGGTTGTAGTTTAATTTCCGGCTAGGTTTTTTTTATAAATGGTTTCCTAGTCTCCCTTCACGATAAGTTGAGTGTGTTTTATCCTCATCACACCTTTTATGATGACTAACAACTTTTTTTGGTGTAAATATGCTCGAATGGCTTATAAAAACACTCCCCAATATGGATATAAGCAAAATCATTATTTCCATTTTCGAAATAATAAGAATTTTCAAAAATAACTAATTAGTGAACGACTGGTTACTGACGTTTTACCCAAAACCAAGTATACAAGGTTATTTGTCGTTTAAAATATTTCAAGTTTTTGAAAAATTAATCATCAGTAAGTAAACTACCCATAAATAATTTTTCACCTCTTAAATAAATGTATAGTGTCAATTGCCATGTCAAACATTCCCAAGAAACCCATTTGGAAACAAATCTTTAGGGCCGTGTTTTTTTTTAAAAATCAATCTTGAGTAAACTACCCAAAAATGAGTTTTACCTCCAAAATAAATACAAATTGTTAATTGTAATGTCAAACACAACCAAGATACTCATTTGTTGCCAAATCATTAGAGCCCATTGTAAACTATTTAAACCTTTAGAAAAATCATTCATCAGTAAATTACCCATAAATGAATTTTTACCCTCAAAACAAGAAAACATTGTTGTATGTTAAGTAAAACACTACCAAGATACCCATTTTGAACCAAATCGTTAGAGCCATTTGTAAAATAATTCAAGTTTGTGAAACTTAAGTCCCCATAAACTACCCTTCAACGGATTTTTGCCCGAAAACGAATTATATAATGCTATTTGTCATGCCATACAAATCCTAGATATACATTTTAAACAAAACCATTTGCACCATTATCGAGAAATTTGGAATTCAAAAAATTTACGCATCAGTAAACTACCCTTAACTTAAGAGATAGGATAAAAAAAAACATATCAAGTTCAAACAAAATCCATCAAACCGTTTCGGATCCGTGGCCAGGGACAGGACAAATTTGTTAAATCCAGTTTTTGGGTTCGTGTTCACATAAAACGTAAAAAAAATTCGTCAAAATCTCGAGATCGAATTTTTCAGGATCACAATAATTTTTCTTGATAGGAGAAAGTAGTGTGTTTAAAAGTTACACCAACAAGAAAATAATCACTTAAGAAAATACATATTAAAATGAAAGCTTTGAATAATAATGTAGACATTAATTGATGAAGAATGATTTGTCGTTTTTGGAACAGTAAAATATATAACCCATTTTAAGTCTGTGATAATTTTACAAAACATTATACGTATAATTTTGAAGTTCTGTCCTCACCATCATTATTAATTAATAGTCGCTAGTTCTACCAATCGGGATTGAAGTTGAATGGGTCTAATTACCTCAAAAGGCCGTTATTTGAATTTTAAACCTAACTTTAGCACACCTAAAGTCGAAGAGACGCGTCAATTTGAAATTTTACGCTTTCCGGTAACAACTTTGACATTGACAACAGTAATTTTCGGATTAATCGGTGTCAAATTAAAACCTACATGGTCAAACTATGATTTATCTTGCATTATTTTCTGGCATTTCCTGTAAAGCATTCTAGTTAAATACTCATTATGGTTAGATGGTGCCTACCGGGGTGTTTATATACGTCTTCAAACGTCCGGATATCTCAATTTATTAAAGAAGTGTTTTGTTATATCAAATATGGTTCACCTTAAAATGAAGGTGAAGGTTAGCAAATAGAATACAATTTTTAAAACTGTATTCTAAGTTTCATAATATTAAATAAAACAATGAAAAAATTTAATTAGCTCATTTTTAAAAACGTAAACTGGAATAGGGCTCATTTTTATATAACAGGAATACAAACATTTTATAAGATAATACAAATTATTATATTATATAATATTTTTACCATTCCTTGTTCTAGACTAAAATAACCTTCATCTACATAAAATATATTTAAAAAATAAACTCGTGAAAGAAAACTAGAGAACATTGGAAAACCCACGCAACCATACACTTACTTCTAACTTTACGCATCAATAATGCAAAAAATAAAGAATAAAAGACAAGAAACTGAAATGTGGAAAGAAGGGGCAAAAAAACAAAAAACTAAGGTCTTTTTTTTCTTACATTTTCATATCTTATGGCAAGTAATACCAACAAGTCTCTTCCTCCATTCTTAGCTTAAGAGGACTTAAGATTGAGTTTTCCAACCAAGAGCAGGAAGAGGGTCTTAAGAGCGGAGATCGGTCCAGAAGAGAGATACTGCGAGGAATTGTTTGAGGGGAGGGGGTTGAGGGTGGAGAAGTAGAAAGGAAGGGTTCCAGCCCGACCCACCCGGTCCTCAGTTAATCTTCCACCATGCGATAACGAACACTACTACACCCAAACCCAATGGTGAGATCCCTCTAAGCATGGGAGGGAAATTAACAATTCATTCAATTCGCCGGCGTAGACGTGGATGGCATGGGGCCCCCTCCTCCCCTTAGATTAATGCTGGAGTTTCAAAGATAAGCCTCAAAATTATCGCGAGATTAGTGGGCTCGAACGTCTTATATAGCTAGCCTAATGGTAAACAGGCTTGTGGTTTACGGTCGTTTACAATCGATTTTCAATTGAAGTATCGTTCACGCTGATGCTACAGCAAGGGAACTATGAGTGTCTTATGGAAATGGTGTAATATATAGTTTCGTAGCTTAACAGTCCTAAAATAATTGGAAAAAACAAACTAAATTACCCCCATAAAAAGATTCTACTAGACACAAATTCCATTTGGAGGTAAAATTATTGTAATATAATACGGAGCAATAGTTTATCTAACAAGATACTTCAAAAAATAGCTACTTAATGAAAACAAAACAAAATTATAAACCAAATATTTAATAGTAGCAAATTGAATTTGACTTCAGAGTGTGCACTAATAGCGACTTAATCTAAGTACACTAAGGGGGCAGGATGAAAAAGTGAATATTACCGAACTACACAAAAAACATAAAAAGAGTCCCACACCTCAGCTCAGTTAGTAGTGTGTCTGTTTATTAAGTTAAAGGGTCCCAGGTTCGATTCTCGGCAAGGCCAAAAAATGTTCATCGGTGAAATGTGAATTTCCTCTTTCATAGTGATGAATTAACGGAGGGGGCCTGGGTGTTGTGTCTGTTATAGATTTAAGTTATTTATAAGTCATGAGCTGATATAATCAGTGAGTTGAAAAAAAATTACACGTTAAATACCTCAAATAAAATTTAAAAAAAACTAAAGCATCATTTATAAATATAAAATATTCTAAGTCAAGCCGGTCATGATTGAAATCCATTCCTTCGAGCTGGAGTCTTATATATTAAATGTTTTTTTAACTACTAGCTACTTCAAGTCTACAGCCGAAAATAAAACTAAAAGCACAACTAATATCAGCTTCAAGTTTATAAGTGGACACTAAACGGGAAGTCTTAGCGAGCAACAACTTCAAATTCACAGCAATGCATCAAAACGGACGTTCTAGATCTAGCTTGTAGCTACCCAGGCGGACATCAAACTGGTTTCACCTCATAAGTAATAGTTCTAGCATTTTTCAACACAGTAAGGCCATAATAGTAAAATAACTAATTATAGCATTCACGAATCAACGCTAAAAATTTAAAATACTCAAGTCTACTTCTATTTTCACTTAAAAAAATGCTATATATAATTTTTCTCGCTTTTAATAAGTTCTACTATCCTCTATTTCTCTACAACTGTGCATTTTCTGCGTTTCCATCTACTTTCAACATCTCACACTTCCGCATGGCTTAGCATTCTTAAACTTTCTTACTTTTACTAACTTTTTCTTCCCAAATTCTTTTATTTAGGGCAAGAACCTTATAAAAGCCACTGTATATTTTAGCGTGAAATATTCTATGGTGCATCTTTTTTAAAACTGTTAAATAAACTGTGCGATTTAGGATAGCACTTTTTGAATTCTGACAGGGTTGACTCCTAAGGGTGTTCGAGTGGTCAATCACATAAAGCTCCTTTTCAATAAGGGGTGGATATCTAACATCGATATTTTCAAAAATCGAATTTATGTTTGCACCATTGATGTTTGTTGGTTGATCTAAATTCAACAAACTGTCAGTAAAATGAAACAGGTAAACGAGTAGCAAAAATTAAGCATCCCAATTAACATGAATATGAAACATGAAATGAAATAAGTAATGATTTATTAACAAATTAATAAAAATATGAATTAACTAAGGTATCTCTTAGACCAGGGCTCGGCAACCTTTTAGTAGAGTTGTACCGAAGTAATATTGTAAAATCGCTCAGCGTGCCAACCAACCTAAACCCACCCAAATAATTTATATCATTATATTAATTAACTAGTAAAACTATTAAAACAAATTTAAGTTGATCTTGTAAAACATAAATTTAACAACATGTTTTTAAATCACATACATTAAACAAATAATATTTCTGGAATATTTAATATTTTAATCTAAACCAGAATAAATACAAAAAGATGTAAATGTGTTTTGCAAAATTTAAGTTCTGAAGACATTATTTTGAAATTTTGAAACAAAAAAAAATTGAATAATTGAAATATAAATCACGCTCTTATTAAAGTTATTACTCACATCAATGCTTTTGATTAAAAATAAAGGTTTTATATTATGTTTATTTAAATGGCTCAGCGTGCCTCTCTTGGCACGCGTGCCTTAGATTGCTGACCCCTGTCTTGGACCTTATATTATCACAGCTGTGATATTAAAAGTGAATCTGGTGTTTTTGACAGATAGAATATTATTAAATTGGAACTAAAATGTAAAGTAAAAAAAGTAAAATGTAAAGTAAAAAACACAATTGCATACGACCCGCATAATTTTTCGCATGGTTTAAGACGTCACTCTCGCTCACAATAAATTGAACAGATGGGTTAAGGTTTGAATCCCGGTCACATTTATTGATGGTGTTGTTTCCCCTTAGTGTTTTCTCATTCTTCCTTCATATAATGAAGTTATTATACATTTATTCAACCCACCTCGATGGCGTAGTTGTTAATGCGCTAGTTTCTTGTTGAGCTCGACTGCCGAGGACGGGAAGATTGAGGTTCGAATCTCGGTTGAGTGAACTAGGGGTGGTTCACCCTAAATGGTTTTCCACTTTCCTTCCACGTGAATGCGGGTTCACTTCCTCTGTATTCAACCCTACCAATTCCTAACCCATTAGCGTAATTAGTACTTAAGCGTTTAAACCGAACGGGTAGTAAAGCGCGGTGTTAAATAAATAAATACTGTACATTTACTCTAAATTATGTCTCTTTAACCATTGCGCCATTTGTGTACATTTGGGAGTAGTCCGCACTGACACTGAGGAGTAGAGTACTTTAAAGAAAAAGAAAAAGCACGGTTACAAAACTAAATCTATTTAATGTCGCTTGATATATATTTGCTTCAAAATACCATATTTTTTTTATCTTATCTTTCTGCTCTTTGGTTCTAAAGCCTTGAATATTGCACGAGAGTAAAAAAAGGACCGTGAAAGAACTGGGGGGTAGGTTTGTATTTACAACCCTCGAGTTGGAATGGTTGTGATATTCATGTGGGAAATCTCGGACCCAGGCGCCGCGGTCCAAGCGTGTGAGCGCTTTTCTCCAACTACCCGAGAATACTAACGGGAATCTTATCCACAGAGCCAACAACTGTATCGTGCGCGGATTGAGTGAAACATTTACTGCAACAAATGGATGAAGTGTCTTCACACTCGCCGAATACTAACAGGGGGAAGAAAAAACTTCGATCAATGTGTGTTTTATATCAAACTTTCGAAGACCGCAGATTTTTTGGTTTTTTTGTAGTAGTGTTTTTGAACAAAGTTTTTGATCACAACTTTTTACTACCTGTTAAGGTTAAACGAATGTATGATAATTACTCTAGTGGAGTAGAGATGAGGAAGGAAACATTTTAGAGAGAATGTAACCGTATTTACGTGGAAGTAGAGTGGGAAAACATTGATGAAAAACCACCCTCAGCAGACCTCACCGGGATTTGAACCCCCAATCTCCCCGTCATCGGCAGGCCAGTCCAGCACGTTAGTGACGCCATAGACCATTCGGCCATTGAAGCGTGTTTGAACAATGTTATTGAGGTTTTAATCTTAGGATGTTTAAATATATGAAAAATCAACATATCTTATTCTAATTTTTCACATCCCCTACATATGTGAAATGGAAGGACGTCCAAGTTTAAGTTCATATTTTTGCAAACAAAACTTTTTTTTAGCCAAAATAAATACAATATTGCTTTAATATAATATGTTATAATTTAAAATTTACTTATTTTAATTGCAAAAGTTATTGAATATTTATGATTATCGTAGAGGCATTTGACCAGAAACTTTATTAATTAATTTTAAAGCTCATGGCCAAACTACGTAATGCTCTTGACAAATATTTAAAAACTGTTGAGGTAGAAAATTAAACTAAATGTATATATAGAATCAATTTCTAATTATTTTTGGCAAACAATATTATTTGCTATAAAAAAACTAAAAAAAAAGACCTGAATTCTTCTTCCCTCCTATACCACCTTGTGGCGTTTTACTAGCATAGCACTTTCTATTTTTCGCGGAAAGACAAGGGTTTCTAAACCAAGTCCGATGCACTGGGGAGTGGTTTTCAACATAACTAACATTCTCAACACTTGTTCTGGATGAACAAACTATTTTTTTTCTTTAATGCTCACAATTATTTCGTTGCTTGGTTTATTCTGTTTCTTGTGAACTGCCTTTTACACTGCCATATTTTTAAAACACCATGTCTTACTACCTTTTTTTTTTACATCCATTACTGTTTCCATCCTGTAGCCTGGGTCAGTTTTTTTATTCAAGTCATGCATTTTCCATTACCGGTTTGCTAGGGCCTGTCGTAGCTTCATATGCCTTATAATCTAACTTAAGACTAGGACAGGCACAGCATCCAATCCCCGGCCGTTAATTCATCACTGTTAAAGAGTGAACTCAAATTTCAGCGACAGTAAGTTTTTTGGCCATGCCGGGAATCTAACCAAGGACCCTAAGCTCAGTGGACAGACACACTACCGACTGAGCTAAGGTGTTGGATCGTCTTATTACCTGTTCAGTATGTACGCTTATTAATTACGCTAATGAATTAGAGATGAGGAATGATGGTTTTAGAGGAAGTGTACCCGCATTTGCGTGGAGGGAACACTTCTATTTGACTTGCTCTCAATGTTTTAAAGTCATGCACGTTCTCTTACCTGTCTAGTGTACTTTATAATACCAACCACGCGAAATATGCACAACATTTTAAATAAGAAGATAATTAAAGCCGTTTCGTTGGTATAATGTTATAAGTAGATCATCACTCTCGTAATAAACTAGACTGACGATAACGGGTCAAATTGTGGTCGAGTATACTGAGTGTAGCTTTTACTAAACGGTTTTCCACTCTGCCTCCCCACAAATGCCGGTACACTTCCTATAAATTCAATCTATCTAATCCTAATCAACAAATAGTTGAGAAACAAATAGCCAAAGCTATTATATATGTTATAGTACGGATCTAGCCGCATCTAGATATAATATTCTGAAAATTAAAAAAAAAACACCTTGACACGAGAGTCGAACCCGGGAACTTCGGCTTTGCACGCCAATGTTCTAACCATTGAGATATCCAGGAATCCTCCCGTCACTAGCAAATAGACAAATCAAGCACTAAAAGTATTACTATTGAATTATTATTGCGGCGGAAATCTTGATAGATCCACATCAAATTTTGAAAATTAATGTATTAGAAGCTATGTGGAGGGAGCCACCCTTTCCTCTTCGACTAAAAGTTATCTTTAGACTTATCATAATAGATTAAAATAAAGGTCGAATTTAGATGTACATACTATGAAATTAAAACTTTATTAGATTAAAATGAATGATATGGTATGATATTATATTCATGCCAATTTTAAGATTTATAGCAACAGTGGTTTATGATTTATATATCGTCAAGCCTTAGCACATTTTTTCATGTGGCACCTGCTATATAAGTTTAACAAAAGAATAACTAACGATTTATGACAAGTGGGGTGAAGATGAAGAAGGGGAGAGAAAAAAATGGCCAATATTCACTTATAGAGAGGAAGTCCTATATGAAAAACAACACCAATTCCACAGCCGGTATTGACACCATGCGAACCGTTACCCCACAGGCTAGTCAAGACTGCTTGAGCAGGGCTAGATGTCCCGGTGAAACTTACCTAGAGAAGGAAGTATGAAGTTAAGTAAGAGTAACTGCACTGGGAGTCACCTGGAAAGGGATGGATAGCCACTTTGGTGAGGAACAAGACTCTAACGGCGATTGGTCGGAATTAAACCCCGGATCAGAATCAAGGGACCATTATTATTAGCACCGCGTCTTACTACCCGTTCGGGTTATACACACTTACGCTAATGTGTAATGGGCAGGGTGATTGTGAGATGAAATGGAAGACCTACAGTATAAGGTGAGATCCGAATCACGGTGGAGGCCTGGCATTACACACATTCACAAGTTGTGATTAATACACTTCTTGTCAGAGGTGAAGGAAGACTTTGGCAATCAGATAAATCTGTGCCGGGACCGTGGGGTCAAGGGACCATACCCGTGTGGCAAACAGTATCACACATATACTAGATAGCTAGATTAAGATTAGCAATACTAGCAGGTTCCCAGCGGTGATAGAATGGTCTAATGTGTTAGAATCGCTATGAGGTTGAGTGACAGCGTTAGGGTGTATGAATTCGTATATATAAGCTAGACGTGTTAATAATGGTTTTCGCACATGTGGGTTTAACTTTATTTTTTTAAAGTATTTTCTCTCACAATAATGTGGGTGCAATCTCTCTAACTAAACCTTCATATCGGTATATCCTTATATTAAGTCTATAAAAACCCTTATGGTTAATCATACAATTACATTATTATTTGATCTATCTTACGACAGATCCATTCCTTTTGTCAGTGAACCTAGACCGCCGATGCAGCCTGCCCTCTGCCTCCTCCTTCGACTCTGAGAATTTTCTTCTTCCCTTAAAGTCGCCCAATATTTAAATCCTCCCTCTTCCTAAGCTCCTCTTCCCCTCAACCTTTCCTTCTATGACGTCGTGCAGAAGACAGTTCCTCCTAAGAATGTGTCCGGTCCTGTTTGATTTGTACTGAAGAATCACATCCAAAATGGTTTTCTTCTCACCCACTCTTCTTAAGACTTCTTCATTAGTCTGTCCACCTAACTTTCCCAAGTCTTTTCCAGCACCATTACAGTTTAGGACTAAATAGTTTATTGTGCCATATATTTAAAAATCTTTCAATTTAGAGTTACTTATTAGCGATTAAGGTAATTTATTACAAGGTAATATTATGGGTAATATAGGTACGTTTTATCCGTATCAGTGGTCATGAGGGATAAGGTATCAACCTCATTAAGTCTGGTAGCCCGGTGACGAGAAGGTTGGGGCTTGAATCCCAGCCGTGGGATTCTCCACCCCTTCACGAAAATTCGAGTATTTTTCATCTAAATCATACCATTCTGATATTTATCCCCATTAGTGTAAATATTTGAATAGTCCAGATAGATAGTACGACACATAGTTTTAATTGTATGAATATAACCTAATGATGAAAGCTAAGCCCGTGACTATCGCTCCCTCCCACCTTCCCGCCGGCCAGTTTGTGGTGCAGTCTTCAATCTGTGCGTCTTATCAAATCTGGACATCATGGCGTCTTCCTTCCAGTCTGAGCCCAATCAAAAAGTCTGACTGGAATCATTTTGTTCTAGCGTATAGCCAGTAAATGGATAGAAATATTGGAGCAGTTCATGGAAGAAAATAAGGAGGGAAGAAATTTAAAAAAATAAATGTGTTGACCGAAAAGGCTTTGATTTACTTATTTTTCTACATTGAAAGTAGTTTCTTTATTTTATTGCAATCATGTATTTTAGGAGTAGCTTGTAAAATCAATTAAGGAGAATTTATAAGAGTTTAACGATTTTATTAAATCACAAACACCGTAGTTATCAGATTAGTCTTAAATTCTCACAATATTTAAAAACTAGCAATGAACAATATAAACACCCGTTTCGGTGTCCGAATTGTCTAAGGCATCAATCTTACAATAGACTAGACTGCTAATAACCAGGAGATCGGGGTTCGAATTCTGGTAGGGTTTACTAAGGGTGTTTTTCCCTGAATGTTTTTCTACTCACCCTCTATGAAAATGCAAGTACACTTCCTTTAATTTCTACCTTCCTCATCCCTAACGCGTTAGCATAATTATTACATATTCAAATAACCCGAAAGAATAGTAAGACGTGGTGCTAAGCATTTTTTAACTACTCTGTTTTCTTATCAATACGTTATTTACAAGGTCTATTAATGACTTTATATAAGTAAGAAAGATGATAAGAACAGTTTAAAATAAATTATTTTGAATTATCATGGAGAGGGGGATGAGGAACTATTCCCTGAGACACCAGCCTTGTTTCAACCCACCGACCTTTCCTTCACCAGTGGCCAAGTTCAATGCGAGTCTAACGCCTTAGACCAATCGGCTACAGGTGTCTGTTGCATTATTGTTTTCGCCACTTATATCGCTGCAGACATATTTTCCATCTAAATATAATTTTAAACCAAAGGCTACCTAGTGATATATAATCTAGTCATAAGCAATCAAGGCCGTAGCCAGCCAATAATTTTAGGGGGTGGGGGGGGGGGGGGTGGTTTGGTGGGCACATCCCCCAATTGCGGAAGGCTAGAAAAAATTCTAAATATTAAAATACCTCTAGAAGCTCTCTGAAGTGATTTTTATGATAACACAGCCCCCTAATTTGTACTTTTATCTTAATTTTGATATTATTTGAATCATAAATAAAGCCATTTATATTTTGTTAATAAATTCTCTAGGGGGTTTGAAACCCCAAACCCCTCCTGACTACAGCCTAGTAAGCAATTAGTAGGTTACAAAAGGTTCAAGCTAGTATTTTTAATTAGTGTACTATCTAAAAATTCTATTAAAGCACTTGAATTAAAATAAATGGATTATTTATCACATTATAGGTATTTTTGGTTTTATTTCTCCTAGGGACTTTTTTTCATGTTTCCGTGGTGTAAAATTGGATGAATAAAAATTAGTTCGGGTATCACTATAAATGTGGGCTATAATTATAATGCCTCCTTTCATGTTAACCTGTACACACAGTTTCAAAAAGAAGAATTAATGATCAGGCTGAAACATATTAGTTCCACAGTTTTTAATATACATCGTTTCATTATTCTAAGGAATTTTAAATTCGTTAAAAATAAGATATGTACGTCATTAGCAAATGAAACAGGATTACTACTTATATTGAACTCTATTGTCGTCATGTTTCGGAGAAAGCTGCAAATATCTTAAGAGGAATGCTAGAAGGAAAATAAACTTTCTTGAAGACAGTTGTCTTTGACAGCGATAAGTGACTCCGAAATAATGACGTGTCGTATTGCTTACAGAATCCACAAAATGTTTTCCCAGTATTTGTATAAAATTGTATTATGAAACTTGAAACAGGCTTTTGGGAGTAATTCAATATTTATATTTACTAAATATAATATTCGATCTAAAACTTTCTTGGATTTTTAATTAGTAAGCTCAACACAGGTGCTATTCAGAATTTTGGGCCAGTTCAATGAGTCTGACTATGAAATTGGCCCTAAATATAACTTATAGGGATTAAGAGAGCGATAAATAAATAAAGTGAAGAGGGGAAAGATATAAATAAGAGGTAAAAATCACACGTGGAGCCGCCACCCCCAGTTCACTTGGATGGGATTCAAATACCGACATTTCTTTATGTAAAGTCAAAACATTATTAACGTTAGATTATTGTGTGTGCAACACTTCTTACTACTAGGCAGCAGTATCCGCATATATTTACACAAATGGGGTAGGGATTAGGAAAGTATTATTTACCCGCCTCGGTGGCGTAGTTGGCTAACGCGCCAGTCGTGTTGAGCCAGACCACCGAGGACGGGAAGATCGAGGTTCGAATCTCGGTCGGGTGAACTGGGGGTGGTTTTTCCTAAATGGTTTTCCACTCTCCCTCCACGCAAATGCGGGTTCACTTCCTATAAATTCAACCTTCCCAATTCCTAATCCATTAGTGTAATTAGTACTTAAGCGTATAACCCGAACGGGTAGTAAGACGCGGTGCTAAAATAAAAGTATTATTTAGATTTTAGAGGAAACGTAGGGAGTAAAATAAATCCCTTGGAAAAAAACCAATCTCAATACATCTAGCTAAGATTTGAAGCCCAGCCTCCCCGTCATCAGCAATTTATTATTTTGCAAGAGTGACGGATTTTCCCACTTCCCAATCTATGTGTGTCTTTATTAACTGTCTGTAACATTTTTATCTGTCTAAAATCTAGTTTAAAAAACTGATAATCGTAAAAATGTGCGGATGAGAATTTAATAGATAACAAGTAATAATACCAATGCTCCACCACCATCCACGGCAATAATGTCAATGACTTTACTGTCGGCAATAAAACAGAGGCACTAGCTGTCCTGTCACGGAATTAAATTTAATACCCACCCACGAAATGACAGCAACAACTCACGAATAAAAAACCAAAATATGGCTAATACCCTTAAGACAACAACAACAACAAAAAAAACCGTAGAGTACTTCAGAAGCCGGAAACTTGCCGAGGCAGAAGCTTCGAACTTTGTGGTTGGAGGCGCCTCGTAGGGACAAAGTAAAATACAAATCTGTGTCATAACAATGAAACATTAAATTTTACGTTGGGGGAACGTTCCAACTAGTCTCGATAACGACCTCTACTAAGGGAAATGTAATAAAAGCGACGTTGATTTATGATATAAAATTCTCATCAATATTTGGTAAGGCGAGAGGTGGGTTAAAAAGGGAGTAGAGGGGAAAGTAGAATGTTGTCGGCCTATGGCGGACGAATGCGAGCGGGTGTTACCAAAAGAAAAGTTTTTTTTTTTTTTGAAAGGGGGGTTTGAAAGGGGGGAAGAGAGACCTAGGCTATGCGGTTGTGTGCTTTGGGATGGGTGGGTGGAGGGGGGGGAGGGGATAAAAATGAGAGTGTGAGACGTAGTTTGCTCGTTCAACCTGAAGGCACGGTGGCCCTTTTTTCCAACCAAACTTTACCACACGTGTCGCCACCAAACACGGACCATAAGGCTCCACTCAAGTCTACGACCACTACTAACCCCCCCCTCCTACTTCCCCTCCCTCAACCAAACCAAGCATCACTCGATCAAAAACTTGTCGGAGAATTTTTATGTCACGTGTCAGCGTTCCCCTTCCCCTTCTTTAGACTAAGCCGAGGTCAGTGAAGGAAATTGTTACAAGATTTCTAAGGGGGAATTTGTAATAAGAGACATGACGTATAGTAACAAGATTTTAAATGGCTTTTTATGAAAATATACAAAAATAAGATGTTTCCAAAACATGTTTTTTTTTTTTTTTTTTTGCGTATGACATATTTGGCCGTGAGAGATGCATTATCTAGTTCAGTCACCGTGTTTGTAAACTCTGTATTCGAACTGAATCCCAACCTTAAAGGTGAGAATAAAGCACACCCCGTTGACACTGACAGGTATTTATTATGGCTTGGCCAGGAACCTAACACAGGGCTGCCATTATTTTGTTACTACCAACTGTCCTGTGTTTTCCAGATTTTCCAGAAAGACTTCCTATTTTTCCATGCAGCTTAGATTGAAGAAAAGAATAGTAAAATGTAATTTTTCATCAAACTAACTAGTGTGAAGTTATTTAAATTATATTTAAAACAGGATAATTTAAGATTGGTGGGAAAATACATCTTTAGTCGCGTCCCAACCCTTGTTCAAGGGGAAATAAGACGTGTTTCATTAAGCTTTCTTATTTTTCAATTCGCTTTTTCGTCTATTCAAAGCCCCACTATTCTTAATTTTCAGTTAAATTCCCAAATTATCAATAATTAATCCGCTTCGGTGGTCGCATGGTCACTCTCACAATGTACTAGACTGCCGATGACTGGGAGATTGGGGTTCGATACCTGTCGGATGTACTGAGGTTAGTTTTCCTTGAATGGTTTTCCACTCTCCCTCCACGCAAATGTGGGCACACTTCCTCTAAATTCAACCTTCCTCAACCCAACACATTAGCTTAATAATTACATAGGAGTATAGCCCAAACGAGTAAAAAGAAGCGGTGCTAAAAAAATAAATAGTTACAGTATTTTTACTAGATTTTGCAACACTTCCTGTGTCTTCCCTGTTTTTTCAGACACAAAAAATGACCGGTGTTCTCACGGTTTTCCAGGTGCGTGACATCATTGTTAATACCCAGGTAGGGTTATTAAACCTTTAACAACACTCATGGTGAACTCCGAATTACTCATACCTCTGCCTGCTAATATGTCACTTCGAGAATATTTAATAAACTCATCGGGACTGGAACCAAAGTAGTTCAGAGGTGATTGGTCACCGTCTTAATATAAAAGCCGTAGCTTGGAATCTAAAGATAAATAAATAATTGGCTTCAAAATTAATGATGGAAATACATTAAGTTCGATAACTCTCAAATGCTTTTCTTTAAAATAAGTTTCAGTTAAAAGAGAACTACTTAAACAATTAGTAGGCCTATTTAATTCAATATTGTAATTCCTTGAAAAAATAAAAAGTGCTATTAGTAAATGGCAACAAATTTGACGAGGAAAACATAATTTAAAATGAAAGACAAGTCTTTAAAATCATGTGATAGGAACTTTATACGAAAGACCTACTACTTATAATGAAGTTGTTCTACCACTTTGGTTGAAAATGAAGGTGGCTTGGTGTAAGGTAAAGAAAGAGGGGGAAAGTGAGAGAGGATAAGATGATGTAGATGAACAGGACTAACGGCAAGAAAGGAGGAACCCTGAAAAGAAACCTAGTACCATCGGAGGAGACATTAAAAACGCTAATGAGAAGGAGGGAGAGATAACTGTGAAGAGAGGCTGAGATTATCACAGAAACAAGAGACGCAGAAATAGAGGGAGACAAGTAAACGGAGTTAAAACATAGGGGAAGGCAGCGTGAAGCTCGGCGGAGGGAAGGACTAGCATGTAATTCAAAGTCCTTGCCGAAAGGTTTGTAGCTGCCTGCCACAATTAGGTGTGAGGGAGCTCTTATAGCGAAATGTGCATTGAAGTGTGAGTATTTTACGCTCACTAAAAAAAAAAAAGATAGTGTCATACTCCACGTCATTGTTCGCGCTCTGCTCAAGTGCTATGTTCTTTATGAGTTTTATCAACTGCTATACAGTACGTTAAGTCAAATTACCTTGGCGCAAGTCTTCCATATTCCATACTTAGCAGAATAAGTAAGAACAAATGTAAAGAGAGGGTACAAATAAATAATGTTTGTGATTTTCGCAAGATCTCTATAGAGTTTCATGACTGTCCTCTGAGTATTCTTTTAAGTTGAAATACTTAATGTCCATACATGCTATTAAAGGTTTTTTCCCCAACTTGCTTTACAACCACATCTTGGTACATCCATTCGTGTTATAAGCGTACATTTAATGTGGGGATTTAGGGGACGCGAGAAAAGGTAACTTTTTTTCAGTTTTTATATCAAAACATTTGATTTATAAAAAATAAATTAAATATTGCTTCAGTAGAAACACAAGAATTGAATAATTGTATTCACATGGTGATATGATATCAACAGTTGTTGAATATATTTTCAAGGCTGTTCTGAAATTTAGTTACAATTGTTTTTCTTCGTTTTCGTTTAAAAAGTTTGTCATCCAATGCTTCTATTCTCATGATAGATATTTAAGAATGGTTGATATAACCATATGGAGACTTTTTTTTAGAACCACGTCGTTTGGGTTGTACACCTATTTGCTAATTACACTAATGTGTTAGGGATTAAGTAAGGTTTAATTTAGAGGAAGTGTACCCGAATTTGCGTGGAAAAAGAATAAAAACTATTTAGGAAAAAACTCCCTGAATGCAACCGATCGGGATCAAACCCCGATCTTCCCTATTTGGCAGTCTTGTCTAACACGAAAGTAGCGCATTAAACCATGAGGCCACCGAAACTAGTGTGAAGAAAACTAACTCTATGTTTATACTGAAGCAATATTTTATTTATTTCGCCCAAAAAAGATTTTTATATAAAAATTGAAAACAACACTGTCCTTTTCTCGCGTTCTCTTCAGCATCACCTTAATCAAGTTAATGGGATAGGACTGATAAAGGCAGCATTTTTAGATGAAGTCCACCCGCGTTCACGTGATGGCACCTTTTGTTCAACATACCGAGATTCGAACCCCGATATCCCCGTCACCGTAAATCCGATTAGACACAATAGTGACGCGTTGGACCATGCGGCCATTGATGCGGGTCTATTCCCAACTTAATTCTTGAACAAATATATCAGAACATAATGAAAGGCAACAAGTTCAATTTCAAAGTAATAAATACTAGACACTTTTTCAGGAATCAAACCTGATGCTCTTAGTTTAGTAAGACCCTCTCTATCAACTGACCTAAGATGAAACTTTTTTACTTAAATTGTATTATCTCAATAATGACAATCCTCAGGGAAAAAAATATATATAAGAAATTTTACTTTCTAAATTCCTATAATATTTTAAGAATTTTATGAAAAAATATTTTTCACTAAATTTGTTTATATTAACACATTTCAAAAGTTTTATGTATTGAGCTACTTCCCTTTATGATACGTGTAATTGGTGACTCACAAACTCATGTTCATACGAGTTGTAGGAAAGGTCATGGTAGAAAAGGCGATCAAAACAATCCATAGTAAAGAGGAATGTATTTAGATGGAATTCAACTATAAAAAAAAAGTGTATTCCTCTTGTTCTAGATAATTTATAATATTTTCATTTCAATTTGTAGTTTTTATTACTTCCGAATGAAATCTACGATTCGATGAGATACAATCCTGTACCCCACTCAACAAACGAACAAGTCAATAAAAGTAGAGAAGTGGAAAGTATTCAAAGCTATAAATAGCAATCAAGGTTCATATTTCAAGCGTTCATTTCACTGCTTAGCAGAAAATTGCTTCCATTCGAAACGCAGTGGGCTGCCATACGATGTTTTATATATGTATATACATATAGAGAAACGCTTTAAGTGCAAAGTTGAGAGGATGGTAAGCATTAGTTAACTTTAACAAGAGATGTGGTTCACGGGGCTTGAAACTAGTCTGTCATTTCAATATTACCTACTGATAGATAGATGGTAAACATTTCTGGATAAAACATCTCCATCATTCATATTTTGATGAGAATTGAATTCACGTAATTCTAAAAAGAGAATATAGAGGCGCTAGTTGTAACAACGTTGTAAGTAACCAACGGCGTCTATATTTTTATATATTGTGTGGCCTTCGCACTTATTAACACATTGGTTTATCAAAACATCAATTACTTTCAGCTGGCTCAAAGTCTTTAAACTTGATTAAGTGATATTCTGAAAATTGAGAAATAACACCTGGCTGTTTGATTATTGACTAAGTGAATTACCATTGTAATACACTAAATGGAAAACACTTCTAAACACAAAATTTTAATGATATATATTTTGAATTAGATAGAAGATATTTGGTACAAAAATGGATGAAAATATTGATAATTGAAGGAGATTAAATTGTGATGAGTTACATAAACTTTATCATCACAAGACATTGTTAGGATATCCAAGTCTCGTAGATTACGGTAGGGAGAACATCCAGCGCTAATGGAAGAATCTAGGACAGTGTTCAAGGTATTGACTGTCAAACCCGATGGGCAGAGACCATAGGGAAGACCTAAGACGCAGATGGGAGGATAACATTATAATGGATCTGAAAGAGATAGGGGGTAATGACTAATGAGGTAGATTAGATAAAACTAGATCAAGATGGAGATAGGTGACGTACTTTGGCAAGTGCGGCAATAACCTTCAATTTCTTGTGCCATAGTGTTAAATAAGTAAGTATCTAAGACTTACTAATGGATTCTTACTGTTTTTAATCAAATTAATGTAACGAGTATGCATAAATAGTACAGTTTACAATACTTTGAATTTATTTTATAATATATTATATATATATATATTTGGAATATCAACATGTTTACACTAAGGGAATAAGGATGAGGAATTTAATATTTAAAGGAAATGTATCAAATAATTAAAAAAAGTTGTTATTTACTGAATACTTCTTAAGAAATAGCTTTAATGGTTGCTTTGAAAGCAACTAATTCTTTTTTTTCTCCACGTCCTACTATCCGTACCTTAAATTACACTAATATAAGGGTTAGTAAGGAAAGTAAACTCGAGCTTTGTGGAAATGTACCCGCATTTGAGTGATATTTGTTTCATCTTATTGTTACAGCAGTCAAGGTGTACTTCTATCGTTGTAAATAAAAGTTAGGCTTGCTGTGTTATTATGAGCAAAGAGGGAATAATTTGTAGAATTGAAATATTTTACGCCCTTATAGACGTGCTGGAACGTTTTTGAGTCAGGGAGGGTAGCGAAAAATTATTATTTAAAAAAAAGTTTTAGCCAACTGCCAAGTAGCTGAAAAAAAACTTTTTTTTTAAAGTTACTCTAGATGTTGGGTGTTCAGAAAGTACGCAACCCATGGGTAATTCTATGTTTTTTAACAAATGCTGAAAATTTCCTACCATTATACATTTCACAAGATGTAAACGACTGATCATGTTAGTCAACACCCTTTAAATGAGGCAGTTTAATGGTGGCCTAAAGCTCTTGAAGTGTGTGAGATGATTTGAATACACAGTGTTCCTGAGATGTCTCCATGAGAAGAAGTCTGGGGATCGTGGAAGTCACTATATATAATATATATATAAATTTCGTAGGCATATATGACAGTGAAATGACATCCAGGCTCTAGTCGCCTTATGTGTAGACTATTAGCCGCTCTGTTGACACAATGTTTCCCAGGGTACACCACAGGAGGTGTCTACATGTCGTACCCGCGATGAGATATGATGATGATAGTGATTATGAGTTGTTGAGTTGGGATGAGTCTAATTTTATGCTTAAGGCGTAATTAACCAAACCCGGTGACACGTTTGGGATTATTTCCCAAAGAAAATTACCCAAGTACAGATCGGAATCGAACACGGGGCCCAACTCGTAGCCAGGTTCACTGATCTTACCCACGGGACTGGTTATATTTTAAATAAAAACCTCCAGGAAAACACGGATTACAATAAAGCCGTTTTTTTTGGCAGAATATGGGTAGTTGAATTATTGTCCTGTTGAAATCATGTCTTCTGGAGTTATTCACCTGACAGGGTGGCTATAAATTTTTCTGTCATCAAAATGTAGAAGCTCACTGTTGACCGTGTTGTGAAAGTAAGTGATAAAATCGTTCGTCGTGACATGCACCATATACCAAGTTTCTGGGCTGTGAAGAAAGTACTCATGCAACACATGAGGATTTTTAGTGGGTCATATACGCGAGTTCTGCGTATTCTATCATATTCATCCAAATGAAACCAAACTCCATCTTATCATTACCAGTCATCAAGCTCATCACCACCAGGAATTACCCATTCCATTAATAGTCGCAGTTGTGTAATGCAAACCACAGCATCTATTGGCAACAACTCACATACAGCGCAAATTTTGTACGAATAGATACATCTTTATTTATTATCTCAGAATCTAATGATCACCTACAGACGATCCCCTCCAACTGGAAAGCCACCGTACGGACTTACTCAGACTGTTATTGTATGTTAGTGGTTGCCACATTTATGTAAACATTCTTTTCCTCTGTGAGAACTGTGGATATGCCACTTCTATGTTGGCCCGCCACATTTCTAGTGTTCTTGAACTTATCGCACATACGTTTGTTGCTCGACTTGTCGGAGTAGGAACTTCAGCCCGCCTCCCTTCAAATTCCTGTTGAGTAGGTTTTGTATCTTGACTCCTAATGCCTGGTTCCACGATGAATATACTTTGCCCCAGTGTGAATACCATGTTACAACAGTGTGCTTTAGTTTGTTTCTTTCAACCTTTACACTTAGAAAGAGAAATTAAAACTTGTGCAACATTTCTCCGTTGCCTACGTTACTTTCTGACTTTCTAACTTTATCGAGGTCATACCAGTAACGTTCAATGAAACTTAACTATCACTACAATTATAACAATAAAATATAGGGCTAAGTTTCATCAGTAATTTAATTTAATTTAATTTTAGCACCGCGTCTTACTACCCGTTTGGGTTATACGCTTAAGTACTAATTACACTAATGGATTAGGAATTGGGAAGGTTGAATTTAGAGGAAGTGAACCCGCATTTGCGTGGAGGGAGAGTGGAAAACCATTTAGGAAAAACCACACTCAGTTCACCCGACCGAGATTCGAACATCGATCTCCCCGTCCTCGGTGATCTGGCTTAACACGACTGGCGCGTTAGCCAACTACGCCACCAAGGCGGGTTTCATCAGTAAGTTGGAGCTTGTGACGTCATGGTAGAACTTTATTTACTTACCTGGGTGGTGTGAAATAAGACGCGAAGAATTAAGTTCTCAATATACTTGTAATTTTTTTTAATGTTTACATTTATATATAATTAAGATGTTGTTATTCTTTATTCTAACACTTTTGTTGACTAAATTTGTAATTGCTTATGTCATATATTTAAATAAGGAAAAACCCTTCAAATCAAACTGTTACGAATATAATTAATTTATAGAAAGGTACAAACACATGTGTACCAACAAACATATTTATTACAAGGTTTATTAAGGAATGGAATTTCAACAAGCTTTATTTTTTACACCGCGTATTCCTATCCATACAGGCCATTAATTTTAAATTAAATTAATGGGTTTGAAAGGAGGAAGGTAACATTTAGAGAAAATGTACCCATACCTGCGTGTAGAGAGGGTGGTAAACTATGTTGCGAATATTAGACTCAGTACAACCCACTGAGATTTGAACCCCGACCTTTCTTGTTAGTGGCTAACCAGCTCAGACGAACTTGTCATTTAGTGCGTATGGCTACTGATGCGGGTATCAAGTTATCTTAAATCTCTCAACAGATAATTGTCCTGACACCAGTAGATAATGTAAATAACTAATAATTATCTTAAACAACAAACAAATTTACCTTATTCATTTTGTAAGTGGATAACTCGGACGATTAGTAAGGCGCTGCGAATGGATAAAACATTTTTTGTAGAACATTTATGATTGATGATTTAATTTTTTATGACGACAATTCGTCCTCTCAAACAAATCACCACAAGCTACTTGATAAAATGTGTATAAAAATAAATTGTGGCCATAAATAAAAACGAAATTCCATCGAAAGTAATTTTGAGTAAGAGCTACCTCTCGAAACTATTTCAATTTTTCATCATCGGTCTCCACTGACCTTCCCTTCCCCTCCACCCCCCTCCCCACTTCAAATGCTCATACAAAGTACATGACTCTCCGGTCAAGCGTTAGACACATGAGCCATACGTGCATTCCACGCACATGCTTCAACTACCGCCAACCCTCCCCCTCCTCTCTCCTCTCCCTTCACCAAGCTCCATCTCCTTCCCTCAACGCGAGGGCAACATTCTACCTCGTGAACATCTGTCAAACTCACATGCGCCCATTTTCTTCCCTAGCATCGGCCAACTCTCTTTTCCCCCCCTTCAACAGACTAGAAAAGCTTCAGAGGGGCCAGTTTGCAAGGACGCCGTAACAAGAAACCGCGTCTCATTTGCCGAACATTCCAGAACACTAGGTTACGACCGAAAATAAGTTTGAAAAAAGAAGTTTCCACCTCACTCTCGATAGCTTTCTCTTTCTTCCTAATTTTTTTTTTTTTACATTCACTCTCGTCCTTGCTTTCTGAAATGTTCTTTTTTTATTCTTTGTCAAACACATTAAGTTGAAAAAACTCATTAACTTTGTAAGGAAAAGAATAAGGAGAGACGTAAAAAGAGGAGGTTGTAAAAATGCTTGACTTTCAGTGATAACGGAAATCTGCAACCTAATGAAAGTTGTCATTTGAGATTCGAAGGGTAGGGTAAAAAAACAAACTAATTTGGTTACTGGTAGGTAAGAAGTTGACTTTTGTTTGCTAATGGAAGAAGAGCAGTAATTGTATTATGTAAGAATGTAAAACATAACCTGAGTAGATCTGCTCAGCTTAATATATCTTAGTTCTGAATAGCTCTTACTTGTGTCATAGTAAATGTAATAATATATGTATAAAGGTTGTATATATTTTATCCATCAACATTTATTCCCAATATAAAAATGCATATGTAGTTGCACTTAGGTTTTTTTTAGGGTTACAACTCAAGAAGCCTATGTGGCACTTTTGTGTATTATTAGGCATCATGTGTTGATGCATTCTGCATTGGTAGCGGAAGAAATTTTCCAAACAAAGGTGCCGTTGCCAAGCCGCAAAGCTAAGTGTATTTTATTTATGTTCCACACATGTTTGAACATTGTTTAATTATATTAAATTTGATAGAATAGATGGACTTAAAAGCGTCAGAATAGGAAATAATAATTGTATTATAGGATGCTTAAATAAATATAAAGAACATTAAGAAAGATGTATTATTTTATAACATTCCTGGTAGGCCATGGGATGAAGAAAAACGAAATATTTGGGTTGAAGAATTCAATATAAATAGTTAAGTAAATCAATTATTTATATGTTCATGAATCCTAGCTCTTTCTCAAACGCAAGTAAAGCCGATATCTATGTCAACAAACCAATAAATTTCAATGCAAGTGTTCTGTGTCCAATTTTTCACTTTTGTGTAAAAGAGCAGTGAAGTTTGACCTTATGTATAACACCATTGTTACTAGATGAAAACTCGAGTTTGTATCTTCTTAAGTAATTATATAGTAGTAGTCTCAATTTCACCGCAGGTGAATCATATGCGTTCTAAATAAACGTAAACACCAAATATCTCAAATTTAACAATTTTGGAGATAGAACACTTGCATTCTCGGGTGATGATATTTATTTGTGAAACCTAAGCTAAACTCTGTACACATTAAAGTTCGTTGTCCCTTCAGGACCCATTCTGTCACCATGGTGTTTAGAAATTTCACCGTTGCAACTTGTATTTTACACAAATAATGACTAGTTCATTTCAAATATCTATTTCTGATTAATTTGTAAATTATGATCTAGTATGGGCCATATTTTAACATTAAAAGAGATAAAACTTACACACATGTGCCTTAAAATTTTAGAAGTTGCATTAGATTTAGTTTCCATCTTAACCTTCGGCTAAGTTAGTTAAGTGGTCATCTATTAGTATACATAATCCCTTCTTAATGTTTCGATGAGAATCATATCTAAGATTAATTTTTTAATCCATATCTGTCTATTTCGGACGTGTTTATTATATGTTTACTAACAGTTTTTACAATAATTCAAAGCTTTACAATTTTACTAAATCGGTGCTTAAAGCGCTCTCTCACTACCGCCATTAATAGTTACGCACGATAAGCATACTTATAGCCTCGAGAACAGGCAAAGCAACATCTGCTCATATTTTCATATCCTTTATCCTTTGGAAATATGTTCGAGTATATCCTGCAAATCTACCTAACATTCCTTAGTTATTGTTCCAGTGAATAAAATTAATCAATTTTACTAGAACTAAAAAGGTGAATGCTTTTGAATTTAAACTCTTGCTCCATTTCAAATATAGAGAAATATGCATTGTTAACAATAGAGTTTTGATGAAAAACTAGTATTGTGGGGCTTTCTCTGTTTTCTTAATATAAAATTCACAAAGCTTTCTATATTTTCAAGAAGATTTCTTGCATATCTTTAAATTGAAGTATAGAGATAATAAGTTTAGTTTTTATGAAATTTTATATCAAGAAGAATATGCCATTTGAGTTATATGTCAGTAGATTCTCAAAGGTACAACATTTGATGCATTTTATCTAAGAGTGGTATTATCAAAGACGAATTGGGGGGGAAATGTTGTGGCATATTTTATGATTTAAATATTTCGTTCAAATACCTCATACTCACAAATGGCCAGTCTTTTTATTATATTCCTCCACTCCACCACATCATAGTATCCATATTGGTTAAATTCACACATTAGTTACGCTAGTTGAATAGAAATGAGGAAGGTATTATTTTAGGAGAAATGTACTCACATTTACATGTAGGGAGAGTGAAAAAACATTTAGGAAATAACTCAGTATATACGGTCAGGATTCGAGTCCCGCTCTCTCCATCACAGCCAATCCAGTCCAACATAAAAGTGGCGCGTTAGACCATGCGGCCAACGATGTGGGTAAAAAGTCCCTTGTTCACCTAGATATAAAATGTATTTTGATGATTTGACAAGTTTACATATTTTGAGAAGTGACAGGACATAATTGCGAGGCAAATTAATACAAATATGTTTTTAGTAAATTTTTAACTCTCAGTAAAGACCAAAGTAAACGTGTACAAACTATATCACTAAAAGCAGTACAAGTTTTTTTTAATAATCAATAAAATCCATTGACTTAACTATCAAAATATATTTAACTAAATTATTCAAAGTTTGCCATAGTTATCTGAAATACAAATGGGTCTTGAAACCTTTAAATAATTCGTTAAATAAATCGAATAAAAACTGAATTACCAATGAACGTGTCCATATTTATTCATGTCACATTTTGTTAAATGTGTTTTTAAATGACTGTGTGAATTAACTATTTTACGTCATTAAACGTTGCTTGTATTATTATTAATAATAAAAATAATAAATTACTGTTCAGGTGCTTTCATTTTATTCTCTATCAGAGACTGTGTCAACAGTATTAAAAGTTTCCATTGGCCTGTTTTACATTCTGAAATAATGGTATATATAACAATATTAATACAAATAGGCACGTATATGAAAAACAAAGCCGGCCATGAAACTTAAACTCTTTTTTACACGTTCGATTTATCACGGTGTAAAAATATAATATACTGAAACTATGTGAAATCAAATCGAACAAGGACAAACATCGTAGGCTAATCATATTTAAAATATATATATATATAAATATAATATATATTAAATATAAATATATATATAAATATAAAAATATATAATATAAAATATATATAATATAATATATATAAATATAAATATATATATAAATATAAATATATATTATAAATATAAATATATATATAAATATAAATATATATATAAATATAAATATATTATATAAATATAAATTATATATAAAATATATAATATATATAATATAAATATAAATATAATATATAAATTATATATATAAATATAAATATATAATATAAAATAAAATATATAATATAAACATATAAATATAAATATATATATATACATATAAATATATATATATAAATATAAATATAAAAAATATATAATAATAAATATAAATATATATATATATATATAAATATAATATAAAATAATATATATATATATATAAATATATAATATATATATATATAAATATTATATAATATATAATATAAATATATTATAATATATATAAATATATATAATATATATATAAATATATATAATATAAATAATATATATATAAATATATTAAAAATATAAATATATATATAAATATATATATAAATATATATATAAATATATATATAAATATAATAAAATATATATATAAATATATATAAATATATATATAAATATATATATAAATATATATATAAATATATATATAAATATATATATAAATATATATATAAATATATATATAAATATATATATAAATATATATATAAATTATATATATAAATATATATATAAATATATATATAAATATATATATAAATATATATATAAATATATATATACACTTCATTATTAAAGTTGATGTCAATCTGTAATTCAAATGCCAAACCCCGGGGGGTACGTGGAACAAATGTCAAGCTCATTAAGTATGTTGTGTTGTGTTTTATAACTCGGACGAAATGAACCGCTCCCCACTTGTCACATGACATAAAAATGTTGAAAGATCTATTATTTAATAATTAATTTTTATGAAAGCTTGGTGGACAACAATGATAAAATTATTTTATTTTTTCAACTTTTTTATAAAGACCTTTTTAAATAACAAATATTTCTCAGATTACACATGTTTTAAAACTTTATAACAATTTTCCAATCAATTTTGTTTTTTTTCCCTTCCTTTTAACTGCATAACGAAACGTGTGTTTATGAATTTAATAATAATAATAATAATAATAATAATAATAATAATAATATTAACAATAATAATAATACTGTTGACCTTGGTTGTCTTGGGTAAAGTGCTATCCTCAAGACCCGATGTTTGTGGGCTTGAACCCAACTAGGGTCGACGGTTTTTTTTAGAAAGGAAAATATGTAGCACAACTTCCTTTGGAGGTGAAGTAAAGCCGTCAGTCCCGTGTTGATTGTGGCATGCAAAATAACCATGGAAGCTATGTAAAAATACTTTTTCCGGAAAAATTGGTAGGCTCTTTGCTCTCGCACATAGAAAATCTCGTGTGCTGATATAATAAGTCGGTTAAGAAAATGCACGTTAAATAACTCAAGTAAATAAAATATATTTTCATTTATTTGCGGTATTTAACGTGCACTTTCTGAACCTACTGGTTACATCAGCACACGACTTATTGACTAACTTAAATTTAGAACACACACAATATCCAGCCCCCGGCCGTTAATTCACCACTGTGAAAGGGTAAACCCACATTTCACCAATGATACTTTTTCGGTCATGCCATGCTCAGTAAACAGGCATGCTACTTACTGATCCAAGGTTTTGATTAATAAATATAATAAAAACAATTATATTCTTTTATTGAATCAATATATCTTTACTTATCCATGCAGCATTGGAATTGCATCCCTATTTTGAATCTTCCGATAGTGAGCATTTGAAATGCGTCTCGACAAATAAGTATACATGCGTATAACCCGAACGGGTAGTAAGACGCGGTGCTAATAATAATAATAATAAGTATATAAATAAACTGTGTCCTATGTTCTTTTAATCAACAAACGAATGGCGTTCCAACGTCATATCAAGTATCTTCATGGCTTGTTCCATTAGGTTTCATAATTTGATCCACCAAGCTCGATCTTCGGTTCTACCCGCACTACAAAAAACACTGGAGGAACTGAATTTTTCTTTGGAAAAGGTGGACGCTAAGACGAATAAGGAAGAAATTTTTCATTGATGAATGATAGCGAAAAATGTTTGCTTGTTTTCTACGTTAGCAAACCTGAAGCATTTTGGAACAGCTTGATGTAATTTACATGGACGGAACGTTCCATGTTTCTCCAAGGATGTTTTTGTAACTATTCCCCTTTATAGGCAGTAAAGATGACGTATAGACTCCTTAGATCTTATTTTTGCTTTCAAACAAAACCGCAAACACTTACATTGCAGCTCTTCAACACTTGATTTTAAAATTTCGTGAACTTGGTTTAGACTTTGCTCCATCTACAGTACTCATTGAATTTGAAGAGGCTATTCATCAAGCTGTGGGAAGGCTGTAGGTTTCATTTAGGCCAAATTTGGTGGGGTAAAATCCATCAATTAAACCTTACTCAAGAATATAAGTCTACAGATTCTGAAATTGGACCATTTTTAAAATACTTCTTCGGATTTTCATTCCTGAATCCTGGCGACGTGGACGACTGCTTTACCGATAACCTCATAGCGATCCATTCCAACGATGACAGAGTAAAAAGCTTTACTGACTACATTTTAGAAACGTGCGTAGCACAAAATGCAAAATTTCCATCACGTGTCTGGACAGATCAATCTCTTGCTGCACCACGCACTAAAAATTGCTGAAAAATGTTTCAGTCCAAAATAAATGGAGTGCTGTACTCAGCAGACAAGAGCATCTTTCAGTTTTTTGAAGTGTTGAAAAACGTAGATTCCTGTTATTGTAAAACTAAGCAGTAAAGGATAAAGACAATGTGGAACGGTAAACAACGAACCCTTTATGAGGGAACATCTTGTGAAGTATGCAACTAGTGAAATATCTCGATTTAATAATATCAAAAGTGTATTATACAAATATTTACCAGTGAACAAAAAGTAGACAGTCAGTGTTAAGTCCAAATCTATAAAAATTCAACTCGCTTCGGTGGCGTAGTTGGCTAACGCGCCAGTCGTGTTGAGCTCGACCGCCGAGACGGGGAGATCGAGGTTCGAATCTCGGTCGGGTGAACTGGGGGTGGTTTTTCCTAAATGGTTTTCCAGTCTCCCTCCACGCAAATGCGGGTTCACTTCCTCTAAATTCAACCCTCCCAATTCCTAATCCATTAGAGTAATTAGTACTTAAGCGTATAACCCGAACGGGTAGTAAGACGCGGTGCTAAATATTATTATTATAAAAATTCAAAGTTTCTATTATTTTTACAAGGAAAATTACATGATTTCCTCAATTTTATCAAATTTAACTGCTAAAAAACACAATATTTCGTTGTTTAATTTGACTTGTCATAATACTTATATAAAAATTAAAAACAGGTAAGCATTTAGATTATTGAATTATAACTTAAAGCAAACCTTTTCTAAACAGGGACGCAATTCGTGTTACACGCTTTTTTCAAAAGAGTGACGTACTTTGTGTATTAAATTTATTTTGGGGTGCAATTCAGAGATAGCCCTTATTTACTCCTTTCATTGTGACTTTAAACATTTGTAGTTTTAATTTGGACTTTTATTTGGAATTTTATAAGCTATCAAGAAATCAATAACAGTGTCTCAAAATAAATATCATAAATGTATCGTATTCTAAAACCATTACGTATGATTTTCCAGTGATGGGGAAGTTGCGTTTCAAATCCTGGCCAAGTGGGCTAAAGTTAAAAAAATATAGTTTTCCACTCTGACTGTCTGCTAACCGGGTATATTTACCTCGAAATCTACCCTCCTTATCCCTGATCCAGCAGTACGATTGAGTACAGCCCGGATTGGTAGTAAGACTCAGAGCGACAACGTATACAATGTAGATGATATAATATTTCATTATGTCCACCTTTCTATAATTTTACAGAACCTGTAATCATTGAATTACTATATACATGTATTTTTATTATTATGTCTAGAATTTAACTCATTTAATTGAGTCTGTTATTTATAAGGATTTTCAATAATTTTTGAAACAGCTTCTATTTGTAAATTATTAAATATTCTTAGTTTCAAACAATACATCTTTTGGCATAGAAGAAAATAGCTGCTCTGCATATTTCTTATTAATATCTACATTAATTAATACATTATATAGATTCTAAGCCTAATATTCCATGTCATTTTATGAGCGAATTATTTTGGTAACTATAAAAATTCATAAGTCCACATTACTAACAAAAAGAAAAGGGGAATTGAAGCGTACTGAAATCTACATTCAACCTTAAAAGAAAGAGTAATCGTAGAATGCTATAGACCACATCACAACCTGGGGAATAGAAGAGTTTTGAAATCTACATTTCTACCTTAAAAGGAAGAGTAATCGTAGAATGCTATAGACCACATCACAACCTGGGGAATAGAAGAGTTTTGAAATCTACATTTCTACCTTAAAAGGAAGAGTAATCGTAGAATGCTATAGACCACATCACAACCTGGGGAATAGAAGAGTTTTGAAATCTACATTCTACCTTAAAAGGAAGAGTAATCGTAGAATGCTATAGACCGCATCACAACCTGGGGAATAGAAGAGTTCTGAAATCTACATTTCAACATTAAAAGGAAGAGTAATCGTAGAATGCTATAGACCGCATCACAACCTGGGGAATAGAAGAGTTCTGAAATCTACATTTCAACATTAAAAGGAAGAGTAATCTTTGAATGCTATAGACCGCATAACAACCTGGTTAATATAAGAGTGCTGAACTATACATTTCAACCTTAAAGGGATTATTAATCGTAGAGTGCTAAAGTCCACATCACAACCTAAAAAAAGCTAGGTTGGAAGATTAGAAGAAAGATGAATTAAGTAAAAAATGAATTGAAGAGTGAGTGAGGTCTACCTAGATCACACTCAAAAGGGGAGGTGAATCGATATGGATTGGAATGTGCAGAGGTCCACATTATAACACAAAAGAAAAAGAATGTTGATGCGTGCTGAAATCTTCATCACAAACCAAAAGAGAACCTTAATTGAAGCGTTCTGATGTTCTCGTCACAACAAAAAAATGTAAGGTGAATTTAAGCGTACACAGATCTGCATCACAACCCAAAATGAGGGTTGGATGAAAATAAAGATAAATTAACCAAGTTAATGGCAAGAAGAGAAATAAAGGTGTGATAATTGGTACGGTACATATGAATTTGTATTATGTAACGCAAAAACTATACTTTCTACTACCCATTTAATGCTATATTATTTAATCTGGGGTTTTACTTTATAAAAATACAATTTGACTTTTGAATTAAGTGTCCGTTAAAATTATTATTTATGATATTTCACCAAACATTTTGTGAACATTACATACATTCGTATCTCAATTTAGGCTATACGTACTTTACATTATAGAAGGCTTTTACTAGCCAAGAACCAAATTAAATTATACTGGTGATGTACGAGACGTTTTCCAATTTTTTTTGACACACTCCACTTTTACTTTACTTTACCACGTATTGATCTTCCTTTGTTCATACAAAAAAAAAACTCATTCAATCCTCCATACTACCTCACTCACATCTTTCCCCGCTCTTTTACTCTAGATTTCTTCAGAGGTAAAAAGATCCAGAAAAAAAAAATCACGACGATAGTAAAGTTGTCGTTCTCGTTTCCTATTTTTATGTTTTGTCCCTCTTCCTTTTCTTTTAACATTAATCTAGCCGGGACCAATTTGTTATATTGTTCGGACGTCCGGAGACAGCCCGCCCTCCCTCCTACTAAATAACAGGGGCCTTATCCTGGATTTATCCGGTGGCCGCTGAACATGACGTCAGCCGATAGTTCAACCCAGCCTACCTGGTTAAAGAACAGGTCTGAAGGTCAAACAGAGCATACAAGATTTTCCCCAATACCCAAGTCAGATAGCTTGAGACACCTAAGTTCAGTTTGGAGATAATCTGTCCACTGACATAAGGAATCCGAGCTCGATTACCCGAGAGAAACAAAGGATTGTCACTGTGACATTATGGTTTTTTTTTTAACTAAGGGTTTATTCAACCTTATTGTGTCAGGTTTATATTTACAGCACGCCATATAATGAAGGAAAATAAAACCACTAATAAGCTGTGAAGTTTTTTTTATCACCGCGTCTTTTACTGTTCAAATGATACGCATATATAATAAGTACTATAATTAGGTAGGGATGTAGACGGAAGCATTTTAGAGGTAGTTTACTCGCATTTACGTGGAAGAGGAATTGAAAACCATTTAGAAAAACTTCAGTAGACCCGGCCGGGATTTGAACCCAATCTCCCCGTATTTATCAGGCCTGTCTAGCACGAGAGTGACACCTAAAGTTGGCCATACGGCTTTCAAAGCCAGTATGTGCATCTATTACTTTCTTTCATTTTGTTCTAGTATCATAGCTTACTACCCATTTGGGCTATACGCATATGTACTAATTATTTTAATGTGTTAGGGATTAGTAAGGTTGAATTTAGAGGATGTATACCCGAATTTGCGTGGAAGAAGAGTGTAAAACCATTTCTAATCTTCAGCACACCTTACCGGGATCGCATATCGATCTCCCCGTCTTTGACAGTCTAGTGTATCGCGAGATTGACGCGTTAGATCACGCGGCCCCGGAGCAGGAACGTGCATTTATAAAATATGTTAATAGTTTAACCACAAAATTTTAAAATAAATTAAGTAAATTACCATCTTAGCTTATTTCCCACCAACCCACCCACGACGAGGACCCAGTGGTCTAAGGCGTTACATTTCCCTTACACTTGACACCACTGATGGCGATGTCAGTGTTCGAATCCCGGCTGGATGTTCTTGGGGTAGTTCCCCAAATGTAATTCACACTGTGGTGTTCTGTGGACTGGAGAGATGGGGGGGGGTGGGTATTAGATCGAGGACTTGGATAATGCGAGAAGATTGCCTACAGAACCTCGATTATTATAAAGTGAACCAGTCAAGGTTGAATGTGAAGTTAGCGTTTCGGATCAGCTGTCTGTCATGAAACTGATAGTTCTCATTTATCGCCACTTGATGGAATGAGCTTAAAATATCTATGTTTGGTTCAACTGCTACACGATGGATTTCGTGGGCTGTACAGAAGACAGTATCTATGTGTTTTTACTATGTTAAGCTGGAGAAACTGATTCTTTTTTTTTCTGCTACCAAGTAGAATAAATAATATTGTTGTTTATTATAGACTTATTTTTGTGTGTGCTTGGAAAATATATCTATAATAATGTTAATGTTTATTTGGTTACGTATTAATAATAATTGATAGTAAGGTTGGATCTTTTTTTTTATTCCCTTTTCCTTATTTTATATACTTCTATGACGATTACATGTTTCGGTTAATTTTTCACCATCTTCAAGACTTATTTATATTAAAGATGATTGATTTTACTTCGTACTATGGAAAGTTTGTAAAAATTTTATTTAGTGAGATGATCAACAATGATATCTACAATATTGTTGATCATATCACTAAATAAAATTTTTACAAGCTTTCCAAAAGTACGAAGTAATATCAATAATCTTTAATACAAATAAGACTTGAAAATGGTGAAAAATCACCGAAACATGTCGTCGTCATAGAAGACAATTATATAAAATAACGAGAAGGGAATTAAAAAGAAGATATAACCTTACTATCAATTGGAAAATTTAGTTAATAAACCAGCAAGATGGAAATATATCTTTAATAATTATTGTTTCCTCCGAAACAACAAAACAGTTAGATCAGAGCACCGGACATCCTCGCTTTGTATTATTGTTGAAATAAAAACTTATTTTACGGCAACTTGGCGTAGTTGGAATTATTTGAAGATACCCTTCAAGAAGAGGTCCATATACTCTAGGGTAAGCCTAGGCCCAACAACCATACTGCGGTAGCCCACAGGAAGCAATATAGGCTCGGTGGGGTTTAGGCACAGCTGAGACAAGTCAACAAACTCATTGGGGAGATTCTGCTCGCATCCCATCCGTAACGCCATTGCGGGTTAATTTGCTTTAAGCTATCTCCGTCATCCCTATATTTTAGGACGTCGTAAGTGTAGGGAACGCAAGTTTAGTGCAGTTTTATCAAATTCTTAAAGCAATAATTTTTTTACAGAAGAAATCAAATATCGCACCAATAGAAACAAATAGTTTGACCTCAACAGTTCTTTAATATCTGTCAAGAGCATAAATTAACATGTGATGAAAAACTTTTTAAATGCATAGAAAAAGTTGTCATTAAATTTTAGGACACATTTGACAGATATACAAGAACTGTTGAGGTCACCAAAAAGTGAAGAAAACTAAGCTATATTTCTACTGGAGAAATATTTGATCTATAAAAATAAAAAAGTTTTGCTAAAAAAAACTGTAAAAATACTGCCCTTTTGTCCCGTTCTCTACATTTCCGTCTTAAGCCTTCGCATTTTGTAAACAAGCTCAATATAAAAATAAATTGAAAAGCTAGCATTATGTTTCGTTCTAATGAATTATTTTTCAAAAGATTTTTGGAAAATGTCACTTTGTTTGATCGTTATTTAAAACGACAAACCCGCATTTCTCGTCGCACGATCTGAGGCATCACTCTTCCAATTGGCTAAATGGCCGGTGATGGGGAGATAAGGTTTAAAATACCAGTCGGATGTGCTGAGAGGGTTTTATCCTAAAGGATTTCCCACTCGCCCTTCACAAAAATGCAGTTACATATTCTACCAAAACTACCTTACTCATCCCTCCATCTTACTAGCGTAAATATAAGTATAGCCCAAACGGGTAGTAAGATGTGGCTCACTTTTATTTTTTGCAAAGTTGGGTGTGTACTAGTGGGATCAAGTTTGACCTGATGAAACCAAGATCAATCATTGCCATGGTTCACTAGCGCACATTTTTCCAATTGGATTTCTCATTCTCTTTCCAGGCAGATCACAATATATTTTTCTTCAAATTTCCCTCATTATATGTTGTTAGAATTGATGGAAAACGGTAACAAAAGCTTACTAATAGGAAGATAATAATACTTAGCACCACGTCTTACTACCCGTTCGAGTTATAAGCTTAAGTACTGACTACGCTAATGGGTTAGGAGTTGGGAAGGTTGAATATATTGGAAGTGAACCCACATTTGCGTGGAGGGAGAGTGTAAAACCATTTAGGAAAAACCGCCTCCCAGTTCACCCGAGCGAGATTCGAACATCGACCACCTCGTCCTCGGCAGTCTAGCTCAACATGAAACTAGCACGTTAGCTAACTACGCCACTGAGGTGGGTAATAAGAAAATAACTTTAGTTTAGACTCAATATTATAATCTTATTCGTATCGTATCTGCTTACTAAGCTACGTGTCCTAAAATCACTTCCCAACATGCCCCCAAAAATGAATTTTCGAAATTGCATTTTTCTCTTTTAATGTGATAAATTGTCAGATTATTATTATTATTATTACTATTATTATTACCATCCATAGCGACTTTTATCATAAAAGAAAAGCCAAATCCAGGAACTCGCTTATCACAAATTTACTCTGTAGAGGTTTTGCCTCAAATATTTAAATTAACATTATTCTGATTTATTTTTGCTTATTGTTACTGTTTTTTAATACTTATGCTTTACTACTCTTTAGTTATTTTTTTATTATTGTTATGTTTTATCCTTATCATTATTTTATCATAGTTTTTCGTAAATATTCATCAGTATTTATGTAATTATTTAGGTATGATTGTTTATCTTATTTTCTCGTGTAAATATATGTATTTTTAAGGTAAAGTCTGTTCAGCCTAGGAATTGTTTTCTGAAAGGCCTTTTTCCCTACCAGAAATCTATTATATAGTAGGATATTGGTAGGAAAAAAGACCTTTCAGAGAGTAATTTTTACCATGAATGGAGTATACTTATGTACTTTTCAGTGCTGGCCTATAATAGATCTCACGACTCTTGGCCAGCACTATAGTAAAGAATATTGAACATTATTACTAGCAGCTATTTCAGATAGAGCACCTTCACAACGTTGACTACTTGGTGAATTCGAAGATATTTGATGAAGTGGGTTGCATCTTAACCTGGTGCACCTAGACACTTTAAGCGCTATCACGATTTGATGCTTTCACACCAATAAAACGATAGGGAATAAAGTGAATATCTTGCCCTCTCATTTATCTTTCGGTGACACTTTCCCTCTTACGCTGACGAGTATACTCACTCACTTTGCTATTTGCATCTGGATAGCATTACCTTGAAATTAAAAATTAACTTTATATTGTTTCCTATTATAGATAGACGTATGTGTAGATGGACATTTATTTTATCTAGCTCCTAGCAGGAAGAATCCTACAGTACATTTTTATGAATAAACCATTCTAGCAAATTAAAAACGAGTATATTTACAAAATAACGTTCTTCTATATTTTAATAAAAAAAATTCTGGCGATGTAAGACTAATAATTTTAGAATAATTAAATAAATTGTGGTTTTTATTTCAAGGTTAAATATTTAAGACTCGCCGAATAGAACGTAACTACATTAACGTGTGAAATTCTACCTTGACTTGCCATTACATCGCAGCTAGGCAACGGACTTAAATAACCCTAATTAAAGAACAAACAATTTAACTGTCTTTCAGACTGACCAATCTTCAAGAAAGTACCACATTCATTGTTTTTATGTACCCATGAAATACTATTTCTTGTAGAAATTTTACTGCCCGAGATTGAAAATCTATTATTTTTCAACAGCGTTCACTAACATTAAATATAACACAATAATAAAAATATATGGTTTCCTCTGGCGACAGATAAATCGTTATTTATTTGTCCCAGGTGCTTTGGAGGAACCGTACATTGAAAACACGTTCTATTACTCAATAAATTTCTCACTCATAAAAGAAATAGAAATAAAAAAATAAGTACGTACACAATCACACAGACACACACAAAAACACACACAAATTTGTCACTCGAAAAAACTCAAACAAAAAGTAAGACAAAAACTTGACAGCAAACTAACAAAATGACAGTAAATAGTATAATCTGTGCACTCTACTTTCAAAAACAATATTTACAATAAAATATATATTTAAAAAAATGAAGTACTCTCATGTCGAGCCATGGAATAGTGTCCACATTCATTTTAGAATTTGCCCACATCGGCGGATACAAGGAAAAAGGCGTCGAGCTGGTCGAGTCCAGTTTGTCGGTCATGGTGAGGTTCGGGATTGAATCTTGATCGGATATACTGAGGATCGTTTTTACTAAACTGTTTCCCCATCTACTTTTACGCTAATTCTGGTACATGTCCTATAAATATACCTTCCTCATTCCTATTATAATAGTTTAGTTATATGCCGATAAACCGGGTGGGCAGTAGGATGTGGTGTGAAAAATAATAAAATTAATGGCCTAAAAATAGTTGCACCTCTTTATAGGTCGATAGTATATTAACATTAAGATATCATTGAAAAAGTATTAAATATGCATAATATTTAAATTTAGGCATAATATTTAGGCTATTTATTTCAAAATACAACTGAGTTGTGTTTTAATTCCCATTTAAGTGGTCACGTTGTAAGTCACAAATAAACAATTAGGATAAGGTAATAAATTTGAATTGCAAAATAATAGCTAGAATTCCGAGTAAGAGCTAACCAGAAGTCGTGTTATTTTTGTTGTATCAATAGATTAAACAATATTTCATATTATTAATATTAAGTACAACCGACCTTCTTTGTCATAGTTTTTTTACTACCACATTGTACCCATTTGGACTATCCTTATCTTACGTGAACTATTGGCACAGTCAAAGGAATCACCCATAATATTATGCTGTAATAATATTAAAAATACAGAATTTACCTGTCCACTTTCATTACCAACACTTATAAAAAAACCCAGCTATACTCTAATTAATTTACTATGCCCTTTATAATCACACCAATTATATAGTATTACAAATATTACAGACAGGTTTAGATCCGAAGTGATAAAACAAACCGACACCTTAGCTCAGTCGTTAGCGTGTCTATCTACTGAGCTAAGGGTCCCGCGTTTGATTCCGGGCATGGCCGAAAAATCATCATTGGTGAAATGTGTGTTTACCCTTCCACATTGATAAATTAACGACCTGGGACTGGATGCTGTCCTAGTCTTAAGTTAGATTATAAGGCATATGAAGCTACGACAGTCCTAGCAAGCCAGTAGTGGAAAATATAAGGCTTGAATTAAAAAGTGACCCAGACCAAAGGCTGGCAACAGTAATGGATGTAAAGGAAAGTGATAAACCACACTTTATTCCTTGCCTTTCACTGACCAACCTATTTTAAACTACGTAAAGTGGGGAAAATATAAGTGTAGAAAGGTGTTTAAATACAAATACTCCTAGCCTAGAACAGTTTCGTCTGGTACTAAAAAGTTGGAATAGCACAGGACTAGCCTGTAAAAATACAGTCAATATCTTCCTCATAACTTCCTGGGATTGAGTAAGTGAGAAAGGAGCACTTAAGCTTGTCATACTGAAAAAATTGTTCAAGATTTATTTTCAAACTAAAACATTTATTAAATAACTATTACATACATCTAAGCCAACATCTATGGGCCTGTGGACTGAATTTCAAGCTCGTCTAGTCTGTTTTTCTGGTGACGGTAGGGTCGGGGATCAAATTCTGGGTAGGTTTACTGAGGAATTTTCCTCCTATTTTTTTCCCGCCAACACTCTTTCCGTTAAAATTAGGGTGCATTTTCTCTCAATTATTCCTTTCTAATTTCTACCAACTGAGAACAACATTGAAAATTGTTTAAGCCGGACGGATGTTACAGCGAACGTTATGAAAATTAAAAAAAAAAATCCAATTTGATGTCAAGATCGTTCGATCTTATCGATTCACCAGCTCGGGAAGACTTTATATTAAAATCCCTGTAAGGTGATAATTTAGTTTTTACTTGCTTTAAAAGTAGTCTGGCTAGAAGTGATTTGGAGTTCACTAAAGAGCGTACCCAGACGGTAGTGGCTTCACTCGTTTAAAACGCCCGTAAAAACAATAAACATTCGTTCTCGTCTACGCTTGGGAGAAGCATTATAAGCCTGAAAACACTCATTATCTTGAAAGCACACGGTGTTTTATTATGAATGAATTCCCTGTAACTTTCTTTCCAGTTCAACCCGTGCCACATTTTGGGGAAGGGAGTGTACTCGCCGACTTACAAATCATTATGTGCAGCATTGGTGCGCAGCGGCGGGCAATCCATTTTGAATTCCTCCTTCGTGCGTCGCAGAAGTCGAGTCCTAATAGCTTCTGCAAATATTCCACCCCTTGAGTGATTCCTAACCCACTTTTACACTCATTTTTACGAAGTTTTACAAAATCAAATATATGAAAATAAAAAATAAAACGCTCTCCTCTTCATTTATACTATGATTTTATTGTAGCTTTCAAATCCACGCTTCCTTCTTTCTTTTTTTTTTTCTATTCGTAAGTCAATGAATAGATTTGATCCAAGAATTGTGAATGGGTTGATAAGATTGGATTGTTTTTTTTACTTCAAAGGACTTAGAGAGTTTTCTTTTGATTTTTTATGTATTTACTCTTATCGTTCAGTTCCTCTTTCTTTGTTTTTTCAGATTGAAAATTGACGTTGTCCAAACAATTTATCGTAGTGTAACTTATTTACTTCATTTTAAGGCGAAACTAATTATTTAAAATATTTTGAAAACTGAAATTTTGAAAGCTTTATTTATTACTAAACAAAACACACAGTTCTAAAATTATATAATTCAAAGCCGGTTGTACAAACATTAATCAGTGTCTTAATCAGAGCTCAGATGTAAGTTGATATCCAATCATGGCTTAATCAGAGCTCAGATGTAAGTTGATCTCCAATCATGTCTTAATCAGAGCTCAGATGTAAGTTGATCTCCAATCAGTGTCATCAAACCTCATTTTTCAGTCACCAATCACAATTAGGATGTGATTGTCGATCAATCTTGGTCAAGCTAACTAAGCTCAATTTTCTCCAATCAACTGTTTGATGCTCGATAACATGTTGTTTTATTTTTTTTTTTTTTTTTTTATTTTTTTTTTTTTTTTTTTAGCAAGCCGCTGTCTTATACCCAATCGGGTTTATAAGACTTAAGTCTAATTACACTAATGGATTAGAAATGGGAAGGTTTAAGCTTAGAGAAGTGAAACCCAACATTTTGCGGTGGATGGAAGTGGAAAACCATTTTAGAAAACCACTCCCAGTTCACCCGACGGGGATCTCAAACCTCGATCTCCCGTCTCTGGTGGTCTGACTCAACACACTGGCGCGTTAGCCAACTACGCCAAGAGCGGGTATCAACATGTTGATAAGAAACATAACATATGAATTTTAATAACGGAATTGGTTTTATCCCTATTTAAGGAAATAATAAAAGTAAAGTGTGTGTTTTATATATTTAATTTAAGTGTGATTTAATTTTATGGCGCCTTCATATTCAGTTTTCCAACTATAGATCCACAATGAAGTATAGAGAATGTCTGCGATCCAAAAAATATACAAGAAATACATTAACTTTTTTAATCGTAGAGAAATAAAATTTGAGATTAGGTTTAGACTGAATAATTGTATTGTGTATGTTTATTAATTATTACTACAAAATTGTTTAAAACTCTTTTCTTAAGAAACGACCTAAATTAAAATTAATATAAATGGATATATAAATATCAGGAAGCCTTTACTACCAGAGACATAAAATTTATAGTCTAACTAATGTATAATTATTTAGGTCATTTCACAATCATATTTTTCAAATACATGCTTTACAGTGACGTCATGTTTGTTTTACTTGATTATTTGATCAACATATGGTCAGGTGCTAGAGATATTGATCCCTAATTAACTCTGTTTCTACCCAAACTTATCTTCATGTAGGAATCAACCTAATTTACAATCCGGTGTTTGAAGAATAAATTTGATATTATTGCAACCGGCCCATTTCCACGAGCATATTTAGCAACGCTGCTATTACTAATCCATATTTTCTATCAAGATTTCAACAATAAAATTGTCTTTAAGGACGAAGTGGTTGCATTTGTTTTATTTAAAAACAGAACAGCTTCCTACAAGTTATTTTTAAAATGAAGGAAATATAAAACCCTATTTTCCAATTATTTTCGCACGTCAGTAGAACTACTAGCTAAATAAGTAAATACAAAAACACATTTCTCAGATATTTTCACACGTCAGTAGATTCATTTAACTAAATAAGGATAGACGAAACACATTTTCCAAGTATTTTTACAAGTTATTAAAATAATTTCATAAGTTATTACAAAATAAAAGAGAGAGATTACACCGCGTTTTACTACCCGTTCGGGTTATACGCTTAAGTACTAATTACGCTAATGGATTAGGAATTGGGAGGGTTGAATTTTGAGGAAGTGAACCCGCATTTGCGTGAGGGAGAGTGGAAAAACATTTAGGAAAAACCACCCCCATTCACCCGACCGAGATACGAAACCTACGATCACACCCGTCCTCGTTGGTCGAGCTTTAACACGACATGACGCGTTAGCCAACTACGCCACCAAGGTATTACAAAATAAACTTCAATCCCATGGAGCCGATAGCATCTTTATCCAAACAATAAACATCGTAGCATCTAAACTTTCAAACGATTGCTAGAATGACATTTTATAATAATATATAGCTTTGAAATGTCTTGCCTAGCACGTGGTTATCTTTAGAAAGAGCTGCGCGTATTTCTGCCTTCCGTGGAAACACGACCATTTAAAACAACGTATCGCCAGCAGCTCTGCAAACAGCCACGATGCTAAATAAGCTCGTGGAAATGGGCCCTTATTTTTTGTGATTAAACATAATAGTTTTATTTTTTTTAATAATAGGTTTTGTTAAGTGTCCTGGATCCACAGGGTCTGCTTTAGCGTAACATAACAATAATAGCATTTAGAAACTAAGTCTACTATTTTTAATGAAATAAAAAAACAAATTATCAAAATAAATAAATAAATGAAACATTGAAAATAATTCATCACATGATTTAAACAAAGTAGCTACAAAATATAATCGTCCATACTTTAAAAGTTCACAAACGCGTCAAGTCACCGTTTACAACTAACAAGTCTCTTAATGTCACACATATACGACATAGAACATAGGTTCTCGTTCCCTTTCCTGTGGTCCTCACGTCCGCCAGACGCTCTCTCTCGTTTTTCCACCTGATTCAAGCCTGTGTCAGCCCCTGATGCATAGACTACCCCATATAACGCCTGGTTCCTAACCTTACACACACACAAAACTGGCGCTACACCAATGCTGAATTCCTATAACAAAGCCTATCCACTGTAAGTCTCTTGGACCCTAGCAACAACAATACGCTTAACCTGGACTGAACTAAAGAGATCAGCTTATAATGTCAGTTTGAGTAAGTTCAGTTTTAAAGTGGTCTAGCTGAATCTCCTAGTTTATAGCTGTGGCGCTTACATATATACCCGTTCCACAGCTATAACTAGAATATTCCTTTACCATAAAATTCCCCTTCTCAAGAATTTGAGCTTTATTTTTCATTATTATTCCACCTCTAATTATTGAGTCAAAACGTGCCACTGGTCAACCGTTTGCTCAAATCGCGCTCAAGACTGAATATATAAAATATAATAAAGGGAGTTGAGTCGCTTCTAGTCCTTGAAAATATGTAAATAATATAGCTTTTGGGGCTGTTTTTTTCACAATTTGTTAATGAACACGAGTCAATTATGAAGAAGTAGAAAAACTAGTCAATTCGAAGAGAATATAGCTTTGTTCATACACCAATAAGAACAAAATTAATATAAACTCATATAAATGTCAACTGAAGTAACAAGGTTTTTTCGCTTATACAGGATGTATTTTAATTGGTGTCAAATATTCTAGGGGCGTATTCCCATTGATCAAACATCAAGAAAAGTCCATATAAACATTGGTATGGAAACGTTTAGTTTGAGAGTGATTAAAGGTTTTCCTCAAAGGTGGATTGGGATTTAATTGAGCTCGTTCACTAGATTTGAACCAAATTGATATTTAACTCTGGGGACATTTAAAGTCCAATTTTTACGCAGCTCCTGTTCCTGATATTGACGTTTTAAGAAATCGTATAATAAATTGATGTGAATAAATGAGACGACAAAGTATGAAACGCAAGCTCAGGAGATGCATTGAAACAGAGGCAGATATTTTGATCAATTTTTATAACAAAATATTCTGTCTTCTTTGGTTTTTGTTTGTTTTTGTTAAACTTTGTCTTGTTTAGTTGCATTACTTCTTCTGTTGGAATGATTACTGATAGAACATTAAGATTCCTTGTACCTCAGAAATTAAGCCTCTCTAGACCCACGTTTACATAAACTTTTCTTAATGTTTGGTCGATGGGAATACGACCCTAAAATATTTGACACCAAATAAAATACACCCTGTATATGATAGAGTAAAATAAACAACAATGAATTTGTTCGCATTACATGGAAATTCAATAAAACACATCTATTCTTCCGATACACAAAGATTTAATCATCTGTGGAAACATGATTAGAGATGAATATTTTCAAAAGTGAGATCCATTTTAAACATGAAATTTCAGTATCTTTATAATTGAATCGATTTTTTCACATGAGCTCTCCTATAAAACACTGTACTATATCTGCGAAAACAAGGTAGATAATTAATTATAGCAATGGATAAAAATTCAGCCAATATATAGAGGGTCCATATTAATACTAATAGTATTGCGAATCATTAAAATATCTTACCGAAAATTTCTTGAGGTAGATTATGACGTAAAAATACTTAATGCTGTTTTATGGTAACCAGTCGATTATATTCATTTGATTTTTATTATTATTTTTATAGGTGGGGAATTTCTCAAAAACAACTCAGGCGGTTCCATTCAATCCATCCAAACTGTAGAATCACAGAGGACACGAGGCTCTGCCTATTATAATCATATAAAATATAGGAGGGCTTCATAATATTTTAGTCACTAGCTTAGTAAAAGATTAATTAACAATAATTATATTTACAAGAACAACTATTGTCAGCTTATACAAATGTGACCAATCGAATGATATAAATGGAGGGAGAGAGAACACTTGATATTCTGGTATGAAGACGTCTAACTAAGAACCAGTTTAGGTTGGGCAGGCAGAGCATAAAAAGGTATTAAGTGCACTCATACTATAATTATAATATCTCAAGAAACAATATTAAAAGGTTACAATTTTAATAAATATATTAACTTTGCACCGGTAGAGGTTTGGAAATCACAAAGGACAATAAATACCCCCAATCAACCCTTTATGGGTTAACTTACTAGCCAAAATAAAGAATGTTAATACATATATGATTTGTTGTTTAATAAGTTAGGTTAGTTTTTATACCATTTATTGATTTAGAATTCTAAGATAAAGTATGATAAATACCACAATTATATACATCACAAAATACTAAATTGTTAAATATCAATCAAAGACTGAATTACCTTTGGCAATTATTATAAGTGAATTATTAAACAAGTTGGCATAGCGCGCTATTGCCGACCAAACTCTATCGATGACCTCATCCCTAGCGAGTACTTTAGTTGTGAAAGTGTTTTGTCAGGACCATTCAACCGAGGGGACCCGGGAGATGTCTAACCTTTTCCCAGGGACACAGGTGGGAAGAAAGATAAACCGCCGGCCAGGGAGAAGTGTGTTTTAACTGTGACAAATAAAGGGGGATGAATTTAATCCACCTTGTTGAAAGGGAAGTCCGCTGAAGGTTTTACTCCAAAGAGGGATATACTCAGATGGGGTGGACAGACAATGGCGCTCTAAAACATTCAGAATACTGCCGCAGTAAAGAGCTTTGAAAAACTAGTGTTTTAATGATTTGCGCCTTACTACCACCATCAATATCTTATAGTAACTACTCTAAACAAACAGTATGGGGAGGATCAATTTTTAATAAACTGCAGCATCATATATTAATGAAAGAATGGAAAATTTATCGTAAGAAAACCCCATCACCAATACTTACGGTCAATATTGATCATCGGCCTTGAGGATCCGGATAATGATATTGAGTAAATTTTGTCAATTAATGAGAGTAATATTGATAGTATTATTTTATTTACAAATATATTTTAACACCTTAAGATTTTTATCTAGTACTTGTACTGAAAGGATCTGGTTATGTTAAAAATAGTAAAATGTATTCGTAATAAGACCCGACTATAACTTAACCTGGAACGTAACAACAAAATATGTGCACGCAATAATAATTCAAGGAGCTATGCTATCCTTGTACGGAAACCAACAAACAAAAAATATATTACTACACCATAGTCCAGGATTGGTCCTAGGTCTACTAGACCTGTACTTGGCTTTCCAAAAAATAAATATTACTAACCAAGAAGTACATGGTATTCCAATTTATATTTCCAAGCGTAGAGATCAAAAACGTCTTGTTTCGATTTAATTTTCTTGGCAACCTCCCATAATCTTAGGTTGTAAAACAATAAAATAGAAAATAAAGAAAATGAAAAACTATCATGAAAACAATAATGATACAGTCAAAACATACGTTGTAAAGAAATACAAGAATTTTTCTGTCTTTTTAAAAGAAAAAATTCACTTTAAGTTTGTGGATATATATATTTTTTGCTCCGAGCTTGTTACTACTTGGACTATACTAATTTTAATAACATTAAATTTGTAGTAAAGAAAAGGTAAATTTTAGAGGAAACGTACAGGAATTCTCTTTAAGGAAGAGTAGTAAGTCATTAATGAAGAACCACCATCAGTGCACACAGCCGTGATTCTCTTGGAGGAAGAGTAGTAAGTCATTCAGGAAGAACCACCATCAGTGCACACAGCCGTGATTCTCTTGGAGGAAGAGTAGTAAGCCATTCAGGAAGAACCACCATCAGTGCACACATCTGTGATTCTCTTGGAGGAAGAGTAGTAAGCCATTCAGGAAGAACCACCATCAGTGCACACATCTGTGATTCTCTTGGAGGGAGAGTTGTAAGCCATTCAGGAAGAACCACCATCAGTTCACACAGCCGTGATTCTCTTGGAGGAAAAGTAGTAAGCCATTCAGGAAGAACCACCATCAGTGCACACATCTGTGATTCTCTTGGAGGGAGAGTAGTAAGCCATTCAGGAAGAACCACCATCAGTGCACACAGCCGTGATTCTCTTGGAGGAAGAGTAGAAAGCCATTCAGGAAGAACCACCATCAGTGCACTCAGCCGTGATTCTCTTGAAGGAAGAGTAGTAAGCCATTCAGGAAGAACCACCATCAGTTCACACAGCCGTGATTCTCTTGAAGGAAGAGTAGTAAGCCATTCAGGAAGAACCACCATCAGTTCACACAGCCGTGATTCTCTTGGAGGAAGAGTAGTAAGCCATTCAGGAAGAACCACCATCAGTTCACACAGCCGTGATTCTCTTGGAGGAAGAGTAGTAAGCCATTCAGGAAGAACCACCATCAGTTCACACAGCCGTGATTCTCTTGAAGGAAGAGTAGTAAGCCATTCAGGAAGAACCACCATTAGTTCACACAGCCGTGATTCTCTTGAAGGAAGAGTAGTAAGCCATTCAGGAAGAACCACCATTAGTTCACACAGCCGTGATTCTCTTGGAGGAAGAGTAGTAAGCCATTCAGGAAGAACCACCATCAGTTCACACAGCCGTGATTCTCTTGAAGGAAGAGTAGTAAGTCATTCAGGAAGAACCACCATCAGTTCACACAGCCGTGATTCTCTTGAAGGAAGAGTAGTAAGCCATTCAGGAAGAACCACCATCAGTGCACACAGCCGTGATTCTCTTGGAGGAAGAGTAGTAAGCCATTCAGGAATAACCACCATCAGTGCACACAGCCGTGATTCTCTTGGAGGAATAGTAGTAAGCCATTCAGGAAGAACCACCATCAGTGCACACAGCCGTGATTCTCTTGGAGGAAGAGTAGTAAGTCATTCAGGAAAAACCACCATCAGTTCACACAGCCGTGATTCTCTTGGAGGAATAGTAGTAAGCCATTCAGGAAGAACCACAATCAGTGCACACAGCCGTGATTCTCTTGGAGGAAGAGTAGTAAGTCATTCAGGAAGAACCACCATCAGTGCACACAGTCGTGATTCTCTTGGAGGAAGAGTAGTAAGCCATTCAGGAATAACCACCATCAGTTCACACAGCCGTGATTCTCTTGGAGGAAGAGTAGTAAGCCATTCAGGAAGAACCACCATCAGTGCACACAGCCGTGATTCTCTTGAAGGAAGAGTAGTAAGTCATTCAGGAAGAACCACCATCAGTGCACACAGCCGTGATTCTCTTGAAGGAAGAGTAGTAAGCCATTCAGGAAGAACCACCATCAGTGCACACAGCCGTGATTCTCTTGGAGGAAGAGTAGTAAGTCATTCAGGAAGAACCACCATCAGTGCACACAGTCGTGATTCTCTTGGAGGAAGAGTAGTAAGTCATTCAGGAAGAACCACCATTAGTGCACACAGTCGTGATTCTCTTGGAGGAAGAGTAGTAAGTCATTCAGGAAGAACCACCATTAGTGCACACATCTGTGATTCTCTTGGAGGAAGAGTAGTAAGCCATTCAGGAAGAACCACCATCAGTTCACACAGCCGTGATTCTCTTGAAGGAAGAGTAGTAAGTCATTCAGGAAGAACCACCATTAGTGCACACAGCCGTGATTCTCTTGGAGGAAGAGTAGAAAGCCATTCAGGAAGAACCACCATCAGTTCACACAGCCGTGATTCTCTTGAAGGAAGAGTAGTAAGCCATTCAGGAAGAACCACCATCAGTTCACACAGCCGTGATTCTCTTGGAGGAAGAGTAGTAAGCCATTCAGGAAGAACCACCATCAGTGCACACAGTCGTGATTCTCTTGGAGGAAGAGTAGTAAGCCATTCAGGAAGAACCACCATCAGTGCACACAGTCGTGATTCTCTTGGAGGAAGAGTAGTAAGTCATTCAGGAAGAACCACCATTAGTGCACACATCTGTGATTCTCTTGGAGGAAGAGTAGAAAGCCATTCAGGAAGAACCACCATCAGTGCACACAGCCGTGATTTTCTTGGAGGAAGAATAAGCCATTCAGGAAGAACCACACAGACGTGATTCAAGCCACGGTCTCCCCGATACTAGCAATTAATAAGATTACGCTATCTTCATACGTAGTCCGTTTGTCCACTGGTTTGAGTAAATTATTAAATTAATGCTAGTGAGTGTCGCATTAAACATTCATAAAATAATACAGTTATATAAACAAAAAATTTTAAGTAATAAACAGATCTGAGGTTGGTATCATTTGAATATTTCTAAATAGCTATTTCAGGGCCATTTTTGGAATGGTAATGTCAAGACGGGTATTAATGTCGGCAGGATACAATGAGCATGATTTTAAAATGGTTTTTTCATCTTCTCTCCATGCTAATGTGAGTACTTTGTTCTGAGTTAGCCTATTCATCTCTACCACTTGAATTACATAAGTTGTGGATAGTCCTGGATTGTACTGAGGTTAAGGGCACATTGCGCTTGAAGCTAGTTGACGGAATGTTAAGGTTAAAATCTCGTCCGGGTGCATTCAAACAAGTCTCTTGAGTTCGACGCTCATTATAATTGCTTGGATCGCTTCCCACGATAATAATGATGCATTACCTCTAAGTGCCATTATTATATAGCCTTTATATTAAGTTATTAATAGGCCTAGTGTTGAACTTAATAATTCAAAAAAATCACAATACCTAGCTTTTGAGTATAATATATGTATCTAGATAATTTTAAAAATAAAATTATTGAACAATGGATACATTTTAAGGGGGCCGTTTTAACGAACAAGTGCCAAGCATACTTTTTTATTTCATTTCTAAGAGTCTCATTACACATTTGGGATTAACACAGCTTAAAATAATCTAAGTGAAAATAAATAACTCCAAAATTCCGTGGTTGGGGCTGTCAACCCGGTCTCCAAAGTTAGGGGTGTAAGCTACCACAACAAACTCACCGGTTGAAGACGTTTAAGGTAGGATTGATGGGGACGTGAGAAAATTGCCCTTTTCCTGGCAAACAATTTTTTCAGAAAAACAAATCAAATATTAAGCTTAATCTTCTTCACATGGCGACCTCAATAGTTGTTGAATATCTGTCATGAGAATATTAGCACTTGATAATACTTTTTTTTAATGAAAAGGAAGAATTTTTTTCAATTTCTAGGAAAATCTTGACATATATTTAAGCACTTTAAGATAATTATGAGTGGTAAATTAAATTCTTTGTTTCTAATGGATAAATATTCGATTTATTTTGTCTACAATTTTTGTCTGCCATGTAAACTGCAAAAACACTGCCCCTGAGTCACAAACCCTACCATGTCACCTTAATTAAGATATGTATACTGAAAAAAAGTACGACATAGTCGTAAATACTTAGTTATCATTTCTTTTCTCTAAAATTCAAGTATACTCTATTTGTTCCTCGTATAGCCAATTTGAGGAAAGTTGTTAGAGGTTTTTTTTAACAGTTTGATTTTTTTTAAATCAGTCTTTAGTAACCTATCCTTATTATTAGAGATAGAATCAAAATACCGATTAACTTGGAGATATGACAATGTAATATTTAAATATCAAATTTGAACGAAATACCTAGAACCGATTAGGTTGTAGCCCCAAGTACAGACAGACATAATTTAAATAAACACTTGTTTGGGTTGTGTGGCACAGAAACGTTAATACCCATCATAGTTTGAAGGATGAACATTTTTACAATTTATTACAATACTTTTTCTGTATTCTAAAGAAAAATCTAGTAATTCTAACTCTTGTTTTGATTTATTTGGATGTAAAACTATTTGTGGGTCTGTGCATGTGGAATCTATGAAGCTATATTTGGGGTTTTTTTTTACACAAAACACCTTCCGAAACCATCTATTTACTACGGTAATTGAAACCTCAATATTTAGGAAAGGTCTATCTTACTTTTGTAAGAAATATGTGGTTCCAACACAACGCGTAGAATATATGCGTGCACGCACAGTATCAATCTTAATTGGGAAGAAAATGTAGGTACGTAAAGAGACACATATGCCTAATCTGTGGCTTGGAAGTTAAATAAAAATCGGTGGCCTCTAAAATTCTCATGGGACTGCCAAGTCCTCGTTTTAGTACCCCTGTTATAAATTGTGATATTCAGACAGGTCTATTTTCATCATTCTCTTCCCTCCACTTCTGTTTCTCTATCCCTCCACGCTGCAAAGGACATATAAATGTATGCCTCTGTGTGTGTGTGTGTGTGTGTGTGTGTCAAGCATATTGGGGATTTATATGTCCGTCAGCAACCCACCCCGCCCCCTCTTCCCACTCTTTTCCCACCGGCTCTCTGTCTGTCTGTCTGCTGCTTGTCTTCCCAGTATGACTTCTAGAGATCTGAAGCGCAAAAATAAAAATAACCCACTTTTTCTTTTTACCCCCCCCCCCTTCTACTACAAGTATTCTCTCATATGATGGTTTTTAATAAAAAATATGTTCTCTCTTCTTTATATAAATCCACGACTTTCTTTATTCCTATTATTTTTAATTAGAAAATTTACAACTGGTTTTGTTATTCTGTGTTGAAGGCAAACGTAATTACTTTTAAATAAGAAATTTTCGTTTATCTGTACATTTAATAGAAGGGTAATTAAAGGTTTAATCCAAGGGTAAGGAGGGTAGTTTATAGAAAATGCATACGCATCAGCATGGAGAGTAGATAGTAAAACAATAGTGATAAATAAAACGTATAAAACATGATTCTGCACCAGGCTGAGACTCAAACCCCAGCTTTCTAGTCAAAGATAACCTAGGGCAATACGAGTCCAACACATTAGACCATTTAGTCTTCGCTGAGGGTGTTTATAAGTGTAATGTCTCCTATGATCTACCAATATTTGTTTATTTTCATTTTTATTCAACAGTTAGAGACTAGTGGCTCATCAACCGATGTTTTATGTATCAGTAATTAGGTAATGTATCAATTTCTTGATTTACAAATGGATACAAATCTTTATGGGTGATCAAATTATGAGAGTATATTGTTAAACTTAGAAGCCCCTCTCTCCCCAGTGGTTCTTGAAATACGTCTGGGGTCGGTGAGATATGTAAGGGCGGGGGTGTTCGAAGTATAGCACCCGTGGGTACCCCCCACCCAAAGGGCGACTTCCTTGCCCCAGCGGTCCCGGAAATAAGTATGTGGTACTAGGGGGAAGTGGGTGGGGCTGATGTTTTAACTAAAGTGGTATAAGTAATTTTAACTAGCCTATGTTACCAAACGTCTAAGTTATACCCATGAGAGATTTCATCTCAAATGGTAAATGTTTTTTGCGTGAAAGGGCAAAGTAGATTTGTAACACATGACAAAGTGACAGAGTTATAATTTCCTAGTATATTAGTAGATATTTCAATTGTCATTTTCAAAGAATTTTCGCGAGTGAATGGTAATTGTGATTATTAGATAATATTATATACCAGTCTGTTAGTAAAATTTTTTGTATTATTTTAATTTTTTAAATATATACTTTTGTGTTTTGTGCCTTTATTCTAAAATTATAATTAATGTAAGCTCTTTACTTAGAAAAAATTAACCCTCTGAAAACTATTAGGAGACACGCGGTATACAAGTGAGTTGATGACATAGTTGACAAACACCTAAGATCTGCCAATTTATTTAACACAAGGATTACCACCTTGTTAATATAAGGGATTAGAATGGCGAGGGTAGTTAAATAATCGCAACCGCGGAAAGAGAGGATGGAAAAACTAAAGCATGATAAATCGCATGTGGAAAAACCAACCCCCCAGTGCACTTGGCATGAACTAGAAGCCTATTATACTCTCCAGCGTCGATCAGGTAGAATACGAGTCCAACAACCCAGACCACGTGGCCACCGAGGCGTATCAAACCACTAATTAGTCCAGGACACGGCAGCTTCGTGTGTTCAGGCTTTATGTGATTACTAAATATTACTTTTAGTCCGTAAATTTACATGAGGTCTATTTGCCATTTGAACAGACGATAAGATAAGAACTGTCAAATTCTATCCCCACTTCCCTCCTTGCCTACCACTCTCATTTATCTAGCGCGCGGTGTAGAGCTGATAATACTACCAAGCTCTCGGCCCCAGATAGTTGTTTTAACGCAGTGTATGAGTGTACGAGAAGTTGCATCTGTACTACCTCACGGCGTTTACAGAGAAGACAACAGAGGCTTTATTTGAACACACCCCTTGTTAGCGACGCAAGGCACAATTTATAATGAAGGCATGTAGAGATAGTTCGAGGGAAGCTCTAGTTTGTCATATTACAAACAATATATTATAAATCATGGCTGACTGTACTGCTGTTGTTTTCTGTGAGAAACTTTGTAAACAAATGTCCGTCTTTTATCTGCTAAGGTACCTTTAAAAAAAAACAAATTGATTTGTGTATGAAAATTGATAAGAAAGGCCTTTAAAAATAAAAAAAAATTAAAAGTTTTCTATAATTTAAAACGTCTTTCTTTTTAAGGACGTCCCTACCACTTTTGAATTATTTTAGGCATGTTCTTAATTACAATGCACCCGCCTCGGTGGCGTAGTTGGCTAACGCGCCAGTCGTGTTGAGTCAGACCACCGAGGACGGGAAGATCGAGGTTCGAATCTCGGTCGGGTGAACTGGGTGGTTTTTCCTAAATGGCTTTCCACTCTCCCTCCACGCAAATGCGGGTTCACTTCCTATATATTCAACCTTCCCATTTCCTAATCCATTAGTGTAATTAGTACTTAAGCGTATAACCCGAACGGGTAGTAAGACGCGGTGCTAAAATTAAATTAAATTAAATTACAATGCCTTATAATATCCCAGTTCTGAAACAAATATTGTTGAAAGACCTGCCACAGTACTACTTGAAGTTAGTTTTCCTGTTTATTGAACTTTATAACGTTTTAATAGAAACTTATCAGTAACTATACTACAAATATTAAATACAATAAATAAATTATTGTGTAAAGTTTGTTTTAGTAACTGTTAATTGTTAAAAATCAAAAAAGCATATTTTTTCAACAAAATAGTTAGGTCACTACCGATATTAAGGTCAGAGGTCCGCTTCTTGAAGCAGTCGAAAAATTTATCTTAATTACATAATTAAGGCTTCCCTTTCCTCAATGATGAGATAAAGGCCTGAAGAAAAGTGATTTGAGTCAATTTTAGAATTAAGCTTAGTTTGAGATCATGTGATATTTTTCTATTAGTTCAAAGAATGCACATTAAATACCTAAAATAGTATATCTTTATAAGGAAAACATCTTTCACTCTATGAGGTAATTGTATTATATTTGGAAGGAAGTACAGGAAATGTGGATAGAAACATATAAAAGAAACGAGGACAATATGGCTTTTACAAAGAAGAGGAGGACACATTTCACACTTTATATTAATGCCACTGAACGAAAAGGTAATGGCCGCCTCTTGAAGAAAATCGATCATTACTATCTAATCCTTCGACCTAGGTTTCATTTTCTCGGAACTCATCAGGAGGGAGTGTGAAACGTGCAACGCAACTTTTTTTTAAAAGAAGAAACAATAAAAAAACACAAAGGGGAAAAAAATGAAAATTATAAAGAATTATAGGACACTTAGATAGGAACATGTAAAATGAATAACATACATGCCAAACACAGGAAATGTTTTGCTTATATATATATATATATATATACATATATATATATATATATATATATATATATATATATTCGTATCCTATGTTCATTTCCTGTGTTTGTACTTTAAGTTATTCCTTTTGACATGTTCCTACCTAAGTGACATATCATCCTTTACTATTTTCCTTTTTCTCCCTTTTGTGTTTTTTTGGTTTCCTATTTTAGAAGGTTTGCTTTGCTCATTTCACACTCCCTCCCGATGAGCTCCGATAGAATGAAACCTAGGTCGGGAGATTGGGTGGTGGTGTTCGATTTTCTTCAAGAGGCAGCCATTACTTATTTGTCCAATGGCAGCAATGTAAAGTGTGAAATATGTTCTTATTTTCATTGTAATAGCAATATTGTCTCGTTCCTTTTATATATTTCTATCCATCCTACCTGTACCTTTTTCCAAATATAATAAAATAATAAACAGTAATAAAAATCAAGAAGGCAAGTCATCCGTTTATTGACGTGACCTCATATACTTTGAGTTTAGGTTGAATTTAAATATAAATATAGTGGTAAAAGTACAAGTTAGAGCATGCCTTGATGAGAGCGTTAAGGCGATATGTTACTACATTTGAGGGTTTTTGTTTCGAATATCAGTTTGGGACTTCAAGTTGGAAAAGTTAGGTACCGCTTAATCTGTTCTCATGACGACCCAGTTATTGTCGCCCTAGTTTGCTAACGTGGGACGGATACTTTTGGTGTTTGACTATATTTACGTCCACATTATTAAGAATTTGCTTTGTGATTATTAAATTTAACTCGATTCTGATTAACTTCTTTTTTATTACTATGGATGAGTGTCAATTTAGAGGAAATTCAACCACATTAAAGATATATTTTAATCCGCAATGATAAATCACGTGGGAACAACAAATTTTAGAGATAAAATATTTGTAGTATAAATTTAAAAAAAAAGCTTTTTAACGAAGTCCGATAACTTATTTACAACTACAAAATTATAATATATTTACCTTGACTGTTCCCAAACAAAAAACTGATACAACTTAAAGAATTATATTATATTTACTGATGATAATAATTGTAGATTTGACTAGAACAAAATATAACACCTTATCTCAGTCAGCAATGTTTTATATATTTAACTAAAACTTATGGGTTCTATTTTCCGGTGAGAACAAAAATGTATTACTTTGAAATTGGATTCGTTCTCTCTATAGTTGGTTAGCCTACAATGTGAAGATGGATTGTGTTTGTCCTAAAATAAAATTATTTCAAGATAAATATATTTTATTAAAATATACAAAATACAAAGATAAACCTAAATTTTCACAAAATGTTTTATTTGTTATGAGACAAGATGGTAGCTAGACAATAGATACAATCGCCTTTGTCCGCATGACCACCAGTGTGTTTTCTGTATAATTGAATAATGCCTCGCCATGAAAATGAGTTTCAATAAAATACCACCTAAACACTGTCTATTTTTCGGGAACCTTCATCCCCCAAATACAAAAAGAGCTCCGCAATAAAAATTATTTCTGAGAACCTAATAGCCTAGACGTGTTAAGTGCCACTAAAAGAAGAAATAGGAGCGGCTCAGAAACGGCGCATCTGTTTGGTTTGAATGTTTCATCCCTCCCATTACAACCAGAAGGTACCAGGGCACTCACGAAACCCTTAAAAAAAAAAAGAGAAGCGCTTGTAAAATGTAAAATCACCGATACAAAACTATACGTAAGTTGTCCTGGAGCTGGAAGATGTAGCTGTTCGGCCAGCACACCAACTCAGGCAAGAACGATTCATTAGTGGTGTTTTCCCCTCCTACTTTTCTCCCCTCCACAGTGTGGTTTCTCTCCCCCATTGCTTCCCACTCATTTAGGAGTATTTTAGTGTTTTATTTGCTGTTATTTTCTGCCACGTCTTACTTAGGCCCTATCATCCAACCGAGATACGCGCATTTTAATTATCCTACTCAAATAGGGGCGAGAAATGTAGAGTTTTAAGACAATATATTCGCATTGGTATTAAGGGGGAGTGGAAAACATTTAAAAAAAAACATCTCAGTTCTTGGAACCGGTATTCAAACCTGGGCCTTCTCGTCACTGGAAAACCAGACTATACGAACCTAGCATTCTGTATGCGGGTAAAATACTAGCTTAATTTTTAATTTTTAACTCATCAGACCTCGCCCTTAGGTTTCCCTCTGTAAACCTTTGTTATCAAGCAACAACTGCAAACATAAGTGAATTGAAACATAGGAACGTAGAAGGTTAGCGTTTAATTTTGTAAATATTATAAAACCCTAACCATTTAAAACCGAACCACCAAGCTTCTTCAACTGAGATGTCAATGTTTTCCTATTTTAAGAACAATAGTTTCCTTTAATTTCTTACCTCTGGTAATTCGCTTTTAAAAATCACGAATCTATTTTTAGGATATTATGAACACACTCCACAATAATTGTGATGATTTGTAATCAATATTTATATTCAAAATGTATGACTAACAAAAAAAAAAGTGAACGTTTAAATCTTATACGACGTATAAAGTAGCCTCTTGGTAGCTGTTAGTCACTGTTGGCACTAGAACGAGAGAGAGCAAAAAGCTGCTGCTAGGGAACAGAGTTCAGAGCCGCCCCTTGGGTACCTCCCCTGAGTAATGCCCCAAGTTTGGAAGTCGTTCACTTGTTCGTGCTCTCAATGTAGTGTTTATCTATGTTATGTCTAGCGTGTGTTTTTTTTCCCCCTCCCTCCCCTACCATTGATCCCCCTAGGGGCTGACAGTAAAATTCTGTGTTTGTCCATGCCCTGTGTTTGGAGAGGAAAGGGGTCGACAGGTTTACTCATCCCCCATCAACCTCCCCAATCTTCCTACCTCACTCAATACCCTTTCTATTCTAGGGCTCTTTAGATTTTTTTTTTCCTCTCCCCCAATGTATATTGCTGAATGGATTTTTATATTTGTAGATCGAATCACCAAACCGGCCTTCATTTTAAGTTTACTTTGCCTTTTTTTTTTTTCGTTCAAGAGTTTGAAGAACATAAACTATTCCATTGTTAAGATTCAACTTTCTTTAAAAATGTATTCATTTAGTTGGGTTTTTTTTTTCACAATTAAATATAGTCTAAGCCCTCAGAACAGAAATCAGGTCGTAAACACTATCAAAATTCCTTAACGTTCACCTTAATTCCGTGTATTTAAATTAGTACTAACTATAAATTATGTATGTTATTATAAACATTGGTTATGATAATTTGATATATTATTATTCAAAAGGTGGGGTGTATTGAACATTTGATATTCAGTTTTCGTGACAGTGTTTTTACCGACTGATTTAATCCAATTGTCATAGTAAGAACACCCCATTAGACTCTTTTACCATAGAAGTGTCACATGACGCTTCTAGCTAGACAAGAGATCTTCCCAACACTCATAAAGGTATATAAACAATCTATACAACAGATCTAGCTACCTATAGAAGTGTCACATGACGCTTCTAGCTAGACAAGAGATCTTCCCAACACTCATAAAGGTATATAAACAGTCTATACAACAGATCTAGCTACCTATAGAAGTGTCACATGACGCTACTAGCCAGACAAGAGATCTTCCCAACACTCATAAAGGTATATAAACAATCTATACAACAGATCTAGCTACCTATAGAAGTGTAACATGACGCTACTAGCCAGACAAGAGATCTTCCCAACACTCATAAAGGTATATAAACAATCTATACAACAGATCTAGCTACCTATAGAAGTGTCACATGACGCTACTAGCCAGACAAGAGATCTTCCCAACACTCATAAAGGTATATAAACAGTCTATACAACAGATCTAGCTACCTATAGAAGTGTCACATGACGCTACTAGCCAGACAAGAGATCTTCCCAACACTCATAAAGGTATATAAACAGTCTATACAACAGATCTAGCTACCTATAGAAGTGTCACATGACGCTACTAGCCAGACAAGAGATCTTCCCAACACTCATAAAGGTATATAAACAGTCTATACAACAGATCTAGCTACCTATAGAAGTGTCACATGACGCTACTAGCCAGACAAGAGATCTTCCCAACACTCATAAAGGTATATAAACAGTCTATACAACAGATCTAGCTACCTATAGAAGTGTCACATGACGCTACTAGCCAGACAAGAGATCTTCCCAACACTCATAAAGGTATATAAACAGTCTATACAACAGATCTAGCTACCTATAGAAGTGTCACATGACGCTACTAGCCAGACAAGAGATCTTCCCAACACTCATAAAGGTATATAAACAGTCTATACAACAGATCTAGCTACCTATAGAAGTGTCACATGACGCTACTAGCCAGACAAGAGATCTTCCCAACACTCATAAAGGTATATAAACAGTCTATACAACAGATCTAGCTACCTATAGAAGTGTCACATGACGCTACTAGCCAGACAAGAGATCTTCCCAACACTCATAAAGGTATATAAACAGTCTATACAACAGATCTAGCTACCTATAGAAGTGTCACATGACGCTACTAGCCAGACAAGAGATCTTCCCAACACTCATAAAGGTATATAAACAGTCTATACAACAGATCTAGCTACCTATAGAAGTGTCACATGACGCTACTAGCCAGACAAGAGATCTTCCCAACACTCATAAAGGTATATAAACAGTCTATACAACAGATCTAGCTACCTATAGAAGTGTCACATGACGCTACTAGCCAGACAAGAGATCTTCCCAACACTCATAAAGGTATATAAACAGTCTATACAACAGATCTAGCTACCTATAGAAGTGTCACATGACGCTACTAGCCAGACAAGAGATCTTCCCAACACTCATAAAGGTATATAAACAGTCTATACAACAGATCTAGCTACCTATAGAAGTGTCACATGACGCTACTAGCCAGACAAGAGATCTTCCCAACACTCATAAAGGTATATAAACAGTCTATACAACAGATCTAGCTACCTATAGAAGTGTCACATAACGCTAATCTGACCCACCACTTGGCAAGTTCAACGAGACTGTTTCTGGTTTCGTCACAATCATAAGTATTGAGTAGAAAACGGATGAGAAGACATAAAAAAGTTTGGATAAGACAATAACGATCCAGTTGAGTTCTTAAATTATAAATTCTATCATAATTTCTTCTTTGGTTGATTTAAACTCGATTCCCAAACTTTCAAATTCAGCTTGGTTTATAATACGATTTTTATATGACCTATGACTAGGGCTTGAATATATTTTTTTTTTAAAAACGCGATAATACACGCATATATTCCTTTAAATGTCAAAAGGTCCTTAAATCTAAAATATGTTGTAAAAAATTAACATCGCTCTCTATAATTTACCCTATAGTAACTAAAGTAGCTTGAATATTATCTGTAAGTTGTTTAAATATTATAAAATTAATATTATTATTTTGTAAAACACGGAATATTACTTTTTCTATCAACTAAAAAATATGTATAAAATTCTTAAAATATTTTAATATATGCCCCAAAAATAATTTAAATATGCCCTAAAATTTAAAAACCCTAAATATATAGTTAAATGCAATATATATAAATATATATATTAATTTGTAATCAGAGCTAAGACCTGTTCATATTATGTCTAACATTAATGAAGCGTAGAATAAAAATATGACATGTCCTAAAAACCTTAGCCCTATTAACGACATATTACCCATAATTATGGGAGTCCCCATTCTCATTATATTAAATTAATAGCTTCATTATTCGATTAGATTTGTCAGTGGGTGTAGTCATGTTAAATGCAAAGCGATCTTCTAAATACCAGACATTATATCAAACTGGCTGTGAGCTTGTAGATCAGTGCCTGAGACCAGTAAGTCAAATGTTCACACAGAAGTGTCCAGAGACATGAGTATTGGTCTACAGACAATGTTGTATCAGCCGTTCATATAAGACACATTGTCTGAGATCAGTGGATAAAATGTTCACACAGAAGTGTCCAGACATGAGTGTTGGTCTACAGACACTGCTGTATCAGCCGTTCGTAGAAGACACACTGTCTGAGACCAATTTGTAAAATGTTCACACAGACGTGTCCAGAGACATGAGTGTTGGTCTACAGACACTGTTGTATCAGCCGTTCGTAGAAGACACACTGTCTGAGACCAATGAGTAAAATGTTCACACAGAAGTGTCCAGAGACATGAGTGTTGGTCTACAGACACTACTGTATCAGACGTTCATATAAGACACATTGTCTGAGATCAGTGAATAAAATGATCACACAAAAGTGTCCAAAGACATGAGTGTTGGTCTACAGACACTGCTGTATCAGCCGTTCGTAGAAGACACACTGTCTGAGACCAATGAGTAAAATGTTCACACAGACGTGTCCAGAGACATGAGTATTGGTCTACAGACAATGTTGTATCAGCCGTTCATATAAGACACATTGACTGAGATCAGTGAATAAAATGTTCACACAGAAGTGTCCAGACATGAGTGTTGGTCTACAGACAATGTTGTATCAGCCGTTCATATAAGACACATTGACTGAGATCAGTGAATAAAATGTTCACACAGAAGTGTCCAGACATGAGTGTTGGTCTACAGACAATGTTGTATCAGCCGTTCATATAAGACACATTGACTGAGATCAGTGAATAAAATGTTCACACAGAAGTGTCCAGACATGAGTGTTGGTCTACAGACACTGCTGTATCAGCCGTTCATATAAGACACATTGACTGAGATCAGTGAATAAAATGTTCACACAGAAGTGTCCAGACATGAGTGTTGGTCTACAGACACTGCTGTATCAGCCGTTCATATAAGACACATTGACTGAGATCAGTGAATAAAATGTTCACACAGAAGTGTCCAGAGACATGAGTATTGGTCTACAGACAATGTTGTATCAGCCGTTCATATAAGATACATTGACTGAGATCAGTGAATAAAATGTTCACACAGAAGTGTCCAGACATGAGTGTTGGTCTACAGACACTGCTGTATCAGCCGTTCGTAGAAGACACACTGTCTGAGACCAATGAGTAAAATGTTCACACAGACGTGTCCAGAGACATGAGTATTGGTCTACAGACAATGTTGTATCAGCCGTTCATATAAGACACATTGACTGAGATCAGTGAATAAAATGTTCACACAGAAGTGTCCAGAGACATGAGTATTGGTCTACAGACAATGTTGTATCAGCCGTTCATATAAGACACATTGACTGAGATCAGTGAATAAAATGTTCACACAGAAGTGTCCAGACATGAGTGTTGGTCTACAGACACTGCTGTATCAGCCGTTCGTAGAAGACACACTGTCTGAGACCAATGAGTAAAATGATCACACAGAAGTGTCCAAAGACATGAGTGTTGGTCTACAGACAATGTTGTATCAGCCGTTCATATAAGACACATTGACTGAGATCAGTGAATAAAATGTTCACACAGAAGTGTCCAGACATGAGTGTTGGTCTACAGACACTGCTGTATCAGCCGTTCGTAGAAGACACACTGTCTGAGACCAATGAGTAAAATGATCACACAGAAGTGTCCAAAGACATGAGTGTTGGTCTACAGACAATGTTGTATCAGCCGTTCATATAAGACACATTGACTGAGATCAGTGAATAAAATGTTCACACAGAAGTGTCCAGAACATGAGTGTTGGTCTACAGACACTGCTGTATCAGCCGTTCGTAGAAGACACACTGTCTGAGACCAATGAGTAAAATGATCACACAGAAGTGTCCAAAGACATGAGTGTTGGTCTACAGACAATGTTGTATCAGCCGTTCATATAAGACACATTGACTGAGATCAGTGAATAAAATGTTCACACAGAAGTGTCCAGACATGAGTGTTGGTCTACAGACACTGCTGTATCAGCCGTTCGTAGAAGACACACTGTCTGAGACCAATGAGTAAAATGATCACACAGAAGTGTCCAAAGACATGAGTGTTGGTCTACAGACAATGTTGTATCAGCCGTTCATATAAGACACATTGACTGAGATCAGTGAATAAAATGATCACACAGAAGTGTCCAAAGACATGAGTGTTGGTCTACAGACACTGTTGTATCAGACGTTCACACGGGACACACAGATAAGATGTTAAGACACTTAACTATCACGTGTAAGCCCATCATAAGATTCTCTGAGAAAGGAAAGGGGTGTACCGTAAACTGAAGAGGCCCTTCACAACACTAGTGTTTTTGAAATTAAGCACCCTTCATCAGAAAAATAGTTTAAATATACGCTATTATTGTCATCCTAAAAGGAACATATGGAGTTGGCAGCAACTGTGGAAACAGCGTAAAGAAATTGTCTTTATGTATACGTTTGTCTGATTAGGAAATTGCTTTTCTGCTTTCTAAACCGTCAAGGGAGCCAGAAAATAGTCTCTTGACTCAGATCTGACGTCAGACAAAGGAAATGAGACAAAACCTTTCGGTTCATGAGTGGCGTCTTGTTACCATGGCAACACCTGCCGTTGCAAACAGAGATGGGAACTGGTATCCCCTCCGTTTTAACTCTCATCCTCACTCTCAAAGGGTTTGTACGAGCAATTCCAGCCAAAGAGCTCTAGCTGTAAGTGTGAACGTAAACATCTGGCGAGAGAATGATAGTTCAATTACTTAGATGAAGTCAAAAGTATGCATACTAAAGTCTTAGACAAGATCTTTAAGTTGCCATTTCTCGATTAATTCAATAAATCTTTCTAAAATTTTGTTGACAAAATGAATATAAATATTATCACATACTATCCTGTTTCCTTGAGATTCAACCACAATCAACAAACATAAATACAATATTTAAAGTACACACTAAGACAACGGTATGCAACCTTTTCGTGGGTGTGACCCCACGGAAGTATTATTTTATTTAGAAGACCCCATTCTACATTGTAAATAAAATAAACGTTTTCGTCTTACTTACGTGAATCCTTCTCCACTTACACTTTACGTTAAGGCCCTTGGCCCTTTCGAGTGCAAGTCTAAATCCTATTTTGTGGGATGGTGGGCGGGAGGGGGAAAGGAGTGGCGTGGCTTCACAACCGACCAAAGTATCCTTCCGCGCCAACAAGAACAGATGGATCACGGAAACGGTATATGGCGCTAGCTACCGGACAGGTCTTGCGGAAAAATCATACGTTTGAAAATATCAGTTTCCTCGAGAACGAGTGAAATTTTTATGTTGATATTTTCATCACCCCTTCTAAGATAGTGTATCGATGTTTGTTAATTGCTACATTTTCTTATTTTTTGTTATGCAGCCGTTAGTTTTCTATTGAAAAATGTCAATATTATCTATATTTGATCACTGCTAGAATGATAGAAGAGGTGTGTATATAAAAAGTATAACTTAATAAACATGCTTCTATTCTTGAACAAACCGTTTCTAAAAAGAAAATTGCAAAAAAATAAAAAAATTCTTGAATTTAACCGTTTGTTCCCATGAATCTGCATTTCCACGCTAAATGAAAAGGGCCGATCGCCTTAACAATGAAGTTTTGGTGGGTGCCCTATAAATGCTTCTAAGGTTCTCAACTGTATAAATCCAATGTCATTTTATTGCACATAATTTGCTTACAGGAATACTAAGGCTACAGCTTGGTGTTTTCATGTCATCCATAAGATAATTTGGTAACCCCTTAATAACTTGGGATCTTAAATGAGGCCACAACACCAAGGTCACATAACACTGGACTAAAGGAAATTTTTACTTTATCATTTAAAGAGAAAGTATTATAAGAGATTATGCTGGATATTTACGTTTTATGTACTCCTGAACCTAAAAAGGCAAATTTTATGTATACTCAGCTGTCTTAAAGTCTGTCTGTCCCTGGCCACAGATCTAAAATGTTTTGTTGGATTTTTCAAACTTGTTTGTTAGATGTTATGTTGCTATGCCTCAGGACCATCTTTGATTTTTAACCTAACCCTTAATTTAAGGCTAGTTTATAAGTACTTTTTTTAGTTACAAATTTTGTAAAATAGTTATAAACGATTTTAATTAAAATGGTAATCTGGTAAAAATTTTTAAGTAATTTAGTGAAAGCTGAATTTTAAAAATTTTGAAATTTTTCAAAATAGCTTTAACAATTTTGTTTAAAATTGGTATACTTATACTATTTTACATTTTATATATTAATATACGTTTATTTTTCTATAGTAAATTAATTTAAGGGTGACTTTTGATAGGTTTTAGAAACATTTTAATCTTTCCAAAATTATTTAATATTCAGTTCATAATGAGTACTTTGGAATTGGTTTTAATGATAAATAAGAATCCATTCTTATAGTTTTACAAATATAAATAACTTGAGGGTAATTTAAATATGACTGTTTTTTTCAAATGCTTTATAAGTATTGTTTGAAATTTATACTTGAAGATTGTTTATTGTGATTAACAAGACGATATGTTTATTTTTTCCAGGAAAATAAACCTCTTAAGGGTAATTTACTAAAAAATTATTTTTAAACATTTCGTTTCAAGCTATAAAATACGATGTGAGAGAGTTTGTGCGATTGTGTCGTACAATTTATTTTATTAACATTTTCTGGGACAGCTCCTATAAGATCACTTATTAAAACCGATGAAAGTAGTTGCCAATGCGTAAAACCAAATACACCCAATATCATGTTTGTGATAATAATAATAATTATTATTATAAAAATAATAATATAATAATATATAATAATAATTATTATTATTATCACCGCGTCTTACTACCCGTCCGGGTTATACGCACTTACGCTAATGTGTGATGGTAGGGTGGTTGTGAGATGAAATGGAGGACCTACAGTTTAACGTGGAATCCGAACCACGGTGGAGGCCTGGCATTCCTCCACATTCACAAGTTGTGATTAATACACGTCTTGTCAGAAGTGAAGGAAGGGTTTGGCAATCAGATAAATCTGTGCCGGAACCGAGGATCGAACCCCGGACCCTCAGCACTGAAGTCTGACACCTTACCCCTAGACCACCAGGTCACCTCTCGTATTAATAGACTGTGTCGATAAACTAAGGGTTTGAAGTGTAGTGTGTTTGTGTGTTTGTGTGTGTGTTTGTGTTTGTTGTGTTTGTGTGTTTGTGTGTTTGTGTGTGTGTATTGTGTGTGTGTGTGTGTGTGTTGTGTGTGTGTGTGTTGTGTGTGTGTGTGTGAGTCATGAAAGCTGGGCCCGATTCAAATATGTGGATGCCCCGAACGATAAATAATTATATGTCCTAATATTAAACAAATATTTTTCTTTTCAACGTTTTGACATTATTATTTCTTCTTTACAAAATTAACTGTTAAAATCTCAATGTTAAAAATATTATTTATATTTCCGTCACAATAAATTATATTTGTTTAAAATAAAAGAACTATAAACGTCGTTTGTGATTTGTTATATTGGGTAAGGACAAAAATATTGTCAAAAGTCAGAAAATAAAATAATTCAGCAATAAATTCTCTGTCCATAAATGACTAAGTTGATTTTTTTAAACTAAGAAACTTTTAAAAGTTAACCCAGAAATAAAGGCTACATAGGTAAAACACAGTCCAGTAAAGGTATTAAAATAACTCTGATAGAATATATTTAGGTATTTTAATTATTAAAGTTAAAACATAAACAGATAAACGAATTCAATTAGGACAGAGAGAATTCTCGTGCTTTTCTTAGGCAAGTTTCGCAATAATTTCCATGAGGTCTAGTGCACGTAAATAAGTCATTTTAAATTCTCAGAAATGGAAGGCATGATATACTATACTGTTTCATTGCTGTGTGTAGTCGGTTCTTTAATAATCTCATTTTTGAAAACGACCACATCCCGCTGTAATTAGACATCATTAACACTAAATATATACTTAATATAGTTTCAATATTTGAAGATGTAGCTCTGAAATTGTTCTTGACAATAATGGTATAAAAAAGCATTTCCTTTGGCACACTACCATAACACTTTTCTGTATACATATCAAAAATTGCTGCCAATTGTACCAATTCACTTTAAATCTCAAGAGTGGGTGCCAGGTTGTAATTGTATATATTGACAAGATTGAATGCAGTGGAGAGCACGTGCTTGAGGTATTTAGATGATCCATTTGGCTAAGAAATCCAGACAGGTCAAAGAAAACATCCTAGGCGTATATTCTTTCATTCATTGACGTAGAAAGCTGATCGATGACTGGGATGAAGCTTTCTGTGCGGAACCTCTCTTTAGACGAAAGCTGAGCTGCCAGTGTTTTCCCAGAGCTCAAAGGACAAAGCCTCGTATTTTTAACGAAACAACGCATTTGAATCTACTATTTCATTTCAGATATTTTCTTTGCTACTTCTTCATATTCATTAAATTTATTTCTCTTTGACACTAAACCACTCCAAAAATATCATTCCAAAATATAGCATACTGTGCGATTTCAACACTTCACATCTTCAAAAGTTCCCAAGCTTCGATTTAAATTTATAACTTTCTTCTTCTGATAATTTGAGAATCCAGCTAGTGGTTCCCTTATTCTGTCGTACCAATCAATGGACGATGGCTTTTGTCTTGCCAGCTCAACATGATCATCGAGCTTCACTCAAATTCTTAGGAACGTCAAACTTTGTGTTGGTCAGTGTTAAATTTTGTATCAATATTCTATAATGTCCAGAAGATGTAGTAAATACACATATTTGCTGAACAAAACTGAATAAGTGAACATCTTCAGAGCAGCTACAGTAGCCCCATGGCTTCTTTGGTTCTGACTGACAGCTCACAGCTGACTTCTGACAGTCAACATTTAGGTATATACCTAAATTTTGACTGTCAGAAGAGCCAGCTGCTAAACTTATGTTTTTGCAGATTATATGGTTCGGCGTAGGGATACATAATTTGGTCTAGTAACTTTTCAAAGCTGTCAGCTGTCAGTCAACACCAAAGAAGCCATTATGCTACTGTAAGTAAGTAATATTTTGTCAGGAATAAATAAAAATTGATGTAATAATTTATGTTTAATTATTTCAAGATTTTACGATGATTGCAATTTCTAGAGCTAAAATAGATTTATTTTTACTATTGTAACAATTTTTGGCGCCCTTGATTTGTGGAGGCCTCTGGTTGGTTGCCAATATCTCGATCCCTCCCTTATATCTGACCGGTTAGATGGCAGTAGTGAACTAGTCTAGGTACAATAAAGGCAACAGCGTGCATTGTTACTGGATTTTGCATTCAAGCTTTTCTACCAACTGACTTAATTAAAAGATTATACCACATCTAGCTTTCAAATGTGTATGTGTGTTTGAAAAGAAGATTTCAATTAGAGGGATTACTACCAGCAAGCGTATGATTGCTACAAAATGTTATCTAACATAATTGTAATGTGATTGACGCCATATGCAGAGGAAATGATTGGGGAAAAGCAGTGTGGAGTTAGACGAAATATATCAACAACCAATCAGATTTTTACTACCAAGAAAATATTAGGAAATGAAGTAGGAATACAAAATTACGTTACAACAATAATTAGACTTAAAAACAGTTTATGATTCAACTAAAAGAAACAAATTATGTGACATTTTATTTAAGTCTTGGAAACCCAAAATAGTTGTCAAGCTAATTAAGGCATGTTTGACTGATATCCGTGGCAGGGTATGGGTGGGATGTCACTTATCAGATACTTTCAAAATTCATAATGCATTGAAACAAGGATATGCACTTTCCTCATCACTTGTTAATCTAGCCTTATAGTATGCTATTAGTTTAATGCAAGATAGTAGGGGAGGTTTCACATTAAACAATACAATCCAACTATTTGGATACGCATACATTAATGTTCGCTTGTACTCACACAATATAATAATGTAAGCTTAGCCTACAAAATGAATTATAATTAAATAATTGTACTTCAAGCTTTGGTATAAAACCCATATTAAAAATGACCCCTCTCCACTGCGTGGTTCTGGGCCACTCGATGGTAGAGGGTTTTGCATCAAACCAAAATCACCGATTTCAATTAGTGGTTCAAAATGTTTTAAATGTGAAAGTTAAACCAACCATTCTTTGTAAAATAAAATACAGAGGCCCAAAGTGTTATTCATTAACTAATACAAATGGGTGTATCTTCTGCTTCTTGTTAATTTGAATAGACATACTTGACACCTAAATGAGCTACTAGATCTGATTTCACGTATTCATGTGTCAGGTCACGTGACCTGCAGCTGTAATTTTTTTTATATAAATTAACCATACTAACAAAAAAAAAATTAGTGGTATGGTAAAATGCTATCAATATTGATTGGAAAAATTACGTTATATTTTCTAAAAGTGTTCTAAATATTCATTCCTAAGAAAATCAAGGTATAGCCAATATATATAATATATATGGATATTTCATACTTTACATAGTGTTTCTATAGTTAATATATGTTAAGGCATGAAAATATATTATAAATATTATGTATACATATATATTATATATTAAATATATAGTTACCGATGATAACATCCTCACTGGAGGTCGTAAGGTCTAATGCGTTCTTCCCTCATTAGACTAATAACGTTCCAGTGACGAGGAGCTCGAAGTTCAAATTCCGATCGGTTGTTCAGAGAGTGTTTACGTCTCTCCGTTCACGAAAATGTGGGCACCTTTCTCAACCACAACCCAAATACGGATAAGCCTAACTGGTAGTAAGACGTGATCCACAAAACATTCTAGTGCTAACCCCCATACTCTTTAGCTTGAAGAACTTTCACATTAGAGTTTACAAATGGCGGAGACATAAAATATCTCCATTACGACACTTTAGTAAGTCAAGAGAGCTTCTTACAGATCTAAAGGTCCTTAGTTCATTATCCGGAAGTGTCTGAAGAGTATTGTAACTGGTTGGAGGCACTAACATGCCTCGCCGGTTCACCCATGCTCATGTTGCTTCCTCTGTTGTCTACGAGAAGTTAACTGACCCGTATTGTGTTGTGTCTTGTGCAGAAACGCCACCCGAGGACCCTGTCATCGCCGTGGACAAGCTTCGTTACTCGGCCGGGGAGCGCATCCGGGCCAACTGCACTGCACGTTCATCCTACCCCGCCGTCAACATCACTTGGTTCGTCAACGGGCACAGGGTGAGCGATACATACTCTCTTTTCCCACAGCTTCATCATGGCTCTGACTTAGCGCTAATACTCTGTTTTATATATTTATTTGTACTCTCTAATCCCAACTATAATCCCCATCATGGGTAAGACTTTAACACTAGGAACTTCATAACATTGTATATAGTGAGAAATTTACTAGTGTTCCTCTACTATATACATAACTTTGCCCCTGATAATGGAGTCATAAGTATTCCTCTGCTAAAGGCATTATCTTGCCCCTGATAATGGATACATAAGTATTCTTCTGCTAAAGGCATCATCTTGCCCATGATAATGGAGTCATAAGTATCCCTCTGCTAGAGGCATCATCTTGCCCCTGATAATGGAGTCATAAGTATCCCTCTGCTAGAGGCATTATCTTGCCCCTGATAATGGTGCCATAAGTATCCCTCTGCTAAATAAATTACCCTGCCACTAATTATGAAGTCATAAGTTACATCACTCTTCTAATGGAACAAGATAAAGAAACTCATTAAGTAAGAGAATGATTCTGTTTTTATCTTTAATCACCTCACTATGCATTCCAGTGGATTTTCCCTACCCTCACGCAGCCTTTCATCTCCTTTCTTTTTCTGTATCTTATAAAAAGGTGGTTTCTTTAGATACATGATTAAAGACAAATAATAATAATAATAATAATAATAATAAAGTTCTCTAAGATGAAAAACCAAACGCTACTGTGAGAGTTTGGTTTGAGTATCAGTAGAGTTTACATAATTCTTCACCTGGTGTAGAAATCGTAGTTTTTCTGAATAGTATTAAATTCCCAATAACCTCAATGGACTCCAAACAACTATTAACCCACCAAAATTTGAAGCAAGTTAATCAAGAAGGTATAGACTAATTGCCTGAGACATTATTATTATTATTAAATTTTATTTTAAGTACTCATCAACTTAAAAGCAATCCACCACCATTAACAGTGATGGAGTAGTTGTCAGGGATCGAATCCCGGTTTTGTGTACTGAGGGCATTTTTTCCTAATAGTTTTCCCACTATTATTGCGCGTAAATGCAGGTAAACTTGCGCGGAGCAACACAAATACGATTATTATTGTCATAGAGACAAACACAAAAACCTGTTCATTAATGTCATAGACATATACATACAAAACGGTGATTAATGTCAAATAATTATACATACAAAATCGGTGATTGGTGTCACAAAGACACACACAAAAGCGGTTATTTATGTCATAGACATAAACATACATTCTAAAGTGGTGATTGGTGTCACAAAGATAAACACTTAAGCGGCACTCAGTGTCACAGAGTGAGTCAAACACACATAATCGATGATCAGTGTAAAAGAGACACATAAAAACGGCATTAATGTCAAAGAGACACAGAGCCACACGGCAATAAAGACACATACACTCAAAAGCGGCCATTAGTGTAATAGAAACAAATACACATAAAAGAGATAATTAGTGCCATAGAGATACACACTCACAAAAGCAGTGATTAGTGTCATAAAGATATACACTCACAAAAGCGGTGATTAGTGTCATAAAGATACACACTCACAAAAGCGGTGATTAGTGTCAAAGATATACACTCACAAAAGCGGTGATTAGTGTCCTAGAGAAACCCTCACCAAAGCGGTGATTAGTGTAATAGAGAAACACACTCACAAAAGCGGTGATTAGTGTCATAAAATATACACTCACAAAAGCTGTGATTAGTCTCATAGATATACACACAAAAGCGGCGATTAGTGTCATAGATATACACACTCACAAAAGCGATGATTAGTGTCATAGAGATACACACAAAAGCGGTGATTAGTGTCATAGAGATACACACAAAAGCGGTGATTAGTGTCCTAGAGAAATACACTCACCAAAGCGGTGATTAATGTCATAGAGATACACACTTACAAAAGTGGTGATTAGTGTCATAGAGATAAACAAACAAAATTAAAAGTGACGAAGGAAAATAAAAAAGATATATCAATGCTAAGACAATCGAAAGGCCAAGGCTTCTTGAGAGTGAATAAGATACAATGAAAGAACAATGGAATAGTAATTGAATGGGTTAATTATGAAATTAAAAAACTCTCTTGTATTTTATCAACTTCTTTGCCGGTAAACGTAGAATGGAAAACAATTTAGGAAAAATCACCTCCCTATAAACGACCGGGATTCGAACCCCAATTTCCCTGTCATCTGCAGTCTAGTCTATTGCGAGAGTGATGCCTTAGACCATGTGGTCACCCCAGCATTATTGCATATTGCATATTTATACTTTAGTTGGTGTGGTATTTCTAAGGATGCCACCTACCGAAGCGCTGCATGTTGTAGTCATCCAGAAATCAAGATTTTTTTAGATAATTCTTTTTTATTTCAAACTTGTTTTAAGATGAAAACTATCAACATATCTCTAAAGCATTAAAAACCTCACACTTTAAGTTTTATAATTTTAAAATAAAATCACAGAAAGATAAAATCACCTAGTTTTCAATGACATGTCGAACGCGAAATGTTACGTTTCTAGGGTCAAACTAAGTGGTTATAAACATGTAACAAGCATTCCTTAAAGAATAAGATCATTTTTAATTTCACCAAAACAGGATAATTTAAGAATTGATTATTGTTTTAGTGGTTTCTATGCTTTAAAGGCTGTGAATTTAATATAAAGATATTTAAAGCTGTTTGTGTAGGTGGTGTTCTCATTTAATATGCTAAACTTTAAAATGGGTTCATGAAAGTGAGTAGAAACAATTAAAACTTTTTTTCTTTTTGTAATATGAACAGATATGTAAATAAATACGCGTCTCTCAACAAGAAGTGGTAAACACGCCGAAGTAATTACGGTCAGATTTCCTTGTGTTGGCTCCAAGCACCATCGAGGACTTGATTCAGTGAAGGTTTTACACCTGCTCTCGCTTTTGTTCGCCTTGGAATATTTGATAAACAGACTTCCATCTAGTCGTTGCATTCTTCCGTCACTTCACTCAAGTGGGCGCTTTCATATACTCGCTCTCAAGCGTAGAGTGTGTATGTTCGTGAGGTTTTCCATGTTGTCAAAAACAATGCCTCTTATCTTTTACAATCTCACTACAAAGAGAGAGGTTCCCGGAACGCCTCAAAATCGAAAGAAAATTTATAAAGAGGAGATTTATTTCAAAGTTAAAATACGGGTTCGTTTGATTTGTTATTTACTTGAACGCATCTGTATGTAGTTTTTAAGCACAAACTTTTTCATTTTAATTTATTTGAGGTATTTAACGTGCACTTTCTGAACCTACTGATTACATTAGCACACGACTTATAAACTAACTTAAGTCTAGAACAGACACAGCACCCAGTACCCAGGCCGTTAATTCATCATTATGAAAAAGGAAACCCACATTTAACCAATGATCAATATTTCAGCTATGGCGGGAATCAAAGCCACGACTATTAGCTCAGTGGGCTGACACGATACGGACTGAGTTAAGGTGTCGGGCTTAAGTACAAACTTTTTAGTGGTTTAATAATGGTTTTAAATTATAGTGTTTTGTGTAATTTTGCTAATTATTGTTAATTAAACTTTTAACTAAAGAAACATGATGTGGAAGACTAATTTTAAATAAATTCACATTCATTCATAGGAAGAAAAATAATAAAATCGTGTTACTAGGTGTGAAAACCCCACAATGTAACAGAATGGATTTTTAACTATCGCCTTCCCAGTCAGAATCTGGCCAAACTGCACTCATTCCCCCCCCCCATCCTTCTGTTGCTTTCAACCTACAACTCAAATTGTGTGTAGGGTATGGGTGAGTACAGTAGTGGAAATGATCCCGCATTAGCGTAATGAAAGGATTGGTAAACCGTGGTGGAAATTAGATTTGTTTAACTCCCCTCAATGCATCTGATAGAATTGGAACTCCGACCTTTTTGTCAACTGAAACTAGCTGACTTTTGAAAATGTTACATTCAATATTATAAAACCCGCTTCGATGGCTGCATGCTCAAAGTCGGTACACTCGCAGTAGACTAGACTGCTGATGATTGGGAGATCGAGGTTCAAATCCCGGTCGAGTGTACTGAGGGTGATTATTCCTAAATTGTTTTACACTCTATCTCCACTCAAATGTGGACACACTTCTTCTAAATTCAACATTCCTCATCAACAACATACTATCGTAATTAGTACGTAAATTTCTGGCCCTAATGGGTAGACAGACGCAGTGATAAAATTCTATACATAACATACTTACTTTATGTCACTAGGAACTCGAAGGTTCATTTCTGCAATTACATAATTATGGCACCTTCCCTATCTTGAGCTAGTTCTATCCAGTCCACCTCATTACACCCTATCCCTATCTTGAGCTAGTTCTATCCAGTCAACCTCATTACACCCTATCTCTATCGTGAGCTAGTTCTATCCAGTCCACCTCATTACACCCTCTCCCTATCTTGAGCTATTTCCATTCAGTCCACCTCATTACACCCTATCCCTATCTTGCGATAGTTCTATTCAGTCCACCTCATTACACCCTATCCCTATCTTGCGATAGTTCTATTCAGTCCACCTCATTACACCCTATCCCTATCTTGATCTAGTTCTATCCAATCTACCTCATTACACCCTATACCTATCTTGAGCTAGTTCTATCCAGTCCACTTCATTACACCATATACCTATCTGGAGCTAGTTCTATCTAGTACACCTCATTACACCCTATCCCTATCTTGATCTAGTTCTATCCAATCTATCTCATTACACCCTATCCCTATATTGGACTCTTTCTATCCAGTCCTCATTACACGCTATATCTTTCAGGTCCATTCCAATGTTATCCTCTCATCTGCATCTAGGTCTTCCCAATGGTCTCTACCCATTGGGTTTACTAGTCAATACCTTGAACACGGTTCTAGAATGTTCCATTCGTGCTGCATGTTCTGCCCACCGCAATATACAAAACTTGATTATCCTAACAATGTATTGTGATGAGTACAGAATATGTAACTCATCATTATTTAACCTTCTCCACTCCTCAGAAGCCTCATCCCTTTTTGGACCAACCATATTCTAAAGTACTTTGTTTTCAAACACCCTAAAATTTGTTTTCTTATACATAAAGATAATTTAATTATAAAAAAGTAGGCTACTTGACTCATTCTTTCGCTAAAGATAGAATATGGAATGCAATGGAATGAAAGTAGAAAATGCACTCGTTTCACAACGCTCTATGGGAATGAAAAAAGTGTTCACGATCTTTCACAAAGGGCCCTTTCTGTAACAAAGTCTGAACGAATGATTGCGATTTGTCAATTGACTTTCCTACCCAATTTCTCTTCCTATTCGTCACACGAATTTCTGCCGAGTTTTTTTTATTCAACCAAATTCTCATTTTTTTTTTCGGGTTGAAGAGAATCTCAAACCTCTTTTTTCTATTCGCGTTTATCGCTGGTATTTTTGCTATTGAAAGTATTAATCACAGTCTGAATAGAAAAGTCAATATTTTTATTGGGCTGTAGAAAAGAACATATTATAGGTTTTAATAGTTTTTAGCTTTTCCTATGATGAATGAAATGTTTCGCTAAAGCACCACACAAAATCCAAACGTTAAAAAAGTAGATTAGCACTCAAACTTCACAGATATAGATAATTACTTTTTTATCTCTGCCCATTTTATAAAAGTAATAAAATTAAGTAAATTTACATAGGAATAGAAGAATTAAATAATCAAATTATCATGGAATATTTGAGTTACAAAATTACTTTTTTTTAGCACTGCGTCTAGCCACCCGTTCGGGTTATACGCTTATGTATTAATTACGCTAGGGGTGTTAGGAATAAGGTAGGTTATATTTAGGGGAATTGTACCAGCATTTGCGTGGGGGAGAGTGGAAAACTAATTTGAAAAACCACCCTCATTAGATCTATAGCCGACCGAGATTCTAACCTTGACTCCCCGTCATCGGCAGTCTAGTCTACTGCGAGAGTGACGACTTAGACTATGCGGCCACATAAGCGGGTAGTAAAATTACGTTTAATATTTATCTAATTTGCTGTAACCTGGGAGGTCAGGGCTCTAATTCCAGCTGAGTGACTTTAGTTTTTTATAAATGATTTTACACTCTCATTTCACGTAAATGCGGGTAAATTTCCTCATAATTTTATCTTCGTCATCCCTATTCCATGAGTGTAAAATGCTGATAGTCCGAGTGGGTAGAACACTGTGCACGTAAAGCAACCCCCTAAGCAAATATTAAAAAACAACAACATATAATTGAACGCTACAGTGCTCTTTGAAGAAAAAAATATGTTAAGTGTTAACAAAATAAAACTTAATTGGATACCTTTCAAATTCTGTATAGTGCTTTTATTATTGACTAAGAATAAATACGTAAATTCACAGAGAAAATCCCATGTGGGTACTCTCCCTCCAGTACGACTGTCAATCACGACCAAATTCCATTCGAGTTTAGCGTCTTAGACATCTTGTCTCCCGCTGTGGGTAAGACATGTTCCAAAAACGAGAAGGTCTCAGTCTTAAGAGCGTTCATCATAGCAGACTCAACTCAGCTCCCGGATCGCGCTAGGTATGGTAGTTAAAGGGAAAAGAAAATACCTACGATCTGCCAGAAATGTGTGCAGTGCATTCGTATTTGAATGATTACTTGAAATTTTCCGCGGTGACGATGGGGGACAAAGCGACAAAGTTTCTTGTTAATAAATAGATATTGTCCCTATTATGACACACACACACACACACACACAGCGCTTAGCCGTGAAGTTATTCTAAAATGTTCAAAAAACAGCCTTTTCAATGCAGTTTTTATCCAAATATAATTTAATATTTCAACGATGTTCTGTATTTGGAAGTTTTATAAACACTTAATCTCCATTAATGTTTAATCAGAAATGACCCACGTGCAATAGTGTTCGTGTAAATGTACTATTTCTAGCCAACTGTATCACGGAGTGGATTGGCACGATCTTAAATCTCAGCTATAATCGTTTATATAATGTGCTTCAGGCGATATCTAACTATTTTAGGCAGGGTATTGTTTGAATCCTGTTGTAATATTATAAGATGTATACCAGTATTTATAGTATATTCTTGGGAACCAACCAATCTTCCAGTATACGAATAGTAAAAAAAATATGGTGGGGGATGTAGAAAATGCTAGTTAAGAGCATTATTTTTCCAGTTTTTATAAAAACACTTTTTTTGGAAAAAATACTGCTCCGGTAGAAACATAGGGTTCGATTTTATTCACATGGTGATAGCAACAATTTTTGAATATCTTTTCAGTCTGTCGTGTAATTTATTGACAACTCTTTATCTTCATTTAAAAAGTGTACCTAATGCCGCTAAACTCATGAAAAATATTCAACATGTGTAGAAAATTAAGCTCTATGTTTATACTTATACAATATTTGATTTATTTTGGTAAAACTAAATTCGTTATAAAAACTGCAAAAAACACTCGTGATCTCTGCATCCCCATCTTAAAGCTAATGGTAGATTTGCTGACCAACAAATCTCATTTACGACCCTTAATATACACGTGGGACGAAATTTGGCAAAGTCCAAGCTATTATTTTATTAATTTTTGCTTTTTATTTGTCAATGCGCCTCACTACACGTTCGAATTATACGCATATTTACTAATCACGTTAGAGTTAGGTATTAAAGATGAGTAAAGAGGATTTAAGAGTAAGTTTACCAGCATTTGCGTTAAAAGATAGTAAAAAAACCATTTGATTGAGAATCACCCTCAGTACACTCAACTAGAATTCGAACCCCGATCTCTTAACCATAGGCAGTAATTAATTGTTCATTATAATATTTATTTTGATGTTGTATTGCATTGATTAGTTACTGGTTTACGATTGATCTAGTATTAAACACTATTTCTAATTTAAATATTTATCTTATAAATGTTTATGTATGATTTAGCACCTAGTCTTAACCATCCATTCGAGTTATACTCTTGTGTACTAATTATACTAATGTGTTAGGGAAGAATAAAGTTTAATTTAAAGAAAATGTAACAGCTTTTGCGTGGTGTAAGAGTGGAAAAACCATTTAGGAAAACCACCTTTAGAACATCCAACCGGGATTCGAACACTAATATCCCTGTCATTGGCAGTACAATCTATTGAAAGAGCGACGCATTAGAGCATTTTGCCACCTAAAAATATAATAATAAAATATTATGTATAGCTCTTCAAATATGTAGAGGGCTGATGTTAAAAATGGAAGTAAAAATGTAACACACACGAATACATCAAACGTAGTAACTTTGTGGTGGTGACATTTATTCTGAAAGCAATGCACGCACACATTTAGTAGGTTGTAAGCTCCTTCCTGAATTTGTGTGATTGAAAAAAAAAAACACAAAGTAAAGCAAAGTTAGACAAGAATATATAAGTCACCTTCCTAAAATTAACTTTTACGTCATTATTTGTTTGAGTTTGAAATACTTTGATATCAAAGGGGTAAAGATTTTCACAGTGAAGATGAAGTATTTACGTGTTTATGAAAACTAAGATATTGTTAATAAGTACTTCTTAGAATCTTTAGTTCCACAAAAGAGGAAACATCGGAGAAACCAAAGTATGGATCGTTTTACAAAATATAACTAAGGCTCTACGTAATTTTCTTGGAACTGGTTGATGTTAGCTCCTTACTTTAGGTAAATATATTTCAGGAGAGAATTAATGTCTCTAAGGATTCGCGTTGTTGAATTTGGTAAATTATGGATTTTTTTTTCATCGAATCTTAGTAACCATCGAGGCCATAGGTTTTTTAATGAAGCTAATAAAAGGGATGAGTAAAATATGAATTAAAGGAAATTTAACCCGAATTTACGTAAAAAGAGGGTGGAAAACTACTAAGGATGAGCCACCCTTAAAACACCCAGCTGTGATTCTAACCCTGACCACCCCGTCGTTGACAAAACAAATTAGATGAGCCTCACATTTAGTCTGCGTGTTCATCGATGCGGCAATGATTAACTAAATCAATTGTCTTATACATCTTAACTTACTTATAATTATTAGCGTCCGATATCTGGTTCTAAAAAGTGGCACGTATGTATGTGTTCTGAGCTGAAGCTGTTGAGTTCGATCCCCAAAAAGTTTATCATTGGTGAAATTTGAAATTCTCCTTTACCGGTAATTATTTGACAGGTGTAGGACTGGTTGTCGTGTCTGTTCTAGAATTATGTTAGTTTCTAAGTTGTGTACTGATATATTCAGTTGGTTCAATAATAATAATAATAATAATAATAATAATAATAATATTTAGCACCGCGTCTTACTACCCGTTCGGGTTATACGCTTAAGTACTAATTACGCTAATGGATTAGGAATTGGGAGGGTTAAATTTAGAGGAAGTGAACCCGCATTTGCGTGGAGGTAGAGTGGAAAACCATTTAGGAAAAACCACCCCCAATTCACCCGACCGAGATTCGAACCTCGATCTCCCATCCTCGGCGGTCGAGCTTAACACGACTAGCGCGTTAGCCAACTACGCCACCGAGGCGGGTGAGTTAGTTAAAGTTCACGTTTAATTCTACTAGTAAAAATATAACTAGTGAGTCTTTCTAGCTATGTTGTACAGTGACCATTTTAATAACATAGTATACTATATTATTCAGAAATAATGTTACTAATATTTTTATACACAATGTATCAATTAGGAAAAATTAATATTTTCAATTGTGTATTATTATGAAACTTTCAGTCAAATGGTAAGAACGGTTACTTCAAGTGAGTTTTTGTGCGCTCCATGTTTTAATAACCGTTCAGGCTATCCTCATATATACACTGTTTGGTTATGTATAAGTAAGGTTGAGTTTAGATGAAACGCGCCCGCAGGTGTAGTGGAGGGAAAAAACACCTTAGTACACCCGACAAGGGATTCGTACCCCACTTTCCACGTCATAGACATTCCGAGCTATTGTAATAGCGGCACCTTTGACCATGCGACGACTCAAGCAGGTTATTTCAAGTGACAGTCATGGTTTTATGAGAGGTTTGCACGACTGGCAACGTTTTGGGAGGCCAGTGTCCAATTTAAAAGGTAGTACTAGGTATGTTTTTTCTTCCAAAATGTGGCGATACGAATTTATTTACGTAAAACCATCAACCTCAGAACATCTGGCAGGGATTAAAACCTATCGATCACTATTAAACTAGATTTTCGGTCCACGTGCCCACAGATGTAGGTCACTGAGAGTTAGTATTGACCCCAGGGCGTCAGAGTAAAGCAAAAACCTTCCCTGACTAGGATTACCGATTGATTGTTAATGATTCTGGAGCTTACTTTATTGCGTCATCAGCTTAAATGAATGAACTGCTATGGAACATCATCCTGTGACACACACACACACACACACACACACAAACATTAGTATCGCTATTGAACTATATATGTAAAAAAAGGGTGCATGTGACTGAGAATAATAATATTGAGAACCGCGTCTTACTACCCCGTTCGGGTTATACGCTTAAGTACTAATTACGCTAATGGATTAGGAATTGGGAGGGTGGAATTTAGAGGAAGTGAACCCACATTTGCGTGGAGGGAGAGTGGAAAACCATTTAGGAACCCCCCCCCCCCCCAGTTCACCCGACCGAGATTCGAACCTTGATCTCCCCGTCCTCGGCGGTCGAGCTCAACACGACTAGCGCATTAGTCAACTACGCCACCGAGGCGGGTGACTGAGAATAGAGCTAGGGCAATCGGTCATTGTGTTCACATATATTTATATTTTATTAAGTTAGTTTTATATAAGTTGAGCGTTTTATGACGTCATGAAACAGATGCCGTAGGTTCTAGTACATTCTGGTTTCTATACAATAGATATTGTGTGTTCATCAGAGGTGTAATTCAGAGAGTTCCACAATCAAGCCATCTACACCAGTATTCACACGGTTTAAGGTGTAATTCTTGATATAGGCCAGATTAGCAGTGAAGGTAGGGTCATGATTTGAATTTTAGGTTGGGTGCACTTGAGGTGGTTTTAAAAATGTAATTTATCAATGTGATTTTTACCCTCCCTGCCCCCACATTTATGCGAGTGCACTTCCTATAAATGCCCCTTCTTATTTTTTAAATTAAGTCTTTAATAATAAATAGAGCTAAAAGAAATTTAATAAAATATGAAAAAACACTAGTACTGTTATATTTAAATATGATGATACGATTATTTAACGAGTAAACTAATTTTATATTATTAACAGACTTATTCGCTTGCCGTGAATTATGTGACTATTTTACTAAAATTTTCGTTTGAGAACAGTGACAAAACATCAAACGTGAGGCACTATTTAATTATCTATGACAAGTATAATTAGTAATGTTGTTGTGCCTACTCGTTTTTATTAATTATCACCATTCTGCACTAATTTTGGTTAGGTCGTCCAGTTGTCATACATGGCATTATAAGAAATACTGATTTTGTTTTGTATATAGAACAATATTTAGGATGTAGATTTATTTTGACTGGAGTATACAAGAATGAGAACTCGTCATACGAATTGTCCACTTTTATTTGACACTTATTTTAACCAGCGCCGAGTGATAAAAGCTATGTTTATCTAACGAGAGATACCTAAATGGCGAGGCTGTCGTAATTCTACCATGAAGGGAGGGAGTGTTTCGGTTACAATCACCGATCTGATTAGATTTTAATTATGGCTGTCATTTTCATCGAACGCTCGGTCACGTTCACTCGAACACCAAACAATGTTGTGAGGGATGGGGGAGGGGGGGGTTGTGATGGCGAGGGAGGGGTTTGGAGGGAAAAATTTTCCGAAAAATGTAACAATGGAGTTGGCAAATTAGTAGAAAAAATCTACATTATGTCATCAATGAAAGTGGAACCTATAAAGAATACATCCATCATGTATTTTGTTTATTAAAAATTTAAGTTAACCTTTTTTTATAAGTCAATTTGTTGGTTAATTTGTGTGAGAAATCAATTTTACGTTAGTACTTGAAATTATACTATAATGTTGTTACTAAATAATTATTAACATTATTTTGATCTATCCTAAAGTGACTCTTCAATTCTGCAAAATTCAAACAATTAATGGGACATGTAAAATCTTCTTAATACTAGGTTAGGAAAAATTATTTTTTTTAAATAATAATAATACTTTTGGAAATCTCCCCGTCTTCAGCAGGCCAGTCTAAAACGAGAGTGACGCCTTAAACTATTAAGCCACTGAAGTGAGTAATAATTTGTTACCAAGCATAAAGCAAGCTAAAAAATTTGTAAAAGTATTACCATTGAATCATGAACAAATAAAATGCATTTTAATTTTGAGAAAAAAGAAACTTTTAATAAATAAGATAGTTTCATATTGAGTATAAAAAATACACAAAAAAGTGTATAGAGAAAGATTTTCTAGTGATTGTTTCTTACCCGTTGTCTATTTGGACAACATGTAAAACATCATTTGAATATTAGTTAATCTTAATTTAAGTTTTTTAATTACCGTGCCCTATTTTAAATTGAAAATTCCTTGTCAAACTAGGAAGAAACGTATTTTTTTAATGGGCATCATGTCTCTATACTATTCAGTTTATCCACGTTTATACAGTATTGCATTATTGACTAGGAAGGTTGAATTTAAAGGGAATGTAGCCTGCAATTGCGTGGAGGGAGAGTGGAGAACCATTTAGGATGAAACCCTTTCAATAAACTCGACCGGGATTCGAACAATAATCTCCTCGTCATGGCCAATCTAGTATTTTGTTAGAGGAACTCAAACATTCGTCCAGTGTAATGAGTGTTTAATTTATATGCGATAAAAGTTTCCCCCTAAAAAATATTATTCAAAAACCTGATAAAGGTCCCTGTGCATGACCTTAGTGAGAAGTAAGAGGATAATTTATTGTCCCAAGAAATTACATTAGTGGCCAGAGACTAAACATCAATCAGGGTTACTAATTCAAGGTTCCTAATTTCCCCCTCTTCTATCCGGTATATGAACGCCAATGTTTAGATGCGCAAATGTACCCTCATTTCAGAAAAAAGGAAATTTAAGAAAAAATTATTTATATTATTATTATAATATTTGATTATCTATAAAAAAAGTTTGTCCGACTAATCTTCATTTGTTAAACCACCTTTGTAGTTTTGTTTTGAGAAATATTGAAACCTTCACCCGCACTGGGTCATTCCATATCAAGTGGTCCAACACTGGTTGCTTGACTATTTTAAAAAAAATTGATTTTTTCTTCTCAATTACCCTAACATGTTGGTAGTTCAAAATGACTATTATTTTATTTTTTATTATTTTTTGTTTTCACATAGTGACCATATTTGTTTTACAAGGTGCTACATTTTTTGCAATTTTAAGGGTTTACGGAAACTCAAATATCTCAGCCTCTGTTTGTTCAATCGACATGAAAGAAAAATAATTTTGTTTGGAAAGTAAAGAGATACAGGTTTGTTTATGGATAATTTTAACCTAAACTCAATTCTAAAGGGTGAAATTTCTAAATAAGTTCTAGCTTTTTTTTAAAAAAACTCCGGTTTTCAGGGGGAGTTATTTTGATTAAGGGAAAGAGTCAACAAGCTACAATTTTTTATATAGTCAGACATAAACTATTTGTCCTCACATACCAAGTTTCAAACCTGAGAAATTATCCTCTTTTTTTAAAAAAAATTTCAAATCTTTGGAAATTTGAAAAAATTGCAATTTTCAGAGCTAAATATCTCAGGTGGGGGACAAGATAAAAATCTGAAACTTTGTTCCATAATAGTAATATATAATAGTATTATATACAAAAAATTTGAAGTTTGAGAATTGACTACAAGCCGAGATATTTAAAGAACAACATGAGGAGATAAACTCATGTTTCAATGGGTGTATGTATAGTATTTAAATCAATTAATATGTTATTTCATTTTATGCTCATGTAAAAAATAACTACTACTCTAAGATTACAGAACTATTCTATATTAAAACTAAAGTATTAAAGCAATATATAGAAAATTCTAATGTGTATATCACAGAACAAAGACAGAACTAAGAGTATGAGTCAGAGGTTGTTTGTTTTACTAATAGAATAAAGGGGAGCATGAGTCAGAGCTGACAGAATTGTTCAGAAGTTCTGAGTGAGAATATCAGAGCAGAGATAAAGGAATAAAGGTTGTTTTTGTGTGATACATGTTTTTTTTAGTAGATATTATAATGTATTAATATATTAATGAGTGTAATTTTAATTTACTAATTTTGAAATAGAAGTGTAGTGTATCTATTTAATTAATTATTTGATTCATTCTAATTCATTGTGTCATAGTGTAATATCTACAACAAGATTTTATCCAAATATTTTAGTCATCATTAAAATATATCTTGCATCTTAAAAAAATGGAATGTAGTGTGGGTGAATTTTTTGGAGAAGAGTGTCATAAGTGTGTGTATGGACCAATATCTAATGATATCAAAGTGATTACTGAATTCTGTGAAGAGGATCGAAATCTTATTGTTTTAAGAACAAATATTGGTGTTGCAAATATATGCAAGTACCACGAGATTAAATTATTTTTAAAGTGCCACCATCTTTATGGTAACTCATGTTCTAACCCACTTAAAATCCATAAAAAAGTGATTACAAAAGGACTTAGAGAAATCAAAGTGGAATATTTATCAAAATAAAAAAATTACTCAGTAGATCTTACTCCTGGGAAATCTTTGTGTGCTACTTGCTACAGCAGGCTGTTTGTAATAAAGGAAGAAAGTAAATGTGAAAAAGATGATGTTTTCGTGCCTCGATCTGAACATATGGACATTTTGAATACAACCTGTTCAAATTTAGGTGTATCTCCTGTTTCTAAAATCATAAAACTAAATTCTGAAAAAAGACCAATGGCAATTCAAGCAAAATTGGGGAAGTTATCCCAAAGGTTGAAGCGAGAACTTGAAGCCTCTTTTGAAGAGGGAGTAGACCTACTTCATGATGAGCCCTTAGCACAAAATCTTCACTCGCTATCGTTCGCTGAAGAATATGAAGCACTAATTGAAAATCTGAAACAAAAATGTAAGACAGCAGATAAAGAAGAAAAGGTAAAAATATTAAGTCTATTGCCAGAATCTTGGTCAAGAAAAAAAGTTAGTACTGAATTCAAAGTTTCTGAACGTTTAGTAAAAGTTACTAGGGATCTTTCTAAGGTACACGGAATACTACCAGACCTAGGAAAGAGACATTGTGTTAAAAATATTAATGAAGACACAGTCAGGAAGGTTGTAGATTTTTATATCAGTGGAGAAAACACCAGGATTCTTTCTGGTAAAAAAGATTGTGTATCTGTTCGAATTGATGGGGTTAAAGTACATAAACAGAAAACAATTATTACTTTGTAACCTAAATGAACTGTATGTACAATTTAGGGAAGCCCACCCAGAATGTAAAATTGGACGCTCAACATTTTGTGAGTTTAGGCCTAAATGGTGTGTAATTGCTGGCGCATCAGGGACACACTCTGTTTGTGTGTGTTTATACCACCAAAATATTAAATTAATGATAGATGATGCAAAATTAAATGTGGACTACAAAGATCTTCTTATGATGCTGTTTGTGACCTAAAACCGTTCTGAGTGCATGCTAAGCCAATGTACTGACTGCCCAGGTGAAGATTTCCAACTGGAATGGCTGTTCCAAGAATAAGAGACAGAAGAAAACCCTGACAACATATGCTACAAACAGTGGGTCACAACTGACCGAGCCGAGATGGTTTCAGTCACAAAACCAAGAGAAGAATATTTTGAATCCTTAGCAGAAAAACTCAGCTCTCTAAAGAAACACCACTATGTATCCAAAGTACAGTCAAATTTTCTCAAGGACAAGAAAAAGAGTTTGCTGTATACAGAATGCATTGTTTTAGCTGATTTTTCTGAAAACTTTTCTTTTGTAATCCAAGACAAAATACAAAGTTTTCATTGGGCGAAAAAACAAGCCACTATTCACCCCTTTGTTTACTATTTTAAAGAAAGTAATCAAAGTGAATTGAAGAGCAGAAGTTTTTGTGTCATCAGTAACCACCTTACGCACAATACCATCACAGTTCATGCTTTCCAAAAGCATTTGATTAGTGATATCAAGACTACTGCCTCATCAGTGAAGAAGATATTATATTTCAGCGACGGATCTTCTAGTCAGTACAAAAATAAGAAGAACTTTCTCAATCTATGTCACCACGATAAAGACTTTGGCCTTCAAGCAGAGTGGCACTTTTTTGCTACCAGCCATGGGAAAAATGCTTGTGATGGGGTAGGAGGGACTACAAAAAGAGAAGTGACCAAGAGGGGCCTTCAGATGACAACCAATAATCAAATATTAACTCCAGAGGATATGTTTCAATTTTGTGATAAAAACCTTCTTGGCATTAAGTATATCTATGTTACAAGTGAAGAAGTGGCTAAAAATTGAGTTAAATTGGAAAAGCGATTTGAAAACTGCTTGCCAATTCTTAAAACTCGATCACACCACAGATATATTCCTATAAATGACACCACCGTAAGATGTTACCACACACTTCAATTTCTGAATACTTTGAGGAAATAAAATTATCAAAAGCTTCTTCGTTCTTACTCCCTAAAAAATATACATAGTTGCGTGAGTAAATGAGTGGTAATGATATCTTAGGGTTATTGAGGAAGTGAGCATCGGATATAATTACTTCAAAATTCATTAATATGAGCCAGCAGGACCAAGAATTTCTTTTAAGATTTCAAGAGATGCCAAAACCTGTGTATCTGTGCAGAGAATTTTTAATTAAGATCATGGCAATGGAACTTTCAACTGTGACTGGTCGTACGCACAACTCAGCTCTAAATTGTGTGAAGAAACATCTCAGCTCTCTGCCAAACACCAAACTTAGTTTGTTAATAAGGTAATAGTTTTTAATTTTTATTTTAGGTAGAATAATAAGCACCTATGGATTTATATGCTTGAAATATATTTTACACATAAAAACATGTTTAATACAAATATAATTTAATCTAGTAGAGATACTGTACACAAACCTATTAATATGTGCAGGTTTTTTCTTCTAATTTTGTCTTTTCAATATCTCAGCTTGTAGTAAATTCTCAAACTCAATTTTTTTTTTTGTGTTTTATACTATTATATATTACTATTATGGACCGAAGTTTCAGATTTTTAACTCATCCCCCACCAGAGATATTAAGCTCTGAAAATTGCAATTTTTTTCAAATTTCCAAAAATTTGATTATTTTTTTAAAAAAATCGGGTCAATTCTCAGGTTTTAAACTTGATATGTGAGGACAAATAGTTTATGTCTGCCTGTATAAAAAATTGTAGCTTGTTGACTCTTTCCCTTAGTGAAAATATTTCCCCCTGAAAACTGGATTTTCTTTTAAAAAAAGCTAGAATTTTAGGCAAAAATTTCACCCTTTAGAATTGAGTTTAGGTCAAAATGCTACGTATACAAACTTGTAGCCCTTTACTTTCCAAACAAAATTATTTTTCACTCATGTAGATTGATCAAACAGAGGCCGAGATATTTTTGTTTCTGTAAACCCTTAAAATTGCAAAAAATGTAGCGTCTTGTAAAACGAATATGGCCACTATGCGAAAACCAAAAACAATAAAAATAAAATAATAGTCATTTTGAACTACCAAAATGTAAGGGTAATTTAGAAAAAAAAAATTAGATTTTTTAAAAATGGTCGAGCAACCATTTATTTATTTTTCTGGACCACTTCATATGGACTGACCCCACTGCGTTCATGCGCAGTTATCAGAGAACGAGCGAAAAAACTAAATGTTTGTTTTTGTTAGTATGCTTACTTACTCTATGGCATTAGGAACTCAAAAGTTCACTACCGCACTCACAAAAGTAAGCCACCTATCTCTATCTTGAGCTAATTCTATCCAGTCTATCTCATTACACCCTATCTGTCTCAGGTATATCCAAATGTTATCCTCCCATCTGCGTCTGAGTCTTCCCAGTAGTCTTTTCCCAATGGGTTTGCCATTAAACGCGGCTTTAGATACTCCCATTCGCGCTGCATGACCTGCCGACCGTAACCTGAGAGGTTGTATTACCCTAGCAATGTCTGGTGATGAGGAAAGGGTATGCAGCTCATCATTATGTAGCCTCCTCCATTACCCACTATTTTCATCCATTTTTGGACCAAACATCTTCCTAAGCACCTTGTTTTCGAACACCCTAAATTTCTTTTCGTCAAGTTAAGAGGCCATGTTTCACACCCATATAGAACAACCGGTAAAATGATGGCTTTTTATATTCTAAGTTTTTCATTTATTGATAGCAAGCGAGACGCCAACATCTTACTGACCGAGTAGCAACAAGCATTTACCGTCTGTATTCTTTTCCTAATTTCCAATTTAATATTGTTATCACTAGTTAAAATTTTTTACCAAATATTTGAATTCACTATCCCTATCAAATGATATGTTATCGTCCTAGATCTGTGTTCTCTGTGTTATCATATACTTAGTCTTTTCAGCGTTCACTTCTAAACCTACTAGTCTCTAAAAAAAATCCACATTTTTTCAACAGCTTCCTTACTATTACCTAACAAAAATAAATCATCTGTATACGCTAATAGCTGTATTGTAGCATTTAATGCCAACCCTTCCCTACTCTCTTGCATTAACCTAATAGCATACTGTAAGGCTAAATTAAAGAGTAGTGGGGAAAGTGTATATCCTTGTTTCAATCCATTATGTATTTGGAAAGCATCTGATAGATGAGATACAACCCACGTATTCTGCCACGCGTGTCTCTCAAACATACCTAAAATTAGCTTGACCAGTTTTTTGGATATTCCAAACTTAGCTAAAATGTCATATAATTTTTTCCTTTTTACTGAATTATAGGCCTTTGTAAAATCTACGTATAATGGATGTACCATCATGTTGAATTCCCACTTTTCTTTCTAATATTTGCCGCATAGTAAAAATCTGATCCGTTATTTATGTATTTCTTCTAAATGACTATCCCCAATTATTTCCTCTGCATATGTTGGTATGCCAGTATTAATAATAATATATTAGTTTTAAGAAAAAATCAACTAATTAATAAACAGTTAAGTTACATATTAGCCAGTACAACAACATAATTATATTATATCCGTCCCTGCTGTATAATGGAACCCAGGACCTTAGGAGCAGTAGGTAAACGTGCTAACGAGAAAATTCCATTCTTTGTATCGCACGCGCACTGAAACTTGCGGGTGTATTTGGAAAATAAATTTATTATAGGTCCATGTTAGTATGTCTGATGTGGATTAAAGTCAAGACCTAGATAGAACAGCATCAACTTATGAAAGGGAAAATGGGTTACGGAATCATGTTACATTAAACAACGTGCTTTTAAAATTACATTACAAAATATTACCAGGGCCGAAACAGGCAACCCCACATAAAGTGTCTGCTTTAACTGAAAATGTATTTATATATAGGTTAGTGTTCTGTAGTGATCAGCATTGATGAGCACGTGAATAAAACGTCAGGGACATCCAAACTATTTTGACCATGACAGGAGGTATGGTTTTGAATCCTGACATGGTGTGCTTGGGGTGGATATTCCTAAATGGTTTCCCATTCAAATACGGTTACAGTTCCTCTAAGCTCTACATCGCTCATCAATATTCCGTTAGTGTAATTAGAAGTGCGTATACCTCAAACAAGTAACAATACACAGTGAAAAAAATATTTACCTTATTTAATGCTTCCTTCATAATATCTTTTTGACTAGCCTAAGAAGCCTTGCATTAAACTATTTTGTATTTCAACGGAAATAAAGGTGAAGAGAAGTGAGTAAAGGACCTGTTTAATTTATATAAATAAGCATTTACATATTTAAAAAAAAAATAGAGATTTTATATAACGTGACTAATAATTGAAAATGTACTTTATGAGTTAAATAAAGTATTTTCAATTCTAAAATAAAAAGTCAAATTTAAACTAACTAAAGATTAATTAGATAATGTATTATAGAAAACTGATATTAAAGTTGGAGTTAACTTTAGTAATTAGTTTCAGCATTAGCCATTAGAGGTAGGTGTCACACAATTGGGTTGCACTATGTGTGTTATAGCCTCCCATTGAGTGGTTTTTAATCACACGTCAAGGAAATATTTGAAAAAAAAAAGCTTTAAAATTTTTATATTTTTTAAAAGTGCTGATATCTTTAGAGATCTTTGAAAATAACGATTCATGAATGGGATAGAACGTTTCTATTCATATCAATTTCACGATCGTCTAGTGAAGCTGGCGTACACGTGGCTGCGATGTTTGGATGATTGTGTTTCTAATATACCAGCTAATCGTTAACCGACATAGGTTTGAACATAGCGCGCATCATTCCACGAATAGGGTCGAACAAGGTGTCGCCTCAAAATGTAGTTCCATGAAGGTTTCATTAAAAATAAGTGGAATTGGCAAGATTAAATAATCATTTGGCTATACATGTTTTTTATTTGTATATTTACAGAACAATATTAAAAGCATGTATGGGTAAAATTAATGTTTCTTGTCTTGACAATTTCAACTGCTGTCCAATGAATACTACAGTAAAACATATTATGATACGTCATCTTGTTCGATATAAATTACCTATGTAGGTTACACACACATGTAAAAATAACATATACACATATATGCACTGAAAAATAAAATGCTTGGAGTGAAAAATATTGTTACATAAATTTCGTTTTAGTCTAATTAGAAATGTAAATAACCGGACGTTGCCCACTTGAAAATTTCAAAGCTATGTTGCGAATCGGTGCTGCATCTTAACTTGACACACCTAAGCAGTCTAAGCATTATCACACTTAGACGATAGTATACAAAATAGAAAGAGAGGGAAGAAAATGAGAATTCAACCCTGAGATGGCTCTTGTCTATATGCTGATAAACTTTCCCTCTTCATCTGACGCGTTAACACTGTCCCTTTAACATTTACGCCATGAAAACATTGACTTGCCTTTTAATTTTACCTTTTTATTGTTTCCTATTCTAGAGATATATGCCACCACGGACTTTTTTTTAATAAACATCTTGGTAGGAAAATTCCTACATTCCAATTTCGTGTAGTTGTAGAGGATTTATAAAAAAAAAATACGTTTACAAAAAACTACTTAAAGATAAAAATAATAATTTTATGACACTGTAGGACTATTTCTAGAATTATTTAAGAATTTATTGTTTTTGTTTCAACGTTATATCTTTAAAATTCGCCGAGTAAAACGTAAATTCATTTACATGGGAAATACTATCCTGACCGGCCATGACGTCACAGGTAGGTTGGCTATAAATTACCCACGTATATAATTTACTTGAATCCGCATCGGCGAGAAAACAGACAAAAGCGTCAATAATATTGTTTGTTTTGGTTTAGTTGTGACAGGAAGATCAGCGTTCGAATCCTGGGTGGGTGTACTGAGGGTGTTTTATTTCTAAAAAAGTTTTCAACAATTTTTTCAAAGCATATTCTGGTACATTGCTTATAAAATTCTACTTTTATCATCCCTACTAGTTTAAATATGTTAGTGTAAATATGGAGATAGCCCGGACGTCTAGTAAACCGCGCCGGGGAAAAATATGTACATAAAACAGAGCGTGATAAAGCATTAGGCGACATGTTTTCTTCTTGCGATATTTAACGAGGACGTTCTAAACACTGATGACTATATTGTCCCACACACCGTGGTAATGGCCAAAGCTAAGAACTTAGCCTCTTGTTGCACTCAAATATTGTTGACGAGGGAGGTTAGGTTTATTTTTTTATTTAGCACCATGTCTTACCCGTTCGGGGGTTAGGTTTCGTATCCCGATCAGGTGCAGTGTGAGTTACTTTAACCAATTATATTTTGATTGTGGTTTTACCTTCCTCTCGCCCTACTAATGCAGTTGAATTTACTCTAAGCTACCCTCCTCGTCTTCTTGGGTCTAATCTTTGATAGCCCTTGTGTTAAAAACGTTGGTCTAATACTACAAAAAGCCTTGGCGCTTAGATTTTTGGGTGACAGAAATAATTATTATAATCTAACCAGGGTCCTCTTGGATGGGGGTTGATCAATCTAGCTGGGAGTATCTGTTACCACATTTATTAAAGAATCCATAGTGTTTGAAATTGAATCTTAACCATAGGTTCTTAGTGTAACTCTGTTATTCACAGTTCAAATAACTTGCAGTCAATTCTAAATCAGGAGTTTCCATTACCGAGGGATAAAAGTGGCTTAAAGACCTTAATAAATATAATATATTAATTCTTTTTACTGCTTTTTACCCAAAGCTATATAAAAATATGTTAGAGTACAGAATAGTTTCTTTTGTATCTCTCAATCCTTTTGAATGGCACGATAATATCAAAATGTAAGCCTTATTTTCCCCTGATCAATGATGCATCGGGGAAGAGAAAGTCGCCTCTAAAAGACCGTTTTTATACTCGTACAAAACCACACTGACTACATCAATGATGAATAAGAATAGGAAAATTCTGCATGACTTTATAATATAAGCATTTTATTACAGCTTCTGAATATTGATTGGTAGTAATATATTAAGTTGATATATAAAAACAAAGTAATTAAAAGTCCAATGTTCAATTTCAATGAGATTATAAATATATATATATAGGATCGTAAAATTATATTTTTAGAAAAAAATCTGTCGTTTGCCTTGGTGACATGGTGTAGTTTTTTACAGATTAATGGTTTTACACTCTCCCTCAACGCAAATGCGGGTTCACTTCCTCTAAATTCAACCTTCCCAATTCCTAATCCATTAGTGTAATTAGTACTTAAGCGTATAACCCGAACGGGTAGTAAGACGCGGTGCTAAAATTAATTAATTAATTAATTTACCAGATTAGGAAGGGCCTATCTGAACTCCATCTGTGAACTGTTTGCGTCACTAACCAAAATAATTATTGGCCAGGTATCAACACTCCTATGCGAGGTATATAGGTCAGAGTCTATGTATGATTTTTAAAATAAAGAATAAATAGGACATAGCATATATATGCTATACTTACCCTAGCAACAGTCCATGACATGACACTGCCTCAAACGCATCATAAAGTTAAGTGGTTGAAAACAAGTTACTACAAATGGAATGATTGATTAGAATAGCAAAATTGTAAAATGGGAGCTTAAAATATATAATAAATTATAATGTTTTTACCATTACAGTGTGTAAAATTGAAACTACTGTATACAAATTATGTTTTGTGTTTATTAGAGAAGAAATTATAAAATAGATTTAAAACATAAGTTGTTTATTTCCAGATGCTAGGAAATTTTTTCAACAAAACATTCTATTATTCCATCAAATAATTATACCTTTAAATGTAAAAAGTAGAAATTTTTCCTGGCTTAAAAGTTTTAAATCCAAGATTTGGAAATATAAAAATAATCGGTGCATTTTTTCTAGATCATTATATACCATCTATACAGAACTGGGACTAAATTCCGGTGGAGTTGAAGATTTTAACTTTACATGCCGTGAAAGTGGAAGGAATGAGATTATTCAAGGGATTTAGAGGTAATTTTAAATAATGCCACCGGTGTTTACAGCGTATCTCATGTAGCCATACAATAATTAAAAGTCTACAATAATTAAAAGTCTACAAAAATTAACCTAAAATAATATTATTGCGAAACTTGCTATATATATTATCTAGTCGAGTTTGACTGTATTATAGTCCAAGTGATTATCGTCATCAGCCTAACATGTCACTGTAGTAGGCACAATTAAGGGAATTACTTATTTAATTTGTTTATTTTTAATTTTTTCTGTGTAGTGCTTTAATTTGTTCATGTTTTCGCTACATCATTGTTGCACTCTGACCTAGGGGAAGAAATCCCAAGACCTCACACTTATATTTATCAAAACTTATACTATTTATTGACTGGATGAAAAAAAATAAGTAAGGGACTAAAAACATTACAGCACTTGAGTATAAGAGTAGTTGGAATAAAGGAAATAGAAAAATTACCATCAAAACTAATAATCAATGACTAGACTTTTCATCTTCAGCTTTTGAATTTTCATGTATTAATTGACAAATACTAAAAACCATTCATTTGTATTTTTAACCGTTATAAAAATGCTAATATAAAAAAGTGACAAAGGCTTGTTAGTAGCCCTTTAGAACCTTCTTAAGTCGGGTCACAATATTGTTGCCTTAATTATTCTGAACCATTCGATAGTTAAACAAGTACTATACAAACAATGCTGCAGAATTGTTTTGCAAGTACGATAATCTACCAGCCAATTAAGCAAGTGAAATCTCTGTTCGCAAACAAAGTTCCAACTAAACTTGAGGGTCATCTTCTCGCAACAGACGCGCGTGATTACGTTTTTAGTGATACCCTTTAACACAATGTTATTAACGGATAGTAGATATAGAGGAGGAAACGATGAGTATGTCGAGAAGAACTGCACCGATTATAACTTGTAAAGGAAATGGAAAATCCATGTTTGGTAAAATCACCATCATTGAAACCAGTTGGAGCTAAGTATTACAGAAACTAATGATGTATTAGTATGCATTCAGATAAAAAAAAGTGTCAAATTTTGTTTGAAAAAATATTTGTTTAGTATAGGGTGAGATTTTGGTATAATTCCGTTTGTCATTTTCCATATTGCAGTTCCAGAAACTAAGTTTTTTAGAGCAATAGTTATTTTTTTTATCAAGTTTATGTCATTTATATTAATTTGACATTAGTTTCTTTGTGTAGTTAAGAACATTGAATAAAAATATCGGTAATTTAGTCCTTCATTCCAAATGTGTAGGTTATTTTTTGTGTGCGTGTGTCTGTATAGCCTAGTTTTCATAGGAAGAGCCGGATTTAATAAAATATAATACAATTTTCCGGCCAAAATTAGTAACATCTTGCTATTTTAATATCATTATATTTTAGCACAGCATCTTACTACGCTTATACACTGCTGTTTTACTAACAATACTTTTTTAGGTATTTATAATATAGGCCCTATGTAAAAAGTGACAGCTGCAGATAATAGGACCTCACGTATAAATACTGGAAGTAGATCTAGTGACTATTCTGTCAGAGAGGCCCTTCCTATGAACATTGGACTGTATTTTTTAGAGAAGTCTTGGAATATAAAAATAATTGATTGTATGTGAATTTCTAAACTGGAAGATTAGGATTTGACACCCGCCTCGGTGGCGTAGTTGGCTAACGCGCTAGTCGTGTTGGGCTCGACCGCCGAGGACGGGGAGATCGAGGTTCGAATCTCGGTCGGGTGAACTGGGGGTGGTTTTTCCTAAATGGTTTTCCACTCTCCCTCCACGCAAATGCGGGTTCACTTCCTCTAAATTCAACCCTCCCAATTCCTAATCCATGAGAGTAATTAGTACTTAAGCGTATAACCCGAACGGGTAGTAAGACGCGGTGCTAAATATTATTATTATTATTAGGATTTGACCCAAAAACAAGACACTTTACTAATAGCTTGGCTGCTTTACCGGGTTTCCTGTTGGGTTTAGTAAGAATAGAATAGAATATAATACTGACAACAGTGTTTACTTAAAAAATCCTACTTCTTAGTAACAATCTTTTTAGCACCCCACCTTACTACCCGTTCTGATTATACGCTTATGTACAAATTACGCTGGGAGTTTCAGGGATGAGGAAGGTTATATTTATAGGAAGTGTATTTGCATCTGCGTGGAGGGAGAGTGGAATACCATTTTGGAAAAACCACCCTCAGTACACCCGACCGAGATTCGACCCTCGATCTCCCCGTCATTGGTAATCTAGTTTACTGCGATAGTAGCGCGATATATCACGCAGCAACCGAAGTATGTTTATTTTAATTCACCATTCACAAAACGCTAACGTTCTCACTTAAAAGGATTTTTTTTAAATTGTTCACGAATGTATGCTTTTGATTTCAGTGTCATGTGTAAAACTTGCCGAATAAAAAAACAGTCCGATTTAGGTATGAAGGAGCTATTTTGACACTTAAAGAAGTCGCTAAAACCAGTTTAATATATTAATACGTAAATTAATGTGACTTGAAAATGTCACTTTTGATAGATAATTATATCAATATCGATGATAGAATACTGATAATATAGTAAAATATTATCAATGTCAACCACAAAAATATCTTAATATATATAATTCTTCTGTACGTGTGTATGTCACTGAACTCCTCCTAAACGGCTGGACCGATTTTGATGAAATTTTTTGTGTGTGTTTGATTGGGTTCGTGGATGGTTTAGATTCACAATTGGACCCGGTAGGTGGCGCTGCAATCGGGTTCTAGGATTTTTTTAAAATTTTTTAGGGAATTTTACGAGGGGATTTTTTTAAAAGATTTTTTGCATATCACAACATGTAATCTCAAGATTTCACCCCCACCACCACCACCACCCCCCAATATTTATAATAATGAATATAATATTAATAATTTAACGTTAAAAAAATCATAAGTTCATCAATAATTGACCGTTAAAACTTTCTGAAAAGTTCATGAATAATTGAACTTCTGAGAATAATTCATAGTTATGTTTGTTTTTCGATACAGCTGATATTTGTGGAGTTGTGGGCGAAATGCCAAAAATGAAAAGATGTTTTATTTTGTATATTGTCTTGACAAACACTGAATTTTTAATATTTGTGTTACTCGCTAATTGGAGTTCATTGTGAATTTGTAATTTTGATGATCACATAGTATTTGTTTTATTATCGAAATCAATTATGCCACCCAAACAAAATGCCAACGTTCGGGCAGGACAACGTCTGTCGGGCCCGCTAGTATGTTTGTATTTTCTGAATGTTATTTTTTACCACCAAAATACCACTCTTTATAAAGTTGAGAAATTCAATCTTAACTTGTCGCGGGGTTAGACAACATCGTTATCATCCTGTTCTACTTGATCCTTGGTTCTTATCCGCTATGATACAAGCTCCCTTCCACACCCCACACTTTTTTCTCATGGACGACACAACATCAACAACGATCAAAGATGTATGAGTCCCAAGACGTCCCGCTGTGAGGGTACCGACTCTTGCAACTTTGAACACATGAGGTCTTGCACGATCACACACACACACACACACACACACACGGACCAGGGGTGTCGACACTTGTTAACAAGCTAAGGTTGAACAAGATACCAGCATCGGTTACTGGACATGCTTTACAGATGAGATATAATTATTTTGAAAATGTGTATCTAGGTAAAGTTACTCATAGTTTGAAATACATCAAATAATTTTAAATTTATATAATACAAGACACATCTCTCACTGCTACATACACATTTAAGTTAAATATTCAAAAGGATATCCACCTATTTAAAAAAAATTACATTAATTTAGCAGAAACTTACATTTTTTATTGGCCAATTTGACGCGAATTTTATGACTTCATATGATGTACCATCACGCAATTAACAAATAAACATTATTCACAATCCTATTTCCATAGGAACTGCCTTATTTGACATCTAAAAAACTTACTAGATCTTCTATAACGTGCTCATACGTCAAGTCATGTTATCCGCAGCTGTTACTTTGTATATTTAAAATAGCACAAATTAATAAAGAATGTTATCATTTTTTATCTAAAAAAATATTATTTTATTTTCTAGAAATACTTACTAATGAACATTGTACTGTATAAAGTAGCAACTTTAAGGTTGGGTGGAAGGGAAGGAGAGTGAAGTGAGGTGTTTTTACCATTTTTATAGCAACACTTTTTTTTTTGACTAAAATAAATAAATTTTGTTCTACCAGAAACATAAGAGTTTAATTTTCTTCCCATGGTGACCTAAACAATTTGGTGAATATCTGTCAAGGGTGTCCTGAAATTTAATAACAAGTTTTTCTCTTCTTTAAAAATGTTTATCATCTAATATCGCTATGCTCATGAGAGATATTCAAGAACTGCTGATATCGCCATGTGAATAAAACTAATCTTTATGTTTATCGTGGTGAATTACTTTATTTATTTTAACCAAAAATTTGTTTTGATATAAAAACCGTAAAAATACCGCCCTTTACTCGCCTTCTTTCCAGCCCACGTTGAAGTAGTTAAAGAATGTTGGAAGCTATATGTGGCCTTTCTGGCACGCGGTTCTCAAGGAAGTTTGAGCAGCGCCAACGATTTCCAAAAAAATATGGATTTGCACATAAAAACAAGCATGTCATAATGCTTGTAAAACCAAACGATAATAATAATAATAACTATATTAATTGATTTCAGTCTATCTCAAGGCGAATCCCTGTTACATGATTTTATTATGAAGTATGCATATTTGACCAGCCTTACAATAAGTTATATGTCCCCCCCCCCCCTTTTAAAAAAAATAAAAATAAAGAACGCTTTATATTTTACTCATTCCTAGAATATCCACAGTGTGTTTAAAGTTTTCGAAGAAAACTAAAAGTGTATCTTACGCGTAACTTTAAAATTAATTTAATTTTACAGGTTTAATGCACTTGGTTTTCTTTTTCCCCAAGTTTATATCCGAGAAATCAACAGTTTTGGAAAAGTTTGATAACATTTTCTCTATATTTCTTAGGTGTGTTTCAAGTCAAGTCTAGTAACATAAACTTTAATTTAAATTTCTACTACATTTTAATGTATATTTATTCATTAATATAATTGTATATTGAAACAACTAAAAACTTTTGAGTGGAGACTCTAGGATGATCATTCATCCCGTATTTTCCGGGACAGTCCCGGAATTTGTTACATTGTTCTACATCTGTAAATAGCCCGGAAAATGTCCTGGAATTTTATAATTGGCCAGTATGAGTGTGAGTATGCAAGATTATTTTTAATTGCCGCGTGTCACAATAAGACTCGTACCGAGTGAAACCAAGTGGTTACACACTTCATACCATGGTGGTTGATCAGCCGAATAAACACAAACTGGCAATTACTACGCAAATTATCATTTTTTAAAGCTGAAATAATTACCAAAGCGTTTTAAATTTTAAAGCCTTTTTGAAGGGATAACTTTTTTTTTTTAACATTTAAGAAAATATTATAGCTATGTTTGTGCCTTAGAGATATAAGTGCAACCAACCACAGAATGAAATTTTTTCAATTAATAATTTGTGAAACCTCAGAAATATCATAAATGAGCTTCGAAACATCAAACGCAATGATTATAATAAGATGCATTTTTGAGCAACCTTGAAAATAGTTATAAAACTAAGTTGAAAGCAATGATGTCTAAATTAAAATTATTCATCAGAAAAACATTTAACTAAAATATTAATAGTATTTTTATATATTCTTTTTGAGTTCCTCAAGTACGAATCATCTATAGCTACAGTTAATTCTCGATTATCCACGGTAATGAAGGTGGACGAGTGCCACGGGTAAATCAAAACCACGGATGGTCCGAATATTTAGTAAAACAAGAGATAGCAGCACATTCAATTCAAATAAGTACTCACCTATTGTGATTTCTTCTATGAACACATCATTATATTTAACGCACTAAGATAATAAAAAAAACCACTTTAAATCATGTACAAGATACTCAGTATATACACTGTACAGCACTTAAAAACGCATGTTTTAGTCTTCTGCTTCATTGCAACTGTTTTCCTTTTTCTTTATGCATTTTCCTTAACATCAGCTTGTCAGATAGGAGCGTCTCATCTTTTTGTTCCAGATAATTAAGCTGGTACAACCCCAAAAGTTCTGCCCCCACTCCACACCCCCTTGCATAAGCTTTTTGCCTCTCTGGCCATCATCTTTTCCCTAGGGATTTATTGAGTAAAACAATCGGGAGGTATTCACTATCAACGCGAAGTTTTTTTAAAAAAAACGCATGCCTTGCTGTTGGCAATGTCACGGCTAAGCCGCAAAGCGGATAATCCGCCCGCGGATGGTCGGCAGCTTACTGTATTTTATTTACTCTATTCGTATGATAATATATTATATGATTTGATACTGTTTTCACCTACTTCGGTGACCGCATGTTCTAAGGCATCACTCCCGCAATAGGCTATACTGCCGATGGCAAGGAGATCGAGGTTTGAACCGTGGTTGGGTGTACTGAGGGTGTTTTTTTCTTAAATGGTTTTTACTCTCTCCCTCCACTCAAATGCGGGTATACTTTCTCTAAAAGTTAACCTTCCCCATCCCTAACTCATTAGCGAACTAGTACATATGCGTATAGCCTGAACAAGTTGTAAGAATTGATGCTAAAAAAACTTTTTGGAAATTATTTGTTTATTTAATTACTTATTGTGAGTATTAATATTGTGGTAGTTTTTATGAGGCTCCAAACAAAAAAACATATATGAATGATGTTCCTGTTCATTAATTTTTTTTTTAAGTTTTATCCTGGGTGTACATAAGTAGAAAAGGGTCACCCAAGTATATCTAAGACTTCCTTCTTACCCCTGAATGTATACGGTTAATCAACTACTTTTCAGGCGATTGCAGGTATGTACAGCATATTTCCTTCAAATTCCTCTTTTATTCCAGTTCATTTATATTAAATCAAGTGCCTGAACTCAATTTTCAAGAAACTCTATTTTATATATAGATTTAATAAAAGGGTCGTGTCTCCCATTTAATAGAATAAACCCACACACCTTTAAAATTGCTTTGTAGGAGTAGCGTCAGGGTTTATGGTGTGATGGTTGCTTTGACCAATTAGCTCTAAGAAGCAATATAAAACTATGAAACTATGATGCAGTTTAATTATGATGTAGTTAATCAGCTACTAAAAATCTTTATTTACTTGATGCACGGACTCGTTTTATTCAGGTTTCCCCTAGGCAAGGTACTTGCGGCGTTAAATGCTTGTCTGCTAATCACTACATTGATTTGGCTTGTCCAATTTAAGTGGGAAAATAAATTAATGTTTTTTCACATAATATGTTTTCCTGGATATTGAAATAATTTTAACTGCGAGTACAGTACAATAAGAAAAAGGCAAGAAAGGTATTTTAATAAATGAAAACTCTTTTGTTGTCATTATTACTACAGTTTTTAATATATTAAATTTATTTTATAGTTATAAAAATAACAGTAGCAGTCCCACAACCTTACATATAAATTATATATATATATTCATTTACGTGCTCTTTCTGAACAGACTTATTATAATTACCAGCACACGACTTATAAACTAACTTAAATCTAAAATTGACACAACAGCCAGCCCCCGGCCGTTAATTCATCACTTTATAAGGGTAACACCACATTTCATCAATGATAATCTTTTCGGCCATCCCAGGAAAAGAGCCCGGGACCCTTAGCTCAGTAGACAACCACGCTAACGACTGATTTAAGGTGTCGGATTATAAATAATAAATATATGAAAATTGTTTTAGTAACTTTTGTAACTCTCATATACTGTCCTTACTACCGAGTTCTAACTATAGCATATAAGACTTTTATTATGAATAAAAAATGCATACTATGTATATATATATATACATATATATATATATATATACAGAGAGAGAGAGAGAATTGTTTAATCATGTTACTTTAAAAAGTTATGTTTCTGAACAAAATACTGATATCAGTCCAAGACTTTAAAATGTAATTCTAGAATCGACACAACGCCTAGTTCTCAAACCACTAATTCATTGACCTTGTCAAATAAAGGACGTACACTAGAGGAGGATTGATTTTATTTTAAAAAATGTTATGCTAAATGTTAACTCTTTCTAGTAATAGAGAACCAAAACAATTCAATATTTTGTTCGAATGTTCTAATGTATTAATATCATTAAAAAAAATAGCATAACAATTAGCTCATAATAATTGATAACATAATTTGTGATGACATATTACTTCGTAAAATTTAGTTAACATATCACTTTAATGTGCTTATAATAGAGATAAATTAGCTATGTTATATTGACACTGTCAAAAATATACATTTTTTTTTGTGTGTATAAATTTCAGTTTATTTAATAAAGTGGTCTTTCAGGTACAAAAGGAAAGCCAAATTGGTCATTCACAAGTAATTACATTAATTATCTTATTTTGATTGATTTCACTATTGTAAAATCTTTGATTTATTCCAATAATCTCAATAATGTGTTCCAAGTCCAAACCATGATTTCAACACCTGTCTACATTGTGTTTTTCTATCACTTCCAACAGATTAGATAACCGGCTGAGATTAAGCATATATCACTAATGAAATTCCCCTTTTCCATTCCATGATTCATAAATTGGTAAATTTCAAAATATTTGGACAGTATATTTCTATCAATGAAATAATGAATATATTATCACGGTTTTATTGACACTTGAAGTCTAGTCAGTTTTTCTTAAATTTGCTGGGAATTTATTTTTTATCTTAGAGACCACCTCTCTATGTTAACCATTTTTGGTCGGAAAGGTATTTCTCACAAAATGTTTGTTTGTTATTTTACCGTGACTTAGTGTTCGTTAGGGAGACCCATATATTTACACTAATGTGTTGGGATGGTTAATATAGAACTTAGAGTCAGTGTACCCGACTTTGCAAGAGGGTATAGGGATACATAATTTAGAAAAAACAACCTTTTATACACTCGACCAGATAACGAACACCAACCTCCACGTCACCAGCAATCTAATATATTTCAAGAGTGATGCCTTAAATCGTGTAACTCCCGATTTGGGTACTAACAGGAACCATGGCCGAATTGTCTAGGGCATCTCTATCGGGTTAGGCTTGCCTTTTTATGATAGGGAGATCGGGGTTCGAATCCCGGCCGTGTGTAATAAAGTTCTTTCACAAAATCGTTTTCCACTCTTCATCCACGCAAATGAGGGTATACGTCCTCTAAATTCAAACTTCCTCAGAACTAATTCATTAGAGTAATTAGTACATATGCTTATAACCTGAACAGGTAGTAAGACTTAGTGCTAAAAAAACACCATATTATGCAATGATAGTTCATGCTTTTGATTTAGAATAGTTTTTCGAAAATAATTCTAGGTGGGAATATCTTACAAGGTACAAGCAAGGTACAAGCGCCAGTGATTCTTCTCTAATTTCAAAGGATTTATCAAACCATTGATTATCGTATGATTGTTAATGAGTTTAAGTTATTTAATTAATATCTTTGTTATATGCTTAATAACATCTACCCATTTAATTTTGTTACCAGCGTGTGCATCAAAAAGCTCAATTTATTTTTCTAGATAAGCTTACATTATTAAAAAAAACAGTAGTTTTGAAAGGCACAATATCTAACAGGGTTTTTTGCAAAATGTTTCTCTGTTAATTCCTTTGATCGTTTTGTAATCAATTTTGATGAAGCTAATTTAACATTGAGTGACACGCTTCGGCGGCTGCATGGTCTAAGGCACTATTTTTGCACTAGATTAGACTGATAATGACGAGATCAGGGTTCGATAACGATCGGATGTACTAAAGGTGGTTTTTCCTAAATTATTCCCACTCTATCCATGCAAATGTGGGTACACTTCATCTAAATTTAACCTTCCTCATCCTTGAAACATTAGCGTAATCAGTACATAAATGTATAGCCCCGATGTGTGGTAAGAGGTGTTACTAAAACACATTAAGTGCTATAATATCCTTCTAGTTAATGATTGACTAAAATAAATGTGAATACATTTTAAATACCATGGCTTACAAGCAATTACATTTATAGAATATTATTGTTAATTATTACAGTGCTTGTTATTTTTATTTGTGAATTTTGAATAGTATTAAAATAATGATGCAAGCTATACATACAGTACTAATTATATATTACTGATATTAATTTTAATTTCAGATGGTTTATTGCTAAAAAAAAACTAACAATTTTCAAATCTTATATTGATTAGCTGATTTGACAACGACTTATTTACGAGAAAACAAATATAAATTTTGAAAATTGTATTTAAATATTCATAAAAAATCGCATACTATTTGTAGACTAGTAAATTTTTTTTTCACCTCGTTTTACTACCCTTTCTGTCTATCTGTATATTTACACTCCTGGGATTGGGATGAGGAAGGTTGGATTTAAAGGAAATGTAGTGTACAGTAGGTGGGGGAAGAGTGGTAAATCATTTAAGGAAACCCACCTTAAGGAAATTCGTCTAGGATTGAGATTCCGACATCCCTAATCCAATATATTGTGACACCTTAGACCATTCGACCACTGAAGGGTGTTACTAAAATTAAATATTACAACAGTTCTACACATGATATTCGTGAAGTGAGGTGGTGTAACGTTACAAGGGCGTAATGTTACATCGAAGCCCCACCCCTACCCAATGTTGCTGAACAGTCATACTACCCGCTCAAAGAAAATATCATCCGATGAATACTACCCGCTCCTAGAAACGTCAGTAAATAGTCAATTCACCTACAATAGTAAGCTTCTCTAGTGTAGTTCCTAATATAACCCAGCCATATAAAAACAATATCTTTCTACACAATCCCCTTTCAACTTCTACAAGTAATTATGTTAGCTTACGTACCCTCCGCTATGCTGGCCTGGACAACCAAGAAACCTAGCTGGCTGCAAAACGTCCTAAATCGGCGAGTGGGGCAACTTTGCTGAGTGCACCCGCATTAGATGTTAATACCGGACCGACACGATAGTAACTGGCGAGCGCATTTTTGCTAATCATGAGCCAGGTGGAGATAGACTTAGCTGACCTCTTCCGGATAATCTCTACAATCGTCTACCGGCCTCTGACGTCGCTGACCAATCAATCAGAGAAGATTCAAAATACGATGCAAGAAACCTTTGGCTGGAGCGGCGCGACCAACCAGAGACCTTCACGCTGGATTACCCAAGAATATGGCGTGATTACCACCCCCTTCACGTCACCGACCGAGTAGTGAACTTTCCCCCCTTTTGTGCTACGCAGTTAGATCACTATATAACATGTAACTTTGTTAAATCAAAAAATGACTTTTGGATCTGTCACGATGAGGGACAGACCTCTGTATATTACTTCAAAATGATTTTTGAAACAGTCACCATGAGGGCCGGACCTCTGTATAAAATATAAAACAACGACTTTGGAACCTGCCAGCGTCGAGATGGATCTACGCTATCATATTGTGAAACTTCAAAACTCGTCACCATGTTGGACGGACGGTGCTAATTGTTCTATATCGTCTGGAGACGATATTCTGGAACAATGGACTCTATGAAAGGGAAGTTATCACACAATGTAAATATTCGTCGTTAGGATTTGGAACTTCAACAGTTTAACTTAATAGCATTATTTTGGATATTAATGGGGTTATATGATGATAGCGTTGTTGTTGTGTAATCAGGTTAGATTCTTAAAGGAGTTAACGAATCTATTATATTGCTTATTTGGTTTCCCATTGTATTCTAATATTTGTCTAGAGTAAATTGGACTGTTCATTGTTTATTCTCTAACGTTCATCAATCTCAAATCAATAGTTTAACTTAGTTCGAATTCGATTGATGACGATTCAAATAGTCCCGCGAGAGTTATTAGGTTTGTTATGGGTAACTCACGTGTTATGTAACGTCATTTGTAAAGTTTATTGTATATTTGTTTAGAGTACTGATGTATTTTCTGTTTACATAACGTTAGATTCTTTAATTACATTAACAGTAAAACTGTGGGTTTACTATTTAATATATAACTAAAGAAAGTTATTATGTTTATATTCAGTCCATATTGTTAGGACACTTTCGTAACCATTTAGATTGGCTCATAAAGCCTTTTTACAACTGATATTATTATTATTTATTTTGTTTATTCTGAAAGAGTTAAAATAGACTCAAAATGGTAAAAGATAATTATTATGTTTTCCAGCGATCAATGTTTTCCAATTCTACTATGATGGTCAAGGCCACCTTATTTATTGTCTGCTATTTTGATAAAATTAAATTGCTATTTATTTAATTCTCTCTGCGCTTGCTTATTTATTATTTTATGTCCATTAGCTTATACACTCTTTTCCTTGTAGTATTTTTTACAGTGGCCTATTACTACGAGGTAGATAGGGTGTAACAGTGGGACAATGGACGGGTTCTTTAGCACCACGTCTTACTACCAGTTAGGGTTTTACGCTTACTAACTTGGTTTTAGGGCTATGAAGGCTATATTTAGAGGATGTGTACCCTCATTTGCGTGAAGGAAGGGCGGAAAACCATTTAGGAAAAACCACCCTCGGTACATCTAAACGAGATTCGAACCTCGATCTCCCCGTCATCGATAGACTAGTCTACCGCAAGAGTAGCGGGTTAGTCCATGCTGCCACCGAAGCGGATTGGAAGGGACTGTCGTTCTCGCACTACCCTCAACAAGCGCATTCTCCTAAGATCAATGAGCCGCATGTCTGATATTCTGGGCTCGGTAGTTTCCTCATTCTGAAACTAAGTCCAAACAGCCTTATAAATATTTTATAAGTGGCCCGCACCAATGGGTGCGTGAACAAAAACGTCAGTCTTGTCTACTTTGCAGGTGAAATGGAGGCCGAGGCTCGAATCTCAGCTGAGGGTATTGAAGTTGTTTTTGTTAAATAGTTTCTTACTCCTTCACTCACCCTTCACACAAATGTGTGTACACTTTCTTTAAATTCTTATTTAATAATCCAAACCATAAAGTAAATATGTAGTTAACCTGGAAGGGTAGTGAAACGTGAATCACAGGAAAAGAAAACTCTTTTTTGGAAGCTAATTCTCATACTCAATGCATAGTTCACTCAATGTTTGCCCCTGTGCTAATATAAAGATTAGTCTCTTTATTTTATTTTATTTTTGGAACCCTACGATTACGTTTTCCACTTAAAAAAAATACAAATATTGATGTAAGGATGGGTTTAATTATAAAGGATAGCTTTTTGCAGTTGTAATCTTTAGTGGCTTCTTTTTACAGATCTTGAAAAACTGTCATAATTACGATTCGAAATGAACACTAAAACTACCAGAATATATTAAAGAACTTTAGTTGCTTTGGTAGGAAGAAACTTTAGAAAAATGAATACATATTATTTTATCGCACCTACTACTAAATTAATATAAATAATACCAATATATTAACAAAATGTTTACATTTATTAATATTTTGGTATTATTTATATTAATTTAATAGTGATGACCTGGTGGTCTAGGGTAAGGTGTCAAACTTCTGTGCTGGGGGTACAGTGTTCAATCCTTGGTCCCAGCACAGATTTATCTGATTGCCAAACCCTTTGTTCACCTCTGACAAGACGTGTATTAATCACAACTTGGGAATGTGTGGAATGCTAGGCCTCCACCGTGGTTCGGAAATCCCAGGTTAAACTGTAGGTCCTCCATTTCATCTCACAATCACCCTACCATTACACAATAGCGTAAGTGCGTACAACCCGAACGGTTAGTAAGAGGCGGTGCTAATAATAATAATAATAATAATATAATTTATTAAGTAAAACATAAGTTTTGATACGTTTTATATAAATTTACATATGAATGTTTTTTAAAAAAGGCTTTCATATGCCATTTTTTATAGAAATAATATTTTTACATGCTTTTTTATTTTTTTGCAGAGAACAACCATTAATGAGTAGCTATCGCATATAAAAGTTATATTTTATATTACACCAATATGCTAATAAATACAGAATTTTATATTTTGAAGAGGAAAAATATATAGCACAGTATTGCATAATATTACATATAATTAGGCAGGTACAGTCCTAAAACAAATATAAAAATTAATGCTATTTTTTAAATCATCACAATGGAACTTCTCAGTAACAGAAATAATTTTTTTTAGACAAATTGAATATATTTTCTCAACCAAACAATTTTTTAAACATATAAGTATGACTTAGTCAGAATCAGAAAACTCTGCATCATCGCCAGCTACTTTCACATTTCTCCTTCGAGATTTAAGTAAAACATCCTCATACCGAAAAAAACCTGATCCGGATCAAAAAATCTGAATAAACTACGCACATATTTTCTTTTGCTGGGCTTAGTGGAACTTGCTGGTTTCCTAGAAAACCGAGAGTCAAGATTCATGTCACAGTCATTTTTATTTAAATATCTAAAAGGAGTGTAGGCACTATATGGAAGCTGTCTGCAACTTAAACACCTACTGTTGGTTCATAACTAAGTTTCACATAAAATTGAATCATAAAAGCACATTTGTTACTTGAAAGCTTCTCTCCCATTACAGTTTTAAATCAGTCCTTAATAATAGCTGTCCCCATGCTTTAATATAAAAGGAGAATGGTATAAACGACTTGAATTAAATATTTCCACAAACTTATCAATAGTGTGTATTTTTCTTCTTTTCGTAGTTTTAAGTTAAACAAACCAAAGTTCCGATCACATTGATTAAAAGAATGAACAATTTCGGGGAAAATATGAATCACTTTAACATGAGTTTCATTGCAAACCAAATACAGAACGTTTGTCACAAGTAAGTTTTTGTTTGGTCCTCCAGAAGTGTAAGACATTAGAACAATCCCCTGCATTTTAAAACTATCATTTTCTAATTTGTGTTGAATAAAATCTACCAGGATATCTTTTTTGATTCTGTCTCTAGGAAATAATATAAAGTACTTACAGTAGTCGTTGTGACAGAGGACACCAAACAAATAAACCCAAATTAGCGTTTGTAAAACTGTACGGCTTCGTTAGTTTTAGGCAATTGCATATTTTGCGCATAATCTAATTCGAGGACCAGTATTTTGATTTATTCTTCTTGCATTTAAAAATAACATCATCCTTTTGTTTCTTGTATACTTTGACTTCTCTCTCGTGTAGGCTACATAAAATGGTACTTCGCATGGGTCAATGAGTTTGATTTTTAGTTTTACTTTACATTCAGAGCAGTAATCACAAATATCTGAACGTCGTATGTCAAAAACATAGTTTATTTTATGTTTGAAAAATTGTTGATACTTAGGCCTACGACTTTTAGCTTATTTTCAATGCCTCTTTTTACTTTGTTTTCCATATAATAGATTTTAAAAAGTGAAAAGAAAGTTTTAACTGCAGGGTTAGGGTGCTCAATTTTTTTTAATTTTTTTTTTTAGAATTCTTAATATTTTAATGGAACTTTCAGTGAGCTATCTGCTCCAAATATTCTTAAACTAGTGGATATATATTTTGGGCTAAAGTACGAGGCCTGTTGTGATATTCTCTCATATAAGAAAACGAAGCACCTTCCAACGTCTTCTTATGAACTAAGCGAATTCGCTTGACTGATATCTGATACAAATCAATTAAAAATTACCGACACACAAATTCGTCAGTACTATTCACTTTATCTATATATGACCATAAAATATCAATTTTACTTGGTAGTTTATCTACTTTGTGAGCCTAAGCAATTTTGCTATGCAATAGGTCAGATAACAGTGCATCTGATTGTTCTTTTGAACCGCAACCATAAAACTGGTGATATAGTAACAATGTTTTAAAATTGGAATTTAGTTTGCCGGAAATAGTATCAGCAGAAACAGATCTCTAGCTCTCCCTCGAATTCCTTTTGATTTGATTGTCAGCATAATCAGCTTTCGATTTCCCTTTCCGTTTATTTATGCTATCTTTACATTTATTATTATTAGCACCGCGTCTTACTACCGTTCGGGTTATACGCACTTACGCTATTGTGCAGTGGTAGGGTGATTGTGAGATGAAATGGAGGACCTACAGTTTAACGTGGAATCCGAACCACGGTGGAGGCTGGCATTCTCACATTCACAATTGTGATTAATACACATCTTGTCAGAGGTGAAGGAAGGTTTGGCAATCAGATAAATCTGTGCCGGACCGAGATTGAACCCGGACGCTATCTTTACAGCTAGCGCAGTTTCACTATCAAAGTTTAGGTTAAATAGATGTTATCACTATCACTATTATTGTTTAAATTTAACATTTCAAAGTGTTATTAATATTTAAGCAATAGTTTTTCATAAAGAGCATCACACACAAAACCTTATTATCACGATAAACACAGTTTGAGAAATCAGTTGTTTATTACCTTGACAACAACTAGCTCAAATGGCTGACATATTCTCGAAAATAGAGATATTGAAATAAAACTTTGCAGACTTGCTAATAGAAACCGAGAGAAGGAAAAGCACAATCTCCCTAAAAAAAAAAAGGCTCTATACTAGCATAGGTCCCTAATACATAGAACTCCTTATTCTGTCAACAACGGTTATTCTCTATTACATATAAAATAGGTTTTATTTTTTTGTACAACTTCCTATAACCAGGAGAAAATATCTACTACAAATCCAAATATATTACGGGAAATATTTCAAATCCAAAGATAAATTGTAGTTTGGTTTGGTTCGTTGTTTCTTATTCACATTAGTAAGTGAATAGTGTTTCTATGATAAATGAAAAATACGCAGGTAAAGTTCCACAGTTTTATTTGATTGTATCTTACATCTTCATTGATAATTATGTACATAAACAAATATATAATTTCTTCCACTAAACGGTAGCTGAAAATTCAAAGTAGCAAAGGAAATAATCACAAAAATAAAATATAATATAAATGAATATTTTTTTTTGTATGACTTAGAAGCTTTACCATCCGCACGGGTAACTTCAAAGTCAATAATTAACCTAATGAAATGGAACTTTATAGATTTATTTTAGGAAACCTGAGGGTGTAAACCTTGTGTGCTTTTTTTTAAATCAAGAAAAATAGAAATCTAAAATTTTACAAAGGCTAACTTCTTAAGTAAATCTAGGATTTTTGTTTTAAATTTTAACATGTTGCAAGATTGACGCCTTAAATCACATGGCCACAGGTGGGGATAGCTCCGAAACAAAGACAGCGTGAAATCTAAACTTTGCATAAAGTACTCAGAGAAAGCTCATTGTGTGCTACTTGGGCTTGTTTGTTTTTTAATCCACAGTTTGAGCGTATTTATTTTTTTACTTATTCATTAATTTTGAACCTTACACCTTTGACCATGAGACCGGATATTTGGGAAATCACATAACCAAAATTCATGTCAAGCAAGAATCTTTGCATTGACCTATGTAGAACTGCTTAGGCAATGTTTCGAGTCTGACGTCTTTGAATTCCCTTAATCGCCGGGAGGGCTTATTCCTAAACAAAGGACCATACAAATTGGAAACTTGGTATGATTACTCGGGGATACTTTGACAAGTGTGCCTCAGGCTTATATTTTTACTTTTGTATCTACTGCAAGCCTCATGCTTTTGACGGCGTGATTTCCGGTGCAGAAAACTACCAACAAAAATTAGAAAGATGGAATTTTATATTAGTACTAAAGAAAAAGTGAGAGTGCAAACAGTTTCTTTTTTCTTTTTTATATATATTATGAGGTTTACGATTTAAATCACATGAGATCAGGTTTGTGATGTTAAAAAATAATGTAAATAATATTGTTCACTCACGTACGTGCTTTTTAATATAATAGTTGATTGTTTTGTATCGAAATTTATCAACAAGAAGAAATTTCAACTTTTTTTTAGCACCACGTCTTACAACCCGTTCAAGTTATACGCATATGTACTAATTATGTTAATGAGTCAGGGATGAGGAAGGTTGAATTTAAACGAATCATACCTTAATTTACGTGGAGGTAGAGTGGAAAACCCTTTAGGAAAGCCACCCTCAGTACACCCGACCGGGATTCCAACCCCTATCTCCCTGTCATCAGGAGTCTAGTCTATTGTGAGAGTAAAGTCTTAGGCCGAGTGGCCACCGAAGCATGTTTAAATTCAACCTTAAACGCAAAGAAATTTCATAAGACCACTGATATCATCCACACAACGCCGGGCACTTGAAGCTACTTAATTAAATACTGTGTAGTTATTCATATCCGATACCCTAGCTCTGTATGTAGCGTGTCTGCCTACTATGCTAAGGATCCCGGATTCGATTCCCGGCATGGCCGAAAAATTTATCATTGGTGAAATGTGGGCTTACCTTTTCCCAGGGATGAATTAACTGCCTGGAACTGGATGTAGTGCCTGTCCTAGTCTTAAGTTAGATTATAAGGCACAGGAAGCCACGACAGGCCTGGCAAGCTGGTAGTGGAAAATATATGACTTGAAAAAACTGACCTTGGCCATAAGCTGTAAACCTTAATTGATTTAAAGTTTGTTTATATATTTATATAAAACCATTATAATCAAAGTAACATTATTCTTTTAAAATAACTCTACTTATTTTAGTCTAATTCTATTTCCGTAATTTGGGACTGGTACAACCATTTATTTTGTTGTGAGGTTTAAATGACCATTTGTATTTTTGTAAATATAAAATTGTTTAACTATTAAGCTAAAAATTGATGGTGTGGAATGTTACATGGTACACAAAACTTGCTAAACTGTACCTGTGATATGTCTACCCCACTCGGTCCCTATTTGATAAATCATACATAGGCTTTGCTCTACATGTATTTTCGTTCACACCTAGCTAATGAATTTTATAGTGAGTGAAGAAAATCTTTCAAAGATACATTTTTTCAACTACCGCTGCTTACCCTTGTGACGTTCAAAGATTACCCTGTCAAATTTTAACTGTCATATATTTTTATTAATAAAATAGCATGTTGACTGGCGATTCTTCTTAGGGTTAATTTACTAAACTGTAGTAATATATCAATAACTCAATTGATTGAGAGTATTTATTACAAGGTAACGCTGATTACATTTATGGTCACCTATTGCCCAGGACGCCTGCTTCTCTCAATTGACACTCAAAAACTGGGGAGAGCTTCCTAACTCTAAACATGATAAAGAGATCCCAAAGGAACAATCTAGAAGCTTACTACCCCCACTTACCAATTCTACACCAATCAAAGTCTTCCCATTCTTGTGAGTCACGCCCACACTCCTCTCCAGAGGTCACGATGCATATTTACAATGTTGTTAGCTATTCAAAAATAAATTTTACGGTGAACCGCACATACTTTCTCCCCCAATTTTTGTCTTAAAATAGACATTTACTAAAAACCCGTAAAATTTGTGAAACGAAATAATAGGTATATCCATTGTTACTTACTCTATGTAACATAGAAACACTGTTACAGAAAAATTGAGAAAATAGAAATATTTTTGTCCAACATAGAACATAAGAAGCAAATTAATTTTCAAAGACCTGAATTAAAAAGTATATATAAGTTACTTACAGCTCAGACTTTATTGGTTCTATACACATATGTTTCAATTAAAATATTTTTATCTTTATTAGTACTACAACTTTACAATGATAAGATATTTCGTATCTCAAATAGTTGCGGAAAAATGTTGAAAGTTGGAAAATTTCCCTTATGTAAAGAACCCTCAAAGTCATTTTTATGAGTTGATGAGAATTGCCCTCTTGTTTATAATAATAATAATAATAATAATAATAATAATAATAATAATAATAATAAATAATAACAGTAATAGTAATAATAATAAAATAATAATTTGTATCGATATATAATATTCAATCAAAATCGTTAGAGAGAGTTTCAAGAAAATAGATTTTTCTCTTTTTGCCCTTCAGTAAACTACCCTTAAATTTATGATTAGACATCTAATTCCAAAAATCCCTCCGGGGGACCTCAAAAACCCCAGATAAAAAGTTATAGGCCAATCTGTAAACTCTTTTCAGCTTTAGCCAGAGGTACAGACAGACAGCATTGTGAAAACAACTTTTTTGGTTTCAGGGAGTCATGAATCGTTGACATTTATCAAAATCTCGAGCTAGAATTATTTGACGATCACAATACTTGCTCTCCGAGGTGTCGAAACAAAGTAAAAATATATACAGTAATATGAATTCAACCTATCGCTCTGAGGACACAACACGCCATGCCACTACTAAAAATGAATAAATGTGATGTTGGTTAACATAATTTTCAAACGATAAACTCAAAATAAGCTGGACGAAAATGTTCACATTAATAATGTTTCCATTGCACATCGGTGGTCTCTCGGGCTATAGTTAAAATTCATATAGTATGGTTTGCTGGTGACTATGGAGTTGGGGTTCGAACTTAGGTCAGGTTTGCTGAGGGTGTCATTTTTCTCACTGGTTTAACACTCTTTCTTCACGCAAATTCAAGTACATTTCCTGACCATTATATATTCTTAATCACTGACTAATTAATTTAATTAAATGTGTACCGCAGTAAAATATAGTGCTAAAAACCACGATACAAATTATACAGTTTTTAATTAAAATTATATATAATTTAATTTTCTCTGCGATTACGGGTTTTGTAGTGAGTTAACAAATCCTTGCTTGAATTTCAACACGTTGAAAACTTTATATGACATTTTAATATTCGTTAACGAATGACGTAGACTTTAATTTAAATTCAGTCCAATTGATTGATTATTTTTTGAGTTAATACCTTGTTTCACCACAAATAGATCGGACACACGTTATGTTACTGGAAAAATATGAACTAATTAAAAATTCATATCACAATAGTTGTACTTTTATTAGTTTCCCAGTTTAAATAAAACTTATATTGAGTGGGTTTGGCTATGAAAGAGCTCATAATTAAATATTTTACTTAATGCGACCATAATAAATGAATACATTTTTATTACTGCACAAGTTCTGTTGTTAAGTTTGAATAGGAATTTTTTTTTTACCTGACCTGAAATTGTGGAATAAATTAAGTCAAGCATTTGTTTTACCATCAAGTCGTTAAAACAAATGCGCGAGGTTCAATTTTCGGTGTACACAAAAACAATGGCGTTTTGTTATTAATTTATACGAACATTCATTATGTAATCCTTGCAGATTATGCTTTTTTTCACAATAAAACAACACTAAAATAAAATAAAAAACTAAATAAAAAACACATTTCCTAACGACTAAAACTTCCTCATAGAAAGAACGTGCAAGAAACTGCAGATTCACGAGATGAAACTTTGGGAAAACTGTTTTTCTCCCCCTTTCCTACCACAAAAAGGATAGAAAAAAAAAGAGAGAAATAGGAGAGCTTCGTAATTTATTCAAATTTTAGATCCTAAATGCTGTAGGAGGGAGGATTAAAGTTACCACTCCACAGGGTACGGAGGCGAAGCCAGGTTTGCTGGTCCCTTTTGCCACCGGTACCCAACCAATTCATTTCTTACTGAACTGCGCGGGATCTGCATTTTACTTAGACCAGAATATAGAGAGAAGTAGTTAGCACGTCAAGATAGAAATAATTGTGTTTCTAAAACAACTGATAAATTGATAAAACCCAAGCTAGTATAACCTCTGATTTTTACTAATGGAATGTATGCCAATTTTATGTTGATTACTAGTAACTTAAAATAAATGCCAGTGAGCACGTGGTCTAAATATCGAGCTCCCTTATTCCGGCTCTCCCAGTTCTGAGGTTCGAATCCCAGCCGTATATACTGAAGGTGTTATTTAATAAATGGTTTTACACTCTCTCCACGTAAATTTGGGTACAATTTCCTAAGTTCTACATGCATCATATCTATTTCATTAACGTAATTAATATATTTACGCATAGCCCAAATGAGAATTGAAACGCTAAGGGAAAAATCTTAGGAAAGGGTGTGAAATTACAAAGTGGGATTGCACCAATGGTCAAATAGTCTAGTGTGTTAGACTAACATTGCACTTTAACACCATTGGTGAAGAGAACGGGCTCGGTGCAGCGGGGCAGGGAGGTTACAATCTGATATTAATTTTTTTCCCACCCTCTGCCCAAGCTAATGTGGGTCAGATTAATAACAGTGCACACGCAGACAAATGTATCAGTCTTGTATTGTCTAGTTTTTCAGAGACGGGAGGTCAAAGTTCAAATCTCGACCGAGGTTTTTTCTTAAATAGTTTTCCAATCTCCCTCAACGTAAATACAAATAGACTTTCGTATGTTTTTGTTATTATTGTTGTTATTATTATTATTATTTAGCACCGCGTCTTACTACCCGTTTGGGTTATACGCTTAAGTACTAATTACGCTAATGGATCAGGAATTGGGAAGGTTGAATTTAGAGGAAGTAAACCCACATTTGCGTGGAGGGAGAGTGGAAAACCATTTAGGGAAAACCACACCCAGTTCACCCGACCGAGATTCGAACCTCGATCTCCCCGTCCTAGGCGTTCGAGCTCAACACGACTAGCGCGTTAGCCAACTACGCCACCGAGGCGGGTCGTGTGTTACCAATTTTGGAAATTTCTTATATCCCGGATGGGTAGTAAGACGTGATACACAGGGAAAACGCGTAGGAATTTCCTTTTAAGTATCCTACTCACTCTTAAGGCCAGTTTCATAATAAAACTTAGTATGCCTCAAGTGCGGTGCTATACTAAATATAAGACGTCACCTACCTAGACCAGAATGAAACGGGTCAGTTTCATATGCGAAACTGACACATTCCATTCGAGCTCAGGTAGGTGTGGTCATGTATTTAGTATAGCACAGCACTTGAGGCGTACTAAGTCTAATTATGAAACTGGCCCTTAATCCTTGGACTGGATTTTTTAGTATCCATTTTGTTGATCTTACCACTCTAAAAGGAAAATAAATCAAAAGAGTTCTCCATCACATTGTCGAAATTTAACTATGCAATATTTGCAAAGCTTTATATAATATTTGATTTCTTTTGGCCAAAAAAAAACTTTTGATAAAAAATACTGTAAAACCTTTTCTCATATTCCTTACATTCTCACCTTAAGTTGTGGCTTACCACCGGTGATAATCTGTGGATAATTCGTGTTCGAATCCTGGGTGGTGGAATTAAAGTAAATCTTAAATAGGGTCACATTTACCTTAGATACATATTTATAGCCAGGTTATGCAAGCGGTCAGAACGTTTGACCATGAATAAAAGAGCAGCGTTTGATCCCGATGTTTTCCCACATATTGTGACTTGTCATTTCTAGAAGAATGGTGATGTGATATCTTTAAAAATCCTTCCTCCTCGTTCGGTACGATGATGTTATGAAATAATAAATTAACGACTTATCGAACTCTTTCTTACTAATGCTAGGATGTTTAGATGTGGGCCTACTTTTACAAATTGATATTAAAGTTAATGTTGTTTATTTTATAAATGGGGTCAGTTTCAATAAAGAGAAGAAAGACCTCCAGGGAGAAGAAAACCTGGTAGACCGAGGCGAATATGAAAGGTTAGCTCTTAGAGCCCTTGGAATGGAACATGCCAAACGTCTATAAAGAATAAAGAAGAAGAGATTTCAATAGAGAAAGCTAGCAAATGCTTATAACACACTCTCTAAAAGCCCTTCGAGAGTAGAAGCACCAGACAGGTTGAAAACACTTGTCCATAAATATTCACTAAATGGCAGTTGGAGCATATTTTAAGTAATTGATTGCCAGTAATAGTATTTAATCACTATGCACAATGCGTTTTCTAACCATACACTTCATTTACTCTGACCAATTACAATATTACCCTTTATTATAGGTTGAATCATAGTGTAACCCGTCACGGTAAGCTGGTTACCTCTAAGGCTAAACGGAGTGTACGTAAAATACAAATAAAAAATAGCAAACTCTATGGGAAGGGGTGATAAGGTTAACTTACAGAAAATGCAAACCACATTTAACGCAACCCACATTTAACGCAACCCACATCGGTGGTCGTCCAGTTTGAGACATCACTCACGTAATATATTGTAATGCCGGTAAAGGGGGAGGTCTGGTACAAATCATGGTTGATTGTGCTAGGGGTGTTAATGCCCTCAATAGTTTCCCACCCTTCTTCTACTCAATGTGGGTAGATTTCCTATAAAATTCTACCTTCCTTATCCAAACCACATTAGTGTAAGTATTTTGATAGACCATATGAATAGTAAGACGTGACACTATAACGTAGAAAGAGGATGGGAAATTCGCAGTGAAAATTCCGTATTTAACACAAAAATCAATCTCCCTCAACCAGAATTCGAACCTCATCCTCCCAGTCAATGGCAGCAAAGTGTAAATTTCTTTAAGCCGTTCTGTGACTGCAGCATAAGCTATGGAAAAAAAAAGTTTTGATACTATACCAAAACTTTCAAAATATTATATTGTTTTAATACAAATTCCTTTTTTATATTCCCACGTCGCTTCTCGTAAACCTTATTCCTCTAAGTCCCTCCCCACGTGTTTCCTATCTCCGCACGAGAGACCCAAAGTAAGCCGCCATGTTTAGAAAGTAACGTGTCCTCGACCCTAGCTTTCATTCTCCATCCCAGCATCTCCCCTTAACATCCCCCGCACCTTACTGACCTCGCACCTTCAAAGTACTAACAAGAAGAGGGAGGAGTAAGCCAAATAACTCAATTTAACGGGAGCGCAAAGTTGTCACAGAGGCAAAATTGTACACTGTTGGCCATACAAAATCTAAACTCAAGGTGTTTTTTTTATAAGAGGCAGAGGGAGTAACTTTTATAAAGAAGCGCGATAAAAAAAAAGTACACTACAAGAGTGCAGCTATAATTTTATTTTTAGATTAAATAAAAAACTGTAAATAAATTATGATTTATTGGGTGGAAATCTTTCTTACGTAGAGTAAAATATGATGACGTTTTACCTAGGTTTCATCAAGAATTCTCGATTCAAAATAAGAAAATAGACACATTAATCTATTAATTTGTTTGTAGAGGCGCTAATCTCATACGCTTTATAAAAATAACGAATTATAGACCTATCAGAACATGACATGGGCTACTTTTATTTTATTTATTTGAAATATTTAACCGACAGATTATATCAACACACGAGAATTTCTATGATTGAGACTGAAAGGGCCTACCGATTTTGTCGTAAAACGCATTTTCCCAAACTTTCCAAGGTTATTTTACATGGCACAATCGACATAGGACCAACGGTTTTACTTCCTTTCCTAAGGAAGTTGTGCTACGGATTTTTATCGGTCAAGAAAAATCCGTCGACGTCAGTTGGGCTGGAACCCACGAACATCGGGTACTGAGGTGAGCACTTAGCTTAAGACCACCTACAAACCTTAATATACTTTTCAGCATAGCCACCATCAAAATTAAAGTCATTTTTCTTAACATGGCACAAGATTTTGTACATCACGTTCATAGAAGTCCACAGCGTCTACTTGGATTTCTTGCGTCTAGAGGAGAGAGTACGCTGCCAATCTCTTGATTGTTGCTTGTTTTCCGGTGTCACATGGGACTTCCACGTTTCATCACCTGTGAAAATCATGCTCAAAAACATATCTCCATTTTGGTACCGCTGCAAAAATTCCAAAGCTGATCCCATGAATTTATTCTTGTGCGCCTCACCTCAAACACAATATTTTTTGAATTCCAGGTGTTCTGTCACAATTTTAAGCAATAAAAACTAATAAATATCTGGACACTGAATTGACAAGTCAGACATGAATGGCCTGTCTCCGCAAATGATCTCGTCCACCTTTTTCAACAGATCCACTCGTGTTGAATATGGATGGGAGGCTGTTATGCTCCTCATCATGAACACTGCTCCTTTTTTTATTATTATTAAACTGTCTAACCCACTTTCTCACCATACCTTCACTCCTTACAGTTTTTCTGTAAGCATAACTAATCTGCCGATGAAGCTTGGACGGAAGAAGAGGTTTCTTGCAGGTTAAGGCCAAGGATCCACAGGCGTAAATTTGCCGCTTAAAAGAGCAGAGATTTACAGCTAGAATGGCATCTATTCTGAGCTGTATACACAAGTGGTAAAATTTCAGCTTTTGGACAAGCGGCAAAATAACTGCTACAAAGCCGTGGTATGGCTTCACGCGCAGCTTTTCACTGTGCGGTTCGTTAATAAAACAAAACTGCAAAAGAAGGCATGCTTCTCATAATATGTGTATGGGTCTATAGTTAGTATTGCATCAATTTTGGCATTTCTATTTTGTAATTTTCTTCTGTAGTCTTATATAGCTGTGGATATTTTTGAACTTCAATTATAATGAGTTCGCTGTCAAATTCCATTACGCACTTAGGTATTTTATGGTTGATACTAAAAAATATTGTATATACCTAGCCTAAATATTAATACAAATAGACTAAACTTAAAGTATACAAATTAACAAATTAACATCTTACAAAACTATGGCGAAATTCAGAATTAAACATAAACAAGCAAATTAGATACATAATCGATGGGGACAACCACGGGCAGTAATTTAACGCGCGTGGAGTCAGAGAAGAGCGACGATTTACTGTTCGTAAAATGGAACAAGACTTAGAGCCAGTTTCATAGTCAGATTTAGTACGCCTCAAGTGCGGCGCTATACTAAATACAAGACGTCACCTACCTGAAATTGAATGGAATGGGCCAATTTCATATGCGAAACTGGCCCATTCCATTTTGTTCTAGGTAGGTGTCGTCCTGTATTTAGTATAGACTCGCACTTTAGGCGTACTAAACCTGACTATGAAACTGGCCCATATTCTCAGTCAGTAAGACCTTGAAACTGCCGCGTTTTTCGGACTGAGGCAGGAAATTACAATGCATGTAGCCATCTCCCATCAATTATCGTTGGGTCTATTTTCTAGCAGTAAAAACCTGCTCTTTGAAGCAGTAAATTCTTGCCTGTGGAGCCCTGGCCTAAAAGTTCAATGAGACAAAGAAGAGCATTGAGAACTGTCTAAAGTCACAGGTGGTCAACTTGAGCAGGGTGTACAAAATCTTGTGCTACGTTACGAAACATGACTTGTCGAAAAGTAGATTAGAGTATGTAGAATTAGATGACAATAAAATAGTTTATCTAAAAATTTAGTCTTTCTTTTAATTTCCAAACAATACTTATTTGGCGGATGAACGATTTGTTGTTTGAAAAAAAAAATTGTTTACTGTTTCATATTACTTACTTTGTGAGAATTCAGTTTCCACCTCATGAAACTTTAATCATTAATAACAATTATTTAACTTATTTAAATAATTCTACAAGCATCCAAACTTTAGAATACATTTTACCTGTTTTAAAAATCATCGTCTCTAATACGGTTTTGTCACTAGATCTACACCATTTACTAGAGTTTGATTTTAACGCTCACCCAGACGTAGTGGCCAAGCTAGGAACTAGCCACTACTTCAAGCGCCGATTTCAAATATTGCGCTAGGTAGACATGTTTAACAAATACAAAGAGGCTTCATTTTCTCTGTGTAATCGAAGGGTTTTGGATTTGGTATTCGAAATAAGAATAATTGAGATAAACTTCTCTTGGCATTTTTTTGTAGTATAAAATAAACTAAAGACGTCATACACAGAAATAAATAGAATGCGTTAATCTTGTGTTGAACTAGACTATCAAAGACGGAGAGATCTGTGTTCGATCCCAGTCGGGTGAACTGAGGGAGGTTTTACTAAATGGATTTCCACTTTACATCCACGCAAATTCTGGTGCATTTCCTCTAAACTAAGCCTCATTAATCCCTAACCTATTAGTGTAATTAGTACATAGGCGTATAACCTGAACTGGTAGTAAAACGTGGAGCTAAAAAAAATATTGCACAAGCCTAATCTTTATTTGAAGATAAACACTCAATGGAGAACTTACTACTAGAATGGCGAATCTATCCAAAACAATGTTATGGTATTACGGTGAAAATATTTTCACTAAGCTGCTACAGCAAAATCTTCAAATTTGGTAAGTCATAAGACCTCCAAATCTGCTCTTTTGTAATTATTGGAAGGTGCCACCACATCAAAGTGACAAAGTAAATTTCCGATATAATGACATTTCTTACAGCATTTATATTTTTCCTATTTTAAATCTCATTGTTGAAAAAATACAGAAAAACTTGGAACTTTAGTCTTTACATTGTTGTAAATCAACCAGAACTAAAAGGGAGGGAAAAACCAAGTTTATATTTGTTGTTTTAAATATCTATTTAATGTTTTGATCTGACTTGATTGTTAATTTAATTTAGTAAATATGGAAGCTTTTTAAATAATGTTCCATTCTGTTACCTGATTCAGAATTTAATCTACCTGTTATCTTGTTCTTTTAAAAATTGGTTAACTTTAATTTTATTTTAATTATAAAAGTAGACATGTAATTTAAGTGGTGCATCTCTTGGTAAAGTATCATACATATCTTGAATTTTAATAATCATGATTAAACTTGTTATTTTTCATTGTTCACTAGGCATCTGACTCTAGTGTAGAATGTATTAAATGCCAGAGTTGCCAGCAGTATTCGATCCTTTCTTTCCATAGTGTAGGTCCTATTGAGGTGGCCGGACGCCCTTGTGGTCCCAAAAAAAAAAGTTTTAGTATGAAACCCTGGAGGCCAGGAACACTTCAAGTAGAGCTCCAAGAATAACCATATATAAATAAATATATTTCTACTATGCAAGTAATCAGTAGATGGCACCCATATTTCCGAGCAACATTATACAAAGTATCTAATATAATTATTCTATTTTTACTCTCAAAAGTACTGACACAGATAGAGGCAGTGACAGTGAATAATTTTGTTTATCATCTCCTGTGAAGAAAACTATATCATATATACAATGTCACAGTCAATACACTTTAACTAATATTATTAGGAGGAAAAAAAGATTATTTGTGACAATATCAACACCCCAGAACGCTTTACTATGGTATTTTGGGGCACTTAGCTTCTTAAAACTCTCTCACTATTGTGGGACCTGCCTCACTCGTACCCTTATCTGGTATTCTAACACAATCTCCTTGTAGAGGACCATCAAAATCAGTGGCGCAGGAACTAGGGGGTACGGGGGTAAATTTTACCCCCCCAAAAAATTGAGGGAGATAAAAAGTATCATTTTTACCCCCCCCCCCCCAAAATAATATAGTAAAACTTTTAGATAATGTAAACATCTTATTGAGGCAAGATACAATGTTTACACTATGTTAACATAGTAAAAATAAAATTTGCTTGAAGCATACACTGAAGAGATTTTGAAAACTCTGATAGTGATACCAGCTACGTCAGCTACTGCAGAAAGAAGTTTTTTAATGCTTGGATGCATTAAAAACTATCTTCGCTCCACGATGAGGCAATGTAGACTAAATCACTTGAGGGGCTCAACAAAATTGAAATGGCAAAAATGGTTAGTGGTTTTATAGCTAGTAACAAATATAGGGCAAAGGTCTATGGAAATCTACTTTAATTTTCAGTGTTTTGTAAATTTTAGTTGAGCTGCATCAGATAACATTTTTCTTAATATGTTTTGTGTGTGTTAATTCTAATGTTTGGAATAACTAAAATAAATGAGAAAAATGCACAGTGGGATCATTAAATAAGTTATCTCTCGTTATACGTGATATCACGTTACGCGTTTTCGCTATAACACGATTCAAAGAAATACAATAATAGTCCATGTTCAGCTGGAATTTCGCAGTCATCCTGTGCAATGGTGGTGTGTCCTTGTGTACACACATTCCAGTGAAAGCATTGATCTTTCCTGCACAGTTTGGTGTTAGGGGGTGGTATTGACAACATTGGATATACATGGGCAGAAGTTAAACAGTCCTGTATGAAGGGAGTTTGGAAAAATGTTTGGCCTGAGGTTTCCGATTCTCATGATTTGATCCTGACCACGAGCTTTCCATTTCAAGACATGACATCGTTCATAGAAAGATGTTGGATTTGGAGACATAGATAAGGCAAATTTGGATCAATTGTTCCAATCCCAATCAACAGAATCCACCAATGAAGATCTTCTAGAAATGGAGAATGGCATAAAGAATGAAGAGGAAGAGCCTTATGTTGTTGAGCCTATCAAACATCTTTCAACAAAACAATTTGCTGATTTATTTAAGCTCATTGACAGTGTAATTAGAATCATTGAAGAGAATGACCCTAACATGGATAGAAGTGCCAAAGTTGCCAGAGAGATCCAGAGTTCTTTGGCTTGCTACAAATAACTCTATAGAGAGAGGGAACATGCTACCCGTCAGTTGAGTATTACAATTTCATCAAAGAAATTGAAAATCGTCAGTTTAAACACCCGGGGCCTTCACAACAACAAAAGCTTACCATTCCAGGGCCTTCAAGAAAGCAGGAGCGTACCGTTCAAGGGGTCTTCCGAAGAACTAAAGCCATCCAAGGGCCTTCAAGAAAGCAAGAGCCTACAGTCCTAGGGCCTTCATGCCAGTAAGAGCTTACCATCCAAGGTCCTTCAAGAGGGCAAGATCTTACCATCCAAGGGCCTTCAAGAGGGCAAGATCTTACCATCCAAGGGCCTTCAAGAGAGCAAGTCTCTACCGTCCCAGGGCCTTCAAGAGAGCAAGTCTCTACCGTCCCAAGGCCTTCAAGAGAGCAAGAGCTTACCGTCCAAGGGCCTTCAAGAGAGCAAGAGTCTACCGTCCCAGGGCCTTCAAGAGATTAAGAGTCTGCCGTCCCAGGACCTTCAAGAGAGCAAGAGCTTACCGTCCAAGGGCCGTCAAGAGAGCAAGAGCTTACCGTCTAGGGGCCGTCAAGAGAACAAGAGCTTGCCGTCCAAGGGCCTTCAAGAGAGCAAGAGCTTACCATCTAAGAGCCTTCAAGAGAGCAAGATTCTACTGTCCCAGGGCCTTCAAGAGATCAAGAGCTTACTGTCCCAGGACCTTCAAGAGATGAAGAGCTAGCTTCCAGTCCAAGCGCCGTCAAGAGAACAAGAGCCTACCGTCAAGAGCAAGATAGTGATAATCCAGATTTGCCAAATCCAGTTATTTTATCATGCGATTGAATATTAACAGTAAGTGTACCTGTAGCATTGTATTAATTAGATATATCGATTAAAAATTGTGTTTGTTTACAAATTTCAGGAGATTAAAGATTGCCAATAAGTGTAGGCTACCTAATGAATTGTACTAGTTATATAAATTTTAAAAAATGGCATTCATTTACAAGTTTTAGGTTTTTATTTCCTTTGGAGTTATCCTTATAACACTCATGTTAAAATCATTTCACTTGCGTTTTCGTGCTACGCGATTATTTAACAGAACCAATCACTCGCGTAGTGTGAGGGAAGGTGTATTACATTTTCCTGTTCTTTTTTTAATCTCAAAAATATTATCCCCTATAAGAGAACAGAGTTATTTTTACCCCCCCCAAATAAAAACGTTCCTGCGCCACTGATCAAAATATCAAAATGTAAAATACGGGTCACTAGGTCACGCCCCATGATTTGAGAACCCGCCAGTACACGACACCGTCTCCGTGTATAAACCATATTTTCTGTTACGTGACGTCGCGTAAAGACGGTGCGATATCTCAGCAATTCGGCGCCCTTGTGCAGAGCGCAAATGCACAACGGTGCTAACTAAGCCCGACCCCCGCCTCACCCTATCACCCACTACTTCCTGGAGGTTGACGAAGATTTACGACAAACGCTCCCGGTACGTCGTATGTACAGGCGCAGACCACACAGGCAGAGAGCTGCTCTCTCTCCAGCCCATACCATACCATCCGGTGAACGTACGTGTGGATCGCAAGTTGGAATGTATTATTCATGAGAGATGTGTGCTAGTTATATACACTCTGTTCAAAAAACATTCGGCGTGCTGTTGGTTCTTAAACTTAATATTTAGGAGGGAGAAACTCTAACAAAATAGTTTTCTAGCTAAGCGAGGGACTTTTTTTCCGGAACTGTAATAGTTGGAACTAGATGCAGGTTTAACTAAGTTAGTAAAGAGAAAAGAGCACCAGTGGTAACATCCACCAGTCTCATTTAGTATGGTCAAGAGGGTCGGGGTTCAAATTCCAGTTGGGTGTATTAAAATACTTTTCTTAAACTGCTCTACACTCTCTCTTCACAAAAATATTGTGGAATTTCCTCTAACTCTTACCTTCCTAGTCTCTACTCCATTAGGGTAAGTATGCGGATAACTCAAAACGGGTATTAGGAGTTTAGGTTTGCTTTGAGTCGTGATGATTCGACTACTAATATTAAGATGACCCATATCTCAGACATTAAGATATAGATTCAAAATCATTTTGTTTTTAAATCGTCTCTTTCCAGTGTGGAATTTAGTTGGATTGTTCATAGAATTAAAAATGTTTTAGGAAAATGATTCACTAGTTGTTACAAATTATATAAAAATAGTTACACTTACTAGATCTATCAGATAAAATCAAATCTAGCTTTTAAATTATTTTTCGTTTACATGTGTTTTTTCATTTTTATATACTCGATCACCATCCCTATTCAGCTAGCAATGACCTCCTGAACTCGCAATAACACCTGTACCCTTAGTGATGGTTGAGCAATCTCAGTAGTTTTCACTCTCACTAAGTTTATTCACCATTGACGGAGGGTTTGAGTCCCGATTATGGCCATGTGCATTAAAGGGGTGAGTTTACCCATCCCATCTGCGCTCTAATTCCTGTGAATTTCCTCTGAGATACTCTCCTCATCTTTACCCCTTAGATTAAGTCATTAGTTACCCCAGTGTTTGAACGTACTAATAAGAGATAACATCCCTTAACTTGTGGTAACTTCTATCTCTCCTTAAGCTACAGAAATAAAGTGGTACGCATTTGAATATTTAATAATAAATGGAGCCACGGGAACGTTTACTTGCGGTGACGAGGGAGAGAGTCGTCCGGACGGCGTCCCCCTGTGTCCATCCCCTTGAAACCAGTCCTGTGTTTTCCGTTTGGCTCAGTGTTGCCCGCGTCCGTTTGCATACTCCTCTCTTGGGGGCGGATCTGAGAAGAGGAGGAAGGATGGAGGGAAGGTTACGGTTGCTTAACTCAACCCTTGTGAGGCAGCCAAGGTTGACTTGATCCTCACTTAACCTCTCTCACTAACTTCTCTCAACCAAAACCACGTTACTCTCAAGACGAGGAGGGGTCACATAACGGCACATACTGAGGCAAACCCCCCTCCCCCCCCCGACAATCTTGATCATTACACTTCAGCCTGCTTCAAAACAGTGTCTTGGAAGTGAATTCATTGATTTATATAGCTGTGCTCGAATAAACTATTCAAACTTGACACAAACCAAAACGGTCACAGTTATCGAATATTAGCACCGTCAGTCTGTATATAGCCTTAAGGGCGTAAGAAAAATAAAGGGAGACGTGTACGGAGCTATCTCTGTTAATTGAAATATGGCCCTTAAGAGCCCATCTAACGGCTGACTAACCAGGATTTTAGATAGAAGATTAAGAACCAGAAAACTATTTAAGTTTGTTTTTTGGATTCTTCAACCGACTACAGTGAAGTTGGGAGAAGTGAAATAGTTTTTTTATTCCAAAATAATCATTGTAAGGTTTCGTTGGATTTTTTTAAAATATGGTAAAACGGTTTCAATGGCCTTAGTGCCACTGTTTTTTTAAGGTAAAACTAGCTGTATTATCTACCTGAATTAGGTGTCATCCTTGGGATAGTTGTGCGATCGCATAGTAATAGTATGTGCGACTTGTTGTGTATGTATATAATTCTTCTTGTTGCAATGATGACTGACGCTGACTCTGGTGGCTGGTGTCTCAAGCTCAATTTGAATTAATTTAAATCAGTATTATCAGTATTTGTACTATAAATTTGTATATTAAATTAAATACTAACTGTTTTATCTCATGGTTGCATTAAAATCATCACCTAGACACTCCCATTACTTCCACTTAGATAATATTTATAATTTCATGGTCACTGTACGTAACGGTCATTAATGTAAAAATATTCACAAATTATAGATGTATAGTCAAACATTCATAAAATTCACCCAAAATAAGTTAAATGGTTAGTTATACCTTTACAAGTTAAAATCTATTTATTAACAGAGAAAGTAAAAACCAAAACCCGAAGACATATTTTTACTATCATGGACTGAATCGCTACTGAAAGAAATATTGATATTTGAAGAAATTCAGAAATTAGAATGTGGAAGGCACGCCCTCTTCATTAAAGGCTTATTTAAAACCTCAATATCGAAAATTATCTTATGGGGAGACCCCCCCCCCCCCCCAAAAAAAACCTCATTGGCCAATGTTGTTTTTAAATTGGATCAATGACTGTATTCCTGGATCCATAGCTACCGTCATATGAACTGCTCTAGAATTTTAAATTGTTTCTAGAATTGGCGGTAACCACTGTTAAATTTTGAGAGCACCCTCATTGTTTCATAGCATTTTCGGCTAGTCCCACTTGGGCGGGCTGCTACCCAAAATGTGAACAATGAACACGTTTAAACCAACAAGTCTTTTGAGATGACATTATGAGGAGTGATTGTGTAAGTAAAGAAAAATGACAACCGTGCTTAAAGTTGAAATCTCAGGGCTCAAATCTCTGAACGAGTGTAATTTTTATATGCCAACACAAATAAATACTCCATCAGAATGTCATATTCAAATACGTGTTTGTTTGGATGCTATACAGTGAAACTTCCCTTAACGGACACCTCTGAAAAGCAGATTCTTCTATACAACGTGTATCTAAAACATTGCATCAAACTTTGGCAGGCCATTCCTTGGGTGAAAATAGAATAATTCACATCAGCGACCTAGGGTCCATCTTGAATAATAAGGGCGGTATACACCCCTAAAGATAGAGCTAAAAACGACTGTTGTGTGAAATATTATGAAAACTGCTTAGGGTATTACAACGAATATTTGTATACTACTTATTGAAACCTTGATCATTAATAAAATAAATGTGCTGTTACTGTTACCCAGCCCCATTATGTAAAAAAGGGGGGGTTGTAAGACTTTTTTCTGCAATAAAATATGTAAGAGTAAGTATTACCAATTTTGCCTTAAGATTACAAAACATGGAGTAAAAATTAAAAAAAAGGTGTATTGGAGAAACTGTCTAGCTTTCCCCGTTTCCGAGATAATCACACAAGTTTGAGCTCAGAGACTTATGTATCTAACACAGCTATACTGGCTCTCTACCTGGCAGGAATTAACACTTGTCTTTGAAATCACACATGCATGATTATCTCGGAAACGGGGAAAGCTAGACAGTTTCTTCGAGACACCTTTTTGGTTAATTTTTACTCCATGTTTTGTAATCTTAAGTCAAAATCGGTAATACTTACTCTGAAATATTTTATTGCAGAAAAAAGTGTTACAACCCTGTCTTTTTTACATGATGTGGGTGGGTAACGGTAACAGCACATTTAATTTATTAATGATCAAGGTTTCAATAAGTAGTATACAAATATTCGTTGTAATACCCTAAGCAGTTTTCATAATATTTCACAAAACAGTCGTTTTCAGCTCTATCTTTAGGGGTGTATACCGCCCTTATTATTCACGATGGACCCTAGGTTGCTGATGTGAATTATTCTATTTTCACCCAAGGAATAGCCTGCCAAAGTTTGATGCAATGTTTTAGATACACGTTGTATAGTGGACAGTTTATATTTACTTGGCAAAATAGCTTGGACCCTTACGGTAAAACAACTTACATATAACAGACACGGATACTTCTAGAGACGCATGTTTGTACATATAAATCTCTAAACAGTTGATAAAAATTGAGAACACCAGTCTGTTTACGGTATTTTACTGTAGGAATGTCAGTAATGCCACTGTGCCACGTGGGGTGTGAACAGTCCTGCCTTCCCCCCTCTAATAAAAGGTTCTATAATAATTTACGTGGTAGAAAATATGGTACCGGTACTTCACGATCTTACCTCGTACTCCTTCCTAGCCATCAGTGGGGGGATGTTCTATCAGTCTAGTATGTGCTCGTGAGCACATATGTAGTACAGAAGGCCTACTGTTAAAGTTTCATTTAATTTGTGTATTGTTCTACGTAGTGTGTATTCTGTACAGTAGCCTAAGCTACGTAAAAAAGCTTATATCCTTATTTTACATGAAAGCCTAATATTACATAGTGCATTAATTAGACTGTTGTACAGTGTAGAGCGTCATATATAATAAACTGTGATCAAACAGTATCGTTAAAAATACATATATTTCCAAATAACGGACATTTCTTAATAACGGATTTTTTGGATCCCGGACGGTATTCTGTACTAAGAGAGATTTCACTCTATTCCTTATGTGAGCCTGTACTGAAAACTCTTGTTTAAGGTAATTGCTAGAATACAATGCGTTCTTGTGGCAAGTCTTGGTAATCAGATGCATCGATACGCGCAGAGGTATAATATACAGTGGAGCGTCGTTAATCCGGATCGATCGGGACCGGACCCATCCGGATTACTGAATTGTCCGGATTTTCAAATGTGCTTTCAATAACTGTATACATACGTAATGTATTGACTAGAGGATACATGACGCTCGGGAGTCTACTGTATTGCAAAATAGAGGCTGAAGGTTTCGAAAAATACAGTACACAAAATATTTTAATAAAGTATATTGAATAATAACATGTACATTATGTAATTTAGATTAGTAACTCTACAATACTTTTTAGAAAAAAAAATCTACAGTAATTGATGGAAACTTACTGGGTAAGGACTCTTAATTGTTTTTTGTACAAGACTTGACCTGCTCTCACCACCGATCCGGATTTGCGACGCTCCGGATTTTTGACGTCCGGATTTCCGACGCTCTACTGTATTGCTGAATGAGAAAGCCACGTAAAAGAGAATCATTGATGGCTCAGTCGGTAGAGAGGTTGGCGTGTACAGACGGACAACTTACGTTCAAATTTCTGTCCGGGTTTCTTTAATCTATATCTATGTAAATTAACATTTTGTTTGTTTCGCTGGTGAAAAGTCGCTACTGACTACTTTACTTAAAAAAATCCTACTGGTTAGTAACAATTTTTTTTAGCACCGCATATTACTACCCATTTGGATTATACGCTTATGTACAAATTACACTTGGGGTTTTAGGGATGATTAAGGTAATATTTATAGAAAGTGTGCCCGCATTTGCATTGAAGAAAAGTGTAAAACCATTTTGGAAAAACCACCCTCAATACAACTGACTGAAATTATAACTTCGATCTCCCCGTCATCGGCAGTCTAGTCTATTGTGAGAGTAGCACCTTAGACCATGCGGCCACCGAATTGCACCGAGTATTACTACCCATTCAGGCTATACGCATATGTACTAATTACTCTAATGTGTAAAGGTTGAGGAGGGTTGGATTTAGATTAACTGTATACGCATTTTCATGAAAGAAGAATGGAAAACCATTTAGAAAAATAACTTAAATACACTCGACCAGGATTTGAACCTCGATCACCCCATAATTTCCAGCCTAATATGAGAGAGACGCCTTAGATCATTTGGACATCGAAGCAAGTGGGTAATGACAAATTAAAAACACATATAAAACTCTCAAACTACACGCGCCGGTAGTTCCGTGGTCTAATGGGGATGAATTCCCTCTATAATACCCCTTCATCCCTAACCAGGCTTTATTAAATAACCTTTGTGTTTGGAATAGAACAAGATAAAGGGGGGTTTTCATTTTAAATTAAATTCATTTAGCACCACGTCTTACTACCCGTTCGGGTTATACGCTTTCATTTTAAAGATACCTATTTTTATTTAATGTTTGCGTTTACCTTGTTTTATGATTTATTGACCTAGATTACAGGTCACCGCCACTAACAACACTCAATATTGGTGTCGCTGGCACCCACACTGGGGCGGTAAATGCATTCCATTTGTCAGAGTGTGATGATTTTTAGATTTCAACAACATGACGAGCATGAACATTATAAAACGCGTACATCTATAAAGATAATGAGAAACTAAACTGTGGAGTAGAAACCCTTCAAATGCACTCGGCATCCAAAATTCCGTGTAAGAATCAAGCCCATTTAACTTATCTGGTAAAATATTACTCAAAATGACTTATCTTACAAAAATAAATATTGCTGCTTTGAGCATTTATAAGGTTTATTTCCACTACGCATCGTCTTAATAGTATTATTATTATTATTATCATTATTATCATTATTATTATTATTATGATTAGCACCGCGTCTTACTACCCGTTCAGGTTATCCGCACTTACGCTAATGCGCAATGGTAGGGTGATTGTGAGATGAAATGGAGGACCTACAGTTTAACGTGGGATCCGAACCACGGTGGAGGCCTGGCATTCCACACATTCACAAGTTGTGATTAATACACGTCTTGTCAGAGGTGAAGGAAGGGTTTGGCCATCAGATAAATCTGTGCCGGGACCGAGGATTAAACCCCGGACCCTCAGCACAGAAGTCTGACACCTTACCCCTAGACCACCAGGTCACCGTCTAAATAGTAAATGGCTGGTGTAGTTCTTATCACAAAAGAGGGAGAGGGAATAGCAGACTTAAATTGAAGAGTCGGCTGATTTTTTGTGGTCGGGACTTTACATTCCCCTCCCCCAAGTATATGTGACTATGGGGAATAGAAGTGGTAGTAAATCAACGTACCGCTTCATGGCTCGTTACGATTAGCACCTTTTACTGAAGTGCTGGAGAAATGAAATCGGTACTTGTACAAGGGTCTTGATTTAGGACCTGGGGGCATCATACTTGGGAAACATAGTCACATAAAAGAGGGAAGGGCACCCGTAAAAGCCTTTATTATTTAATTAGCCCTTTTCGAATGTATAAATTTATGAATAGTATTACTTCAATTATTGAATTGTTTAAAATCTTCAACAGTGATATTATTATATTACTGATATTTTTTATAGTTGTTTATAAATCCCTTAATTTTTCTAGATTTATTACAACTAACATTTTTAGCTCCTTTACTATAATAACTTATCAAAATAATAGTGACCTATCACATTTTTTATTTATTTATTCGGGGTGTTATAACTGGACTGATATAATGTTAAAACATGAATAATATATTCTACATAATTGGAGATAGATTTAAAAATTATAATTTCAAATTATTTTGAGCAAACGTTTTGTACCTCTTTTAGGGCAGTATTACACTACTTTAATATTTCAGAAGAAAAACTTATTTATTTTATAATGGAAAAATATTTATTTTATTCAATATATATTTCAAAATCTGAGGCCGTCTTAGATAAACTACTTTATTATCTTACATAACTTCACATTTATTTCAAAGAATGACCAAACAATATACGTAGGACAATATAAATTAAGAGTGGCTAGCTACAGGAACGTGAAATTGAAGTTCTGAAACCATATAAAAATTATAAACATTAATGAACCGAGAAATCTTTATAAAGTAACTCCATTAATTAATAAGAAACACACAGTTTATAAATCTCATAAATGTGGAAGTATATTAGAAAAAATTTTGTTCAAACTATACAATTATATTTTTAACTGCTTTTACGTTTCTACCAGCGCAATTTTCTTTGATAAATCCTGATCGCATAGTATAAATGTTGAGTGTTAAATATCATGCAAACTGTGCTTGATTCTAACTCACGTAGACTTTGCATGATTCTTACGTAGACTATGCTTGGGTCTTACGCAAACTGTGCTTGATTATAACTCACGTAGACTGTGCTTGAGTCTTACTCACGTAGACTGTGTTTGGATTCCAACTCACGTAGACTGTGATTTATTCTAAATCACGTAGACTGTGCTTTATTCTAAATCACGTAGACTGTGCTTTATTCTAATCACGTAGACTGTGCTTTATTCTTACTCACATAGACTGTGCTTTATTCTTACTCACATAGACTGTGCTTGAGTCTTACTCACATAGACTGTGCTTGAGTCTTACTCACATAGACTGTGCTCGAGTCTTACTCACATAGACTGTGCTTGAGTCTTACTCACATAGACTGTGCTATATTCTAAATAACGTATACTTTGCTTGATTCTTACTCACATAGACTGTGCTATATTCTAAATAACGTATACTTTGCTTGATTCTTACTCACATAGACTGTGCTTGAGACTTACTCACATAGACTGTGCTTGAGTCTGACTCACGTAGACTGTGCTATATTCTAAATAACGTATACTTTGCTTGATTCTTACTCACATAGACTGTGCTTGAGACTTACTCACATAGACTGTGCTTGAGTCTGACTCACGTAGACTGTGCTATATTCTAAATAACGTATACTTTGCTTGATTCTTACTCACATAGACTGTGCTTGAGACTTACTCACGTAGACTGTACTTGAGTCTCACTCACGTAGACTGTGCTATATTCTAAATCACGTATACTTTATTTGATTCTTACTCACATAGACTGTGCTCGAGTCTCACTCACATAGACTGTGCATGATTTTGTCTCGCAGGGACTGTAATTAAAAACCCCGACAAAATGCACTTGGAGACGCAGTCTTTTTACGGATTAATGCTAGGTCAGTTTCTTACAATCCTTCCACGTGATCCTGTTACTTTATATGGGTAGTAATAAGTCACTTATAGCCAGCACAAGCACTATAATTACAATGGAAGGTTAAGTGGCAACAGAAATTAATCTCAAGTCTAGATGATCTTTGTTTGAATCCTGGGTTGTGCAGGTGAATATATATAATCCTTTACTGGTCCATACTGTCATCCAATTAGTAAATATATAGGAACTGTGTGTGTGGAATTAAACCCAGGCATTCGGTCTTAGTTTGCAAGTCAAAGCCAATATAATCTGTTTATCAGTACATACCTGTAAAAATAGCCAGATAAAAATGCTATAAAAACAAAAGGATGAAACAAAAATTGGAATAAAATTCTTTTAAGTGCTTCGCGAGTTCACGCGGTTGCAAATCTTACTCTTCCCCTCTCATTTTTTGTAAAAATAAAGTGGCACTTTAGAGTTTTAAATGTTTTGACTACTAAAAAAAAAGGTCTTAGTAAAAACAATTCAAGAAAAAAAATAATAGGGTTGTGTTCAAACTGGTTAAACGTTCGCCCAGTCCTTTTGACAATAAAAGTGAGAAGTAATAGAAATCTCGACGCAAAGCTGTAGAAGAAGTAGCGAACACGTGTTACCTTGTGGCTATAAAACCGATGTCTCTGTGTGTGTGTGTGTGCGTGGGGACAGAAAAATAACCCTTCTCCCCCCCTTCCCCCCGCTTCTCTCAGCCTCAGTGCACTCGGTTTGTGGACGTCGAGACGCGTCGTGGGAAGCATGTGCTACGAACAAGAGGCAATAACAAGAACATGTGACCTAGCTGGGCCATGAACCTTTGTTTGTTCCGTTCTGAAACTTAACAGAGCTGGTACGGGAAGACAGACATCAGAACGACTTGATTTTGAAACTTTTCTTAGCAGAACACGAGCTTTATTTGGCAACAAAATATGCGTGTTGAAAAATCTGGAAGAAAGTCGTTTTATATATTTATATCCAGAGAACTTATGATACCTTATAAAATTATTTTTGAATAAGTCGCAATACATATTTGATCGTTCTACCACTTGTGAGCTACACAGTGGACCTATGTTCTTCAAACCAATACCTCTGTAAATATGATCAATATGCTGTTCTTGACAAGATGTGTACTTTTGCGTGTGTGTAATCTTGGTAAATAGCGAGACATCTTACTCGAAGGTAAATAATAACCTAGATAGCACAACGGAGTTAAGTTAAAAAGTTCAGCTATCAAATCCCTGGTAATTATTTTTAATTTTTATTAAATAATTAGTAAGGGTCTAAGAGCTTGTTTTTTCTTATTCGGGTCAAACTCGAGTCGATTATTTCATAAAGCTCCTGAGTTCTAGTGGATTTCTAGTATATTCATAATTTCAAAATGTTAAAATATTTGTTTTATTTTAAAAGTAAATTAGCATATTTAAAATACCAAGTCAAAACAAATATAAAATGTAAAAACCACATCTTTAAAATGTGAGATTTTAAATATATATTGAAAACAACACATGTTTTTAAACTAAGAATAGCACTCATTTTTATAAATAGTAAATACTTTGAAAAAAATTAACAATTTGAAATATAGGTTTTTAAATTAGAAGTAACACTTTTAAAAGATATTTTAAAATAAAACAACATTCAAATAAAAATATATTAGGAAAATTAAAATTGTTGCAATATTCATGTTTTGTTCATTAAAATTATATTCACATTCACAAAAAGTTCATAAAATTGACGTTTTAACCAGCTAATATTTTCCCAAAATAAGCCTCGTAGCAGCTATAATTACCTTATATGAAAACGTAAGAATCGCAAGCAGTTAAAGATTTGAAATGTTTCACATTACGTTTATTATTCCTTAATTAATAATCGTTCATGATCACTTCCATTATTCTAAAATGACATGTATTTCAATTCAATTTTTAACGCTTGTAAAAGTTGATGTTCATAGTTTATAATGAAAAATAAGATGCTAAAATAATATTTCTATAAGATAATATGAAATAGTGAGTGATTTATTTATTTATATTGTGGTAAGTTTGGTTAGATATTTATTGCAATATTGATCAACATTGATTTTAGACAGGTTATTCATATAATTCTATAGTTAAATAGAAACTAATGCTAGTTTTGTAGTTGTATGTACTAACGCAAATTTAAATATAACTTCGAAAACAATCAATGTGTATTCTCAGTGATGGGTTTTTAATTTAATCGAGATTATAGTTCTAGAAAGGGATCATGTAAAAATGGTAAGAATAAAGATTATTGAAATATTTAGTGATTTATTTAGCTATTGTTATTTTCATTGCCTCTTTGTGGCAATGCAACTTCAATCGAGAATAATTCAAAATGGACGAAAATATCGAATTATTTTGTCGACCGAAAGTAGTTTTAGAGCTCTATTACGTTATTAATATGAAATTTGATATTAATTTTAACAGTTTGTTAAGTTACTGAATGATTTTAAGTAGAAATGGCGTTATTGTTTAAATTAAATAGAATATACATATCATTAGGTTTTAAAAAAATTATATGAACTGTACGCTAGTTATTATTATTATTATTATATTATTATTATTATTATTAGCACCGCATCTTACTACCCGTTCGAGTTCTACGCACTTACGCTAATGTGTATGGTAGGGTGATTGTGAGATGAAATGGAAGACGTACAGTATAAGGTGGGATCCGAACCACGGTGGAGGCCTGGCGTTCCACACAGTCACAAGTTGTGGTCAATACACATCTTGTCAGAGGTGAAGGAAGGGTTTGGCAATCAGATAAATCTGTATCGGGACCGAGGATTGAATCCCAGACCCCCAGCACAGAAGTCTGATACCTTACGTACACCTGACGGTATATGGGTTAGTTAGTTACTTCAAGAGAAATTTAAAAATTACGAGCCTACAAAACTTTCGATCTCGAGCCCTAGCTTTAATGAAGAATTAGGCTCGAAGCCTGAAATCCAAGTATTCTCATAGCCTAAAATTGGTATCTTTTGTGATATTTTTAAAACCCATTTGTTAACATGAATTCGGTTCATAAGCATATTAATTTAATCTCGTTTTATATCTCGATACCCTATCCATTCTATCTATATCATACTAAGATAGCTGGGTAGGAATGAGTAAGGTATGACTTTATAAGAGATGTACCTGCATTGGCATATTAGGAAAATGTAAAACATTTAGGGAAAAAACTTCATACCTTGACTTACCGGGCACTATAAAAACAGATTATAGACTACGAGTCTAACACTTAGCCCGCGTGGCCACTAATGCAACTAAAATAAATAAGTTTTTTAAAATTATTATATTAAATGAATATTACTAAAATGGTTACTCAATTTGAAAACAATAGAAAACCCAGAAGTGATGCCATAATCGAGTCTCGAAGCTAAAACTACAACTTTTTCCTTTGCGGCCTCAGCGTGCGTCTTTTTTTTTATCCCCACAAGATGAGCCCCTCCCTTCCACTCACGTACGCTACATACACAACACACACTAGAAGACGTGATCCATTTAAAGAGGAACATCTTGTATCGAAGTAAGAGGACCAAAAAAATATATTGTGTGCAAGAAAGAGAAAGAGAGAGAGAGAGATAACAGACAAACCTTCTCCCCTAAAGTTGTGGCTTGGAAGACAACTCCTATCTCCCTCTGTCTTGTCTCACCGTCACACTCGGTCATGTAGATGTCTGTATTACCCACCTTCGTAAAGTACCTGACTCACGTACGCGTCTCTATCTTAGTATAATTCTCACGTCCAATCACACAAATCCAATTTTCAAATGTAGTTACTGTATAGAGAGGTTTCAAGATTTTTTTACCCCTCCCCTCTTCCTCCTTCTTCTTCTTCTTCTCCTCTTCGCTTCTATAACCTCCGCGTTTGTCTTGTTCTCTCTCCTTCCCGCGAAACGCTCTGTCCACGTCCAATGAAACGTTGAGGTTAGGTCGGTCGTGTTTGTCCTTATACCGCGTCGGAAGTGTCAGGAGCCGCTAGGGAGCGCTAGTGTTGTCTTGGTGTAGGGATCAAGTCGGTGGGGAGTTTATAGGAAGGATCGTATACATTCTTGAATGATTTTGAGTGAATAGGGTATTGTTTCTTTTTTTTACAAACAGTACTTGTGTAGAATTTTAAATTAACTTGAGATTCAAATAAATTGAAATGTTTATACATATAAAGACAACTAGAGCTTAAGTTGTTTGAACATCTCACAACAACTAGGAGTAATAGATATCTAAGTAAATGTAATTAATATCAATAGTGGAATAAAAAAAATTAAATAATTGCTTGAGTCTAGTTTCTTTACTATCATTATAGAATTATATAGATCCCTCTCTCTCCCACACACGACTCACTTCCTTTTCGTGCTACGAATACTTAGTATTATACTAATAATTAGGCTTTAGTTGCTTCCACCAACTTTAACACTAAACCAAAATTAATAATTAATTTTACGTAATTGTAATAGACTACTTTTTTATTTGATTTGTATAGCTTTCATTCATTTTACAATATATATATATATATCATATTAAATATTTATTTTATTATTTTGACAAATCAATTTTATTAAAACATTTAATAATATGTAATATTGTATAAAATTAGCCCATTCATTAACCTTAAGAGCTATTTATAGACTATTTGATGGAACTTTAATAAGGAGTTGTTTCTGTTCAAACAAGAATGCTAAAATCTATAAATACACTTGATTTAAATTTTATGTACATAATAATTACCTTGACACAACCAAATTAACGCTGCCCATCGAATTAGGTTAATTTACCGTACTAAAGCCTTCACTTATTAATTACCTTCTCGTAAAACTTATTACCATATTAATTAAGAAAATAATCACATGATGAAACTATTGTTCAACCAGACTGTCGTATCTTGCCTTGCATTTACAAAAGGATTATTTTTTACTTGGTTCTGATGAGCGCTCAGAAGTACTAGCAGATGTTGTTTTGCTCTGTCCTTAGACTGTAAAACATACGTAATTAAGTGTAAGTCTTGTTGAAAACACAGTTTTTTATATCTTACTTTGAATATAAAAAAGTTAAATAACTATTCCCTTGCACGTTTTTTTTAACCAACCATGGATTTTAACATGTATTTAACTTCGACAAAAATGTTCATTGTTAAATATCAAAATAGGATATTTCGAAGCTAAGCTACGGATGAAAGAAATTGATATGTTAACCAACGCATAATATTTAGTAATTATTATAATACCTTATTGGGGCACTTGTTAATATTTGAATACAATTTATAGAAATATTTAATATATATACATTTGTTAGAAATTGAGCTAAATTTAATACCACAGTCACGAAATAAACATTTTACTAAACCATCAATAATTAATGTAAGGATATTGTAGTTATTTCCGTTTTTAAGTGATACAAAAATAACACAATTTTTTGAAGGCGTCCTGGTGTTCTAAACAGTGACCTCCTTCATTATTTTGAAAGCGAATATTTTCACGGTACTTCACGAGCTCTATGGCTGGTATATATAAAAAATGGAGATAAAGAATAAGAGTGAAGAGGAAGTTGTAGTGATAAATGATGATAAACATGAGCCCAACGCTGTGATGGACCCCAAGAATAGACTCTGCAGATTCTCATAAAGCTACGAGTTTTGAAATCATTGAAATTCATGAGGTATAACCAACCAGACGGCTACATTTAGTGAGTCATATTTCACACATTAAAATGGTGAGCAGGTATATATCACTACACTATGATGTGGAATATATTATGGGACTCCTAAGTGAATGCTTTAAGCTATCATGTTTCTTAATATGATGAACAAAAATATATAAAATTTTAAACATGATATTCACTTGATAAATAACAAGTGAACAAGAATTTGTGATTGATAATAATCACAACATTTAAAAAGTTTTGTGTAGTTTTTCAGACACAATGTTGGCCATTTAATTGTTTGATGTAGTCAAAAACAAGCTTTAAAACGTTAATTATTTTTAACGAAAATTAGTGAATTTGTCATTTTAAATACTTTAATAATTAATAAGAGCTTACATCTAAGAAATTGTTACTTTCAACCAATTTTATTTGAAAATTATTAACTTGGTATTTAATTCTATAAACCCGGGAATAAAAAGTTAAGGATATATGATTTACTACTCGCACTGGTGGTGAAATGATATAAGGCACAAGGTAATGGATAACTTCTGATTTGGAGGTTGAGTTCCAATTAAAATTCCCTACTAGTTGTTTAATCAATGTTTTTTCAAGTACGCTCAAGGGTCAGAATACTTTTAGGGACATATTTTTCAAACACATAATTTTAGCTTAAGAAGCGGCAATATGAAATATTGGGATGAATTTGGATTACTTTTAGGTAATCGATTATTTAATGTCACGCAAAGACAGATAATGTGAGAAAGTTACAGTCCAAATTTATTTAATATTTTAATAAATACAATGTTTCAAACTAGCATTTATGTAACATTCAGTTCTCTTAAAATGTTTGTTTTCCTTTCTTAACACTATAAGCGACCAGATATTACGGCATGCAGTACTAGGCGAGCACCTAACACGCCTGAATTTAATTCATATTACACGAGTTAAATATCTGTATTGTGCTTACTACGCTTAAGTGATATCCGCATAATTATTAGTTACACTAAAAGTAGGCCTTGCCAAGCCAAGATTCTCAACTTTGAATCGAATTCGAATCTTTGCTTTCTAACGTGAATCAAATCCGAATAAAATATTTTATAATTAAATTTAATCAAATCCAAATAGAAAATTAAAGCGAAATTATAGAATTGAATTAGTAAAAAAATAAGATCACTAAACCGGGTTTAATATATTAATGTATTATGCATTTTAAGAAATGCGCAAGTTTCTATAGTTAAATCAAATAAAGGAATTAGTTGTTTTTAGCACTGCTTCTTACTATCCGTTTGGGTTGTACGCCTATGTACTAATTATACTATTGTGTTAGGGATTAGGAGGATTGAATTTAGAGGAAGCTGGATTAGCGTGGAAGGAGACTGGAGAATCATTTAGGAAAAACAACCCCCCAGTGCAACCGACCAGGATCGAACCCTGATCTCCCCGTCTTCAGCAGTCTAGTCTATTGCGAAACAAATAACTTTAACCATGCTGCCAACGAAGAGGGTAGTGGATTTAGGTAATTATTCAAAAGTTTCTGACTTTGATTGAATTTTGAATTAAATTCCATCCTCTGAAATTTAGAATCTATTTGGATTTAAAAAATTAAATCCGATTAAAATGTTTCACATATTAAGTTTTGAAGTTTCAAATCGGATACAAACTCTAGCAATATCCCGATTCTGATTAAAAATGTCAAAGCTTCTCATAGACTTAACTAATAGGGTAGGGATGAATAAGGTAAACTTTAGAGGAAATTCACTATCAATTTATGAAAAACCACGTTAAGTACACTAAGCCGGATCTGAGCCATGATCTTCCCACCACCTGCCAACCAGACCCTACGTAATTTACACCTTAGCCCACATACCCACCGATGTGTGAGAGTTCAATACATACTAGCTAAAAATTGGATTATGTACAGTACCTACCTGGATGTTTTTCTTAGCTCAAACATTGTTGACTACAGCAAGAAAACTTATTATTATGAATAATTCGCTTACCAAACTTTAGTGTAAATATATTTTGCCAAATTCCACCGGATTATAAACTTATTTGATTTATTCGTGAGTCTATTTATTGGACCCGGTTGAAAGAAGACGTAATTCTCTGAGCCTTTCGAGTTTTTAAACTTTAAGAAAATTACTCCCAATTATTTATTTTTTCTTTCTTCGAGCACAAAGATTAAAATTAAATGGGGAGGGCGACTTCTGTTACATACAAAACAAGACGATATAGAAACAGAATCAAACAAAACAAGAAATGTTAGATTTTTATTTTTTTTTCATGGAATGGGAATTTTAATGGGCAATTCCAATAAAGTATTCCCAAAATAACGCTGACTATTCTAATGACCGTACGTTTTAACGCATAAAATGTATTTCGGTGACTTAATTATATTACCTAAGGAGAGTGTTACTGAGAGCATGGTCCTCGGACCATTAATGGTCCGCAGGATCCGAGGAAGTTTTGTAGTAAAAATTAACTAACGTAGGTTTATCACATATAATACCAAAAAAAATTTAATTGCAAAAGATTAAATATAAAACATCGTCATAGCTTTCAGCCTTAGTAAATTTAGAGCATTAAAGTATGACATATGAACTCACACTTTCAACTATCCTGACTCAGCAGTCGAGTATTCAGACTAGTCGTGTTTTTAAACATCAGTTATTATTATTATTATTATTATTATAGCACTGCGTCTTACTACCCGTTCGGGTTATACGCACTTACGCTAATGTGCAATGGTAGGGTGATTGTTAGATGAAATGGAGACCTACAGTTTAACGTGGAATCCGAACCACGGTGGAGGCCTGGCATTCTTCACATTCACAAGTTGTGATTAATACACGTCTTGTCAGAGGTGAAGGAAGGGTTTGGTAATCAGATAAATCTGTGCCGGGACCGAGGATTGAACCCCGGACCCTCAGCACAGAAGTCTGACACCTTACCCCTAGACCACCAGGTCACCTTAAACATCTGTTGTTTTGCCAATTAGCATAACATAGAGCAGTGTCAAAACTGATGTCTTATGGGAGACACCCCTACTTTATGGATATATAACAGTTAATTTTGGACTGTAAGAGAAATTAAAAGGGGGGGGGAGGGAGCAAACAGACGTATGCCAGTTGCTAGTGGGGCTAGTACAAAGTTCTATACATACTCAGCTACCAAGTCTAACCAACTTTTGGGGAAAATATCCTGCAGTTTGTGTTACTGTTAAGTACAGAGGAGGACGCCCCAACCCATCCTAGAAATCAGAGTTCGTTAGTAACTCTAGCACAGCGCCAGACAGCTGGTGTTTTATACCAGCTAGGGTTATGACAGTGACGATAGGTCAGGGCACGGACTGCTGAGTAGGGACATTTGATAGCTTGAGTACTTTTTTTTTTTTTTCAAATTCTATCAATTAGTTCAAAATCCTACATCAAATTATACACTATTAGTTTAATTAATCTATTTCAATAAACCAGATTAAACGAACTCCACATATATTTGCCACTACCTATCCATCACAAAAAGCCCATCCTGACACGTTAGGCCCATGGACCGGGGGTAGTGACAATATAATCATAAGTTCTTTCTGTACTCTACTTTCTCAGTGGACAAAAGTAATGTGGAAAAGTAAGACTATACCAGCCTAAATCAACAAATCTAAACAATTATTTTTCAAAAATCATGATGTTTATATTGTTAAAAATAATAAAAACAACTAACACTTAAATAATTATTCAATGCAATTTATGATATTTTTGTTCAAATTTTTATTTAATAAATTGATTTTTGTCTTGAATCAATATTTGTAAAGTGGGAACACCTAAACATATAGTTTTTCTTGCATAACCTTTAAACCCCCCCACTCACCTTAGTCACAGGGCTCCGGTGGTCCTCTTGCTCGCATAGCTTTCATTTGGTGGTACCCCATCTCCAAAATTTTGAGAAGCACTGGTATAAAGATAGGATAAAAAAAGGGTGAACATTAAATTGGAATGGAAGAGAACTCGAGTTAAGATCCGTATTTTTTGCAGTTTTTATGCCATTAAATTTTTTTGCCCAAAATATATAAAATATTGCTTCAGTTAATAATATTATATATATATATATATACAGTACTTTATTTTTCTACACATTTAAATGTCAACAGTTCTTGAATATTTCCCATGAGCATCGCTGCGGTCCGACACTTTAGCTTAGTCGGAAGCGTGTCTGTCTACTGAGATGAAGATCCTGTCAATTCCCGGCATGGTTGAAAAACGTATCATTGGTGAAATGTGGATTTCTCCTTTCATAGAGATGAATTACCGGGTGAGGGGTCATCTGTTCTAGATTTATATTGGCTTTAGGTCGTGTGCTAATATAATCAGTCGGTTCTGAAAGTGTACGTTGAATACCTCAAATAAATTAAAAATTAAAATGATTATAGCTGCATTTGACCATAAGCTTTATAAATTAGGAAAAAAAAAGTTGTGGTCAAATTAAGCATTGCCCATGATAGATATTAAAAAATGGTTGAAACTATTATATGTAGGAAATTAAATAAATACATCTAACGGAACAACATTTGATTTATTTTGTAAAATAAAAATAATCTTAAAGAATACGGACATTTACTAACGTAAAAATAATTTTATCAGTTGTTCTCTATGGGGGTGAAACATGTTTTCTTACCTTACATGATGAAAAATAATTTTGGTATCCGAAAACAAGGTACTTAATAAGATATTTGGTCCAAAAATGGACGAGACTAGTAGGGAGTATAGGATATTACAAAATGATGATTTACATTCCCTTTACTCATCACAAGACATTGTTAGGATAGTCAAATCTCTCAGATTACGATGGGAAGGAAACGCAGCACGAATGTTAGAATTTAGAACCGTGTTCAGGATATTAACTGGCAAACCCAATGGGAAAAGACCATTGGGAAGACCTAAGACGCAGATGGGAGGTTAGCATTAGAATGGACCTGAAAGAGATAGGGTGTAATGAGGTGGACTGGATAGAACTAACTCAAGATAGGGATAAGGTGTAATAAGGTGGCGTACTTTCGTAAGTGCGACAGTGAACTTTTGAGTTCCTTATGCTATATATACATATATATTATTTTATTTTTTGAGGGTACCGCTTCTTACTACCCGTTTGGGTTATACGCTAACGTATTAATTATGCTAGTGGGCTTAGGAATTAAGAAGGTTAAATGTAGATGAAGTGTATCCGCATTTTCATGAAGGTTTAGTGGAAAACCATTTTAAATATCCACCCGCAGTACACCCGACCATGATTCGAACCTCTATCTCCCCGTCATTGACAATCTAATCTAGTACGAGAGTAGCGCCTTAGACCACACGACCATCGCAGTTGGTCTAGTGCTTTAGATTAATTAAGTAATTAAATGTAAAGAACAAAGCATAGTCATGGAATTTATTTGCATGGTGCTAGAATAAAAGATGGACGAATGTTCGAGAAATTAAATGGAAGTAATTAAAATATAGTTAGCTCTCGTCCACCCAGACCAATGAGTGTGAGGTGTTGCCCAGTTATTCTAAAAATACGGATAATCAAGTTTAATGGTAAATTTAAGCTTCCATCACGTCCTAAATTAACATTTCCTCAATAAACAGGTTTATTTAAAAAATATTTTGTGATGTTTGCCAGACTACAAGATCAACAGCGACCCTTCAGAACACCGCAATTTGCTCGGAAGCCTAGTTCAAACGCGGCTGGGAAATGAAAACAAAATATTCGGATGAACACACGGATGAGCCTCCAACCGGTTAAACCACGCACAACGAATCGGGAATTTATTGCCCTCTGCAAACTGCAAAGACTCTGTAGACTAAACAAATGAGGTTGGGGAGATGATTAGGAATGTAATAATGGAAACAGTATGTTAATAACAATACACTCGAATTTGAATGTAAATAATGTGCGTAATGTTTGATAAAGTAATGGAGACTTTCTTTCATGTTTATCAATAGCGAATCTTCCTTTGACTCAAATTGATAAACATAGAATTTAGATAAGTATACATATATATATTGGTCTAAATTGTGTATATATGTGTATATAATTGTGTTTATAGATTTACGTCTAAATTGTATGTATATATATAAAACTGTCTGTATATAATATATATAGACTATCGAAGATATATTCTTGTTTAGATTATATATATATATATATATATATATAAAACATTTTTTCTGCAATGCGTTGTTTTCGAGATATTTTGCTGGGAAGTTTTCAAATGAACAACCTGTATATCCATATTTATAGGCCAATAAATTATTTAGATGTACATGTATATATTGTTCATATGTTTATAATGGATATATATCCATTATAATATATATTATCCATTATAAACATATGAACAATATAACGATATATATCCATTATAATATATATATTATCCATTATAATATATATATATTATCCATTATAATATATATATATATTATCCATTATAATATATATATATTATCCATTATAATATATATATATTATCCATTATAATATATATATATATTATCCATTATAATATATATATATTATCCATTATAAACATATGAACAATATATACATGTACATCCAAATAATTTATAGGCCTATAATGGATAATATATATTATAATGGATATATATTTAAGAGGTTTTCAAAATGCTCTCCATTTTGAGCTAAACAATGATATAGTTGATTTTCGAATTCCCTTATAGCTTTTCGTAGGGTTGCTTTTGTAATACTTTTACATGTCATTGTTATACTATTTTTTTTAACTCTTCAATATTTGCTGGCTTAGTCCTATAAGAGAAGACTTTTAATGTCACCTTAAAATATGTAGGGGCGTTATATCAGGTGACCTTGTTGCCAACTCAATAAATGGTCCTCTTCTATCAATCTATTGCCCATTAAATCTCTTGTCTAACCATTGAGGAACAAGCAGTGTGTTGTGAGGGTGGCTCCATCTTGCTGAAAATGTAAAAGATCTTCATCAAGCTCCATGTTTCCATGATTGTCTAGTTGACTTTCTAGGGCGTGAACTATGAGAGGATGAATAGCTTCTTCAAGTATTTCCAAGTATTGTTCCCCTGTAAAATTTCCGTCAATAAATATCGAACCAATAATCGTGTAATCTAATATACCTGCCCAAACGTTTATTTTTCTGGCCATTGTGTGTGTCCGTGATTAAAAATACGAGGATTTTGATCACTAAATACGAGGATTTTGATCACTCCAATAACGATAGTTGTGTTTATTTAGAAAACCATTTAAGAAAAAGTTGCACTCTTCAGAAAAGCAGATACATTATAATAACAATCGATTAGCATTCAATAATTCGATCATTTCTTCGCAAAACTGCATTCTCCTATCAGGATCATCATCGCTTAATGTTCGATGTACCTGCATTCTACATGGATGAAATTTATTTAATGTTGATGTCCATGAACCGAAACAATTGATACCCCAATAGCTTTAGACAATTCTCGCACTGAACTTTTGGGATTTGACATATAAGTGCCCAAAATTTCCACTTGAGTTAATTCACTCAATACTGTACGCACAGTCCGTTTTTTGTTTGCGACAGATCCAGTTTCTTTGAATATTGAAACAAGATCCAAAACATAACTATGTGATACGTTTCTAACCTGGTGTCTTTGGTTGAATGTTGTTGCTGTTCTTCAAGCACATTGATCCTCGGCTACGTACAGAAAAATCATTTCTCCGGACTGTAAACCATTTTTCAAGATTGGCTGTTAACAGTAAACCAAACGAGACAACTAATGGATTTTAAATTGGAATTGATAGTAAAAACAATGTTTTGTTTACGATCTTACACACAAACACTTGTACCTTCCCAAGTTATGTTTGAATAGGCCAAATTCTAATGCCGCGCCTGGTGCCGGCGACTCAGAAACTTGTGAGGGTCATTTCTCGTGATAACTTTTACTTTAAAAAGCTTGAAACTACCATTTTGAAAATGGCACAACGTGGTCTACAGGAATATGTAATAAAAAATAGGGAGTCTCGTTAAAAAAATCAATGTGATCTTAACGTCAACCTTAGTAACCTTAGCAACACCACCCAAGGTCATGCCAGCCTTACCACCATACTTTCACTTCAGAACCAAACATTTGTTTAAAACATTTTTTGTGCAATACGTAATTTTAGAGATAGTTTTCAAATGAACACCCGGTATATAAACTATATATATATATAAATTATTTTACATACATATGTGTATACTGTATATATATATAGTCATAGATAGGTACATAAATATTTAAAATCTTCTAAAACATTGGAATATCTTCATTTTTAATTTAGTGTATTAACTTGGTGTGCCAATTATTAAAAAATATATGCGTTTCCTGAAGAAAAGTTGTAATTACGAACCAGGAAGGCTACCAGCAACCATGGTCATGCAGCCTAAGGTGTCAAAACTCGTGTCAATGCTGTTAACAGGAAGATCAAAGTTCAAATCTCATTTGGGCTCACCGAGGCTCTATTTTTTTCCACATATTATTCTTACATTCTCTCCTACTAATACGCTAATGCTGACACATTTTCTTTCATAAATATCCTCCTAGTGCTCACTATTTATATTAAAATGTTAAGGAACTTATCACTAAAAGTACAAAACAACAAAAGAGACTCATAATGGTATTTTAGTATCATAGCATAACACATAAAATAAAGTCTTGATTTTTTCTTAGCGACTCTTTATTTTGGTTAGAGGTACATAACTAAATCGGCATCCCTTTCAAATGAAGAGGGGAAAAAAACCACATTGTGTAAAAAAAAAGAACCCATCGTGAATGAACTCCTACTTTCCGAGTCGGGCCCAAAAGCGCTAAGTTCCCCACCCACTGGTCCCACGCTTGTTAAACGAAACAATGAAATATTCATCGTAAAATACCATAGAATTGATTGTTCTCGAGTGGACGGGTTAAATCCTGGAGATAGTCATATTGAACATCCTATTATATGCGGGGAGTTTCTCCTGCAAAATTAGATAATCTACCGTTTTAATGGTTTACTAAAGCCCTTTGTACGAATTTCAAATCTTCGGAATGGTTTCGCAACATGTAATGTTTCGCAATCACATAGAAAAAAAAATCTCTGTGCCCCCTTCTTTTTTAGTATCATACCATCGGTAACATTGTAAAACTGCGTATTGGATCGATATCGATGAGATATTATCACACAACAATAAATCTCTCGTTTAATTCAGCCAGATACTTCCAAATACTATTACTAGTGGATATAGGCCAATCTCACCTGATAAAATGCTGACTTTGCCGATTGATTGTTTACACACACACACACACACTCGTGCTCTGGAACTTTGTAAAATGGATGGCCTCGGTCTGATAATTATCCCCTATATAATCTCCACTCGTATTAATAATCGCTTCGCAGGAATTGTAAACAGTTGCGATTGTATACGCACCGTATATACACAGCCCTCCATAAAGAGAATTAATATATTCAGTCGCCTGCAGCCTAATGAATTATTAATATGTGCACTGTTCAATTTTCTATAATGTTGATGATTGTGTTAGGCTCGGTAAAAGAGTTTTAATATGACACTCCACGGGGTGTAAAAAGAATTAAATTAGGTTTTACCGATTGGTGGTATAATTATTATTGTAGAACATACACATGTACGTTATGTATATATAGGTATACCGAACGCTTTGTAGTTAAATTTGTATGCAAATGTGTGTTTCGTTATTAAAATGTTGTTATTTTCATGCCCGGACCTCTATTTGAAATTATGAGGCATAACACTGATAATATTAGGCTATTGATTTCATTCTCTAGGGATGTTTGATTGAATAAAGTAGGGTAATGCGACTGCTTGTTTGATATATTCCTGCTTTTACAAGCTAGTACTACATTTCAGAATCCCCAAAAATATGTTCAAAATAAAATATAGCTAATATAAATGAAAAATATATGTTTAAAAAAACTGTTTAAATGATATTCAGCTAAATTTTTTCAACATGTTTTCTTGAGATATTGTTATAGTAAAGTTTTTTTCTCAGCATTTTACTTCATGGGAAATTTTACCTGAAACTTATTCTCAAGAATATATTATATACATTTTTTTTTTCGTGGATTTCTTTCTTGCATTTTACCCTACTCCCTTCTGCCTGAAATTTGCTACAACGGGTTCATGCGCGAAGCTAAGAATGGAAGTGGAAAGAGATTCATTCTTCTGAAATACTTGAGCAAAAACTTTACTAACTTAACTTCAAAAAGTGTTCTGCAGATAGACCACGAGTAAAAAGTTGGATTTTTTTTTTTCCAAAATACAAACTTATTTTCAGGCTTTGTTGGTTTACTTTGCAATTTCAGCTGTAATGTTGTCAAAGTCAGAAGTACGTTACACAAACTGTTGTGTTTTTTTTCTCTACGTAAATTTTCAAATAATTTAAAGTTTCAGAACGTGTGTCAATGAAACTTGTTTTGGAAGCGATTCGTGGCGTATTGTTGTATTCTAGTTTTTTTTTATCGCTAAATATATATTTTATTTTAACTCTTTGGTTTATATTCTCGTATATACTATTCCAAAACAATTTAATTTATGTGTAATAGTTAATATTATTATAATCTTTCAGAAACAACCGCCACAGTTCAATTTCCACAGAAAGGCCCTTATAAAATACATGAAAGAAGATCTAGTAACATTTTATAGCTGTCAGATAAGGCTTTTACTATGAAAATTGGACTATAAATCCGGATAGATGTATGATCAATAAAAGGCATTAAGCTCTCATAAAAAAATGCCACCGTTGAGGGAGGGGCTTGAGTCCCAGTTTGGGTATTTGGGGGTGGTTTTCCATAGTTGATTTTACAGTTTTTTCCCATCGTGTCTCCTAGCTGGTACCGACACATTTACTTTGAGATTCCTTTCTCATCCATACAACTTAAATTAAGTCGTTAATGATCCTTGTGTTCTAAAGTACCACTAAAAAAAGTATAGAATGGATTTTAATTAATTACACCAGCACCCGACTAAAGATTAAAAGTCACAATACGCAAAGAGAAAAAAAAGAAGAAAAAAACTTAACCTGTACACGTACAAGCAGTTAAGATGCTCAGGGCTAGAAGCAGGCATGCCTGAAAATAAATGTGTTTTTATTAATAAAGAACACCTTTGATGCTCATCTTTAAAAAAATGTACTTAGCTTCGCACGAACTTTCTCGCTCTATTGTTTAAAAATGGAGATATTTACTCAAAACTCGTAATATAATTTTCACTAGCAAACCCGAGAACAAATTTCGCTATACATACGTAAAACATTTTTTGACTCAAGGTTTCAAATTTTATAATTTTATCTTAAATGAATTAACGTCTTCATTTGTATATTTGGACCAATAAAAATATTGATATTGGGTCTCCAAAGGTCAACATTTCATATTAAAATTTTGATTTCTGGTTAAAATTTTCGGCATTTTATTAGGGATGCACATCTTATGGTTATCGTATTGCTATTAAATTTCTCTTTTATAAATTTTGGCCAGTAAAATAGGTAAATATTGACTATTGAGTCTAAAATGAGAGAGATAGATCATTGCTGTATAAAGGGCGAATCCAGTATAGGGGCGGGGACACGCGACCCCTTCAAGAAATTAAACCAATTAAATAAATAAGTCCCTACTAGTTTTATTATCACGTGCCTCACTAACCAGATTTTATTTTTTTAGTTGTTATTGGTAATATTACTAAATGATTAACATACGGTAATTATTTGAATACTTAAGGGGGCTACATAGGGGAGCCAATACAGTGTCACTCAAGTGTTCAGCTCTAACACGATTTTGATAAAACTATTAGTAGTATTGAAGTTTGGTCTTCACTGGAATGAATAAAAAACTCTATTCTATGTTTCTATAGATAAGAGAAATCTGTAAACATGGCTTTAAATATGAAATTTTGCCCTTAGAAAAGTCAAAATAAGCGATATTTGAGTTGATTGTTAAATACCTAAATCCAAGCGAAATGAAAGGGCAATATTATAGGAACATAGAATGGAGATTTGTGAATCGAATTACATAATTTATTAGGGGGGTCACAACACAAAATTTATTGGCATTATTATTAACCTGAGAGGTAGCAACTGGTAACATTTTCCCTGTACACTAACACCATCACTCGCCAAAGGACCGGTCAAACTTTGCTCTGAGCGAAGGAGGGGTTAGGAGAAGTGAAAGAATGGCAGACAAGCAGGTTAATCCTTCCCTCGCTTTCTCTTGTTGTTCGTACTTCCACCCGGCTCATCACCTTCGGTAGAACCTTGCAGGTCGTGGCGATCTTTATTGAAAAATACATTTTGACCACATTTTAGTAAGTGCAAGCTATTCACCATTCATATAGAAGGACGTATCCATCTACAAATAGAAATTTTATTTTCTAGCACCCCCGGTATCAAACTAGTGTCCTCTAGATGTAAACACTTAAACGTGTGCTACACAACCTGCATTTTTTAATTACTTAGCTACCATATTTATTAAGAGGCGATTTAAGTGCAATGGAGTGATAAGGTAGCTTAGCAAATGTTCACCTGCATCAGCATCGAGTGAGAATGGGTAAACAACAGGGACAATTTAGATGTTGTGCATCTAGTTAATATTCATATATTTACCTCTTCCTCAAATCAATCCAGTTTCTTGAGAGCCAGAAGCATTAAATTTTATAACCACAAGTGCATGTGTTTAAAGCAGCATTTCCCACCGCCGGGCCGTGGGGCCAAATCCCGAAAAGTTGGTCAAAATATGAAATTATTATTCAATTTGTATGAAATTTAGTACATAGAGGTTTTAAAGGTTGCTGATTGCTAATCAAAATTCAGAATTGAAAAAACAAAATGGTGGACCCATTAGGCAGTTATAAATTCATAAAAGCCAGCAAAATATTCAAGTTTTATTCATTTGTACGAAACTTGGTACCTAGGGGTTTTAGAGGTCACTGATTAAGAAACCAAAGTCAAAATTGCAAAATAATAAAATTACGGATCTAATATGGGGACCATAAATATTTAAACATATAAAATTTAGTCAAAATAACATATAATAGGCCCTACACCTTATTAACCAGGAAAAATTTAAGGTGTAACAAAATAAAAGATTTATTAGAAGAACATAAACTTTTATTTATATTGAAACCATAACCTTTAAAGCCTATGTCTCAATGACCCACAATACAGGAAAAAACCTATTGTTTGTTGGAGTTATACACTAGAATTTAAAAAAAACCTTTTACTCTAGCCCAATAATACAATAATGTACGAAACCGGGTAGAACCATTATTTGTTTTAGTTAAATATTTAAATAGTAAAAGTCATAAACCTTTAAATTAAATAATTATTTAACCCACGAAACCGAGCGAAATCAATTTAAGGAAAAAACTTTGTAAATAGGGGAGAGTGGGGCAAAGTTAACATAGTAATAATATTAATTTTAGCTTTTGATTAATTTTTATTTTTTAAAAAAAATTGCATTTTATTTAAATAGTAAAATAAATTTAGAAATGATTTGGAAACTAGTTACATTTTTTTAAACTGTTTACATTTAATCTTTCTTTACAATTATACTTATGTACTATTTACCTTGAAAATAATTTTAAGAAATTATAAGATATTTGTTTCTGAAAGCATGTGTTTTACACTAAAAAAGAGTTCTTACGCAAGAGATTTCTTCCAATTCTTTAGAAACTGTATTCATATAGGGTTATAGACCCTATTCTTGAAAATATTTGAAATAAAATTACAGCGATTTTAAATTGCATTTGATTTTAAAAATATATTTATTTAAGTTAGAGTATTGACAACAAAAACATGAGCTTCTTATAGAAAACTGTAAAATTTTAAAGTATAATCTATATTGATAAGTAAAACATGTATATTTACTATCTCTTTTGAAGTATTTTAAATTACACAATTAGTGATTTTTTTTCCATATATTGACTCAAATTTAACAACAACTTTCACGCAGAAAGATTTTGCAAAATATTTTATTGTACTATTCAATCAATGAAACTGAAAAAATTAAAACAAAAAAAAATGAAAAACTTAATAATTTAAGAATTAAATACAAAGCGAAATGTATAAAATAAATCTGTATTTATCAATTTTTTTTACATAATATGTAAATGAAAATTATTCATTGTCATCAGTTGAGTTACCTGTATAGTAATCAGAAGATTCTGGCATCAAAAAAGAAGTATTGTAGCCAGCAGCATGACATATAAATGGTTGGTGAAATGAATAATTCAACTACTTCTGGTGACATAGATTTTAGTTTTTTTTTTCAGCAATTTTCTCAAACTTGAAATAAAGGGATCGGATGCTACTAAAAGACGTAAAATAAACACGTCCATTGTTTTTGTTCTGCTACATTTTCGCGCGAAGTCTTCACGATATCTTTTTATATATTTATTACAATATTCTTGCGCATTTCAGACATTTGTCCTATCGGCACTAATGCATTAACTAGGATTTCAGTGCCATGGATTAAAAGTTTATGTAGAGAAGTTGGCATGTTAAACCAGGGATACAAATCTACAAATTTAAGAGCTGTTTCTAATGTGTATTCTTTATATTTAATTAAATCAATTTCATGGCCGCTTGAAATGGCTTGCAATATAACATGAAATCTTTTAATTAGACCTTCATCCACGCCCGTTATAGAAGTGGAAACAGACAAATTTTCAAAAAATTTCCGAGCAGTATTTCCGTAATTCGTACTACCAAATCCAGGCTTTGGTTGATCGACAATAAGTTCTAATTGTTGACGGAAATCTTTTTGAATATTTTTTTTTATATTCTCTGTTTTTCTTTATTTTATTTTCTTCGCACTTGACACTTTTTAATCTCTAGTTTATAGGACAAATGTAAACAACATTCAAATAATCGAATCCACATGTGTAGTGTAGCCAACCTAAACGATAAACTATCTCGATTTATCTTTTTTAATAAAATATCGTCGATATTATTAAAACCTTTGGAAGTTGATTGGCATAAGTAGCAACGTTGAGTGGATACAGTATTGGTAATTGCATTACAAACTTTGCCATCTATCATCGTTAACGCAATTTTATAAGAAACTGATATTTCTTTTCCATTTCTTACAATCTCAAAAGGTACAAATTTTGTCTCTTGTTCTTTAACACACTCAGTTTGTTTTACAGTGTCTTCCGTATTTTCGTGCAAAAATTCAATTTTAATTGGCCGACAAAATCGAGGAGATGAAGGTCTTGGATTTTTGCATTATTAACTTCATCTTAGGATATGATTTGTAGTGGAACAAGTGAAGTGAAAAAAATATTTTCATCTGATTTACTTCCGTCATCATCACTGAATTTTTGTTTATACGTACTTTGGCCAGAGCTGCCATCACAACCCCACTTGCAAATAAAATTCAAGTTAAGAAGTTTTTCAGAACTCAAGCTCCGTTTGAGTCGACAAAATTTGTTTAACTGTATGGTCTAATAAGGCCTGTAGTTTTACTTCTGCACTGCATTAAGTTACAGTGATGCTTGATGTATCGGGATAACATTTACGTTTAGCCTTTAAAACTTCTTTATACGAGGGATACAATTAATAATTATTTTCAAAGCTTATATTTCTCAAACCCTGATACTGACTTCGCGATAATTTCTACTCAATTATAAGTGAAAGAGCGTTATCGCCTGAAATAATGGTTTCTGGAATAAACTTTAAAGATTTTCGATACCTTTGAGCTTTTGATGGGCTGCCCGATGTCACATCTTTCACAACTTCCACAGTATACAATTTTTCTGAAGTTCGAAGGTTAATTTTTGTTGCATAGGAGAGTTCTTCAGTACTTGCCTGGGAACGAATTTCTTCGGTCCACCTTCGCTTCGTTCTTTCGCTGGAATCTATAAATTTCGAATATTGTAATATAACCTACGCAGGGAACATAATTCTCCTAAACTTTGTAGTATATGTGTAGTGAACATGATTTTCCTTTATTTTGTGATCTAGGCCTACGTATAGTGTACAGAATTTTCCTAAGCTTTGTGGTATACGTGTAGTGTTTCATACCCGACTGTGATTTTAAAACTAATATTCCCGTCATCAGCAGGCCACGACGATGATAACACGAGAATGAAGTCTTAGACCAGTGTTTCCCACATTGGGTGATACCGTCCTCCAGGGGTATTTCTAGTTTTGTGAGATGTAAATAATTGCAAGGGAGTTGTACGGTAGCGTATGGGGTTGTACTGATATTGCAGGAATAATTTTATGCTAATAAATACAAGCTATAGAATATTTAACAAAATGTTCTTATATTAAATACTGTGCTTATGTTCTATAATTTTGACAATACGATCAAGTCCTTATTTTTATAACCATTTAACATACATTATGTTTTAACGTGTGTTTTATTCATAAGAATTATAAATTATGCCACGTAAAATGTGCATTTATTTTGTGATCATGTTTTTTTCAAATTAGGAAATATTGACCTGTTGGCAAGATAGTATTTCTGCAAGGTTATTATCATTGATTTCAGAATGCATATTACATTTAACTTGGGGGTGAGGGCTGTAACAGCATCAAATTCTCAAAAGGGGGCAGTAGGTTAAAAAAAGGTTGGGAATTACTGCTTTGAACCATGCATATAGTGAAGTCCCATATAGTTACGGTGACCATATTTCTGACAGTGAAAATCGGGACAACTTGGCAACATTTTTCAAAAGTATCATAAGTGCATAAGCATAAGGGATAAGCATGATTAAGAACAAACATATTCCAAGATTTTTTATTTTTAGTAGTTTAAAAAACATAAATTACAATAATATGTCATAGCTATAAAGCAATATGGGCTACGTAAAAATTGTAGTCAAAACTACTGGACTCATCTCAATCTCTAAGACTAAGTGGCTCACAGTTACAAGTAATTTTAAAGTTTAATAATAAGAGTTTTGAGAAAATTATATTTTGTAAAAATATAATAGGCTATTAAAAATTATGATGTTTTTCTATTCATTTTCTTAATTCTACTAGTTTTCAGTAGATTCAATGATTTAATTTTAAGTTGGATATCTATTTGTGACTTATAAAGGCTGCCATTTTTAAATTCCGTATATAAAATCTATGTGCATTGAATAACATTTGTTTATTCTAGAGGGGTGGACCGGCCGCCCCACCACCACCGCCACCACCACCACCACCGCCGCCGGTTCAAAGGCAAAAACACACGGAGTTTATTCATATACTCTCAATAAAAGTAAAATATTATAAATGTAGCGATTTCGATATTTTTAATTTACTGTATAAACTTTTTTCATCAGTCAGACAATTCATGACATTTTGGTCGTTATTCGGGACGCCGGGACACAGCCCTTAAAATCGGGACGGTCCCGATTTTTTCGGGACGTATGGTCACCGTACATATAGTTAACATTGCATTCCTTCATCGGATGCGTATACATATAGTGGACATTGTTAGCTTTCATCATGTGTACACATATAGTGGACATTGTTACCTTTCATTAGATGTACACATATAGTGGACATTGTTAGCTTTCATCATGTGTACACATATAGTGGACATTGCTAGCTTTCATCATGTGAACACATATAGTGGACATTGTTACCTTTCATTAGATGTACACATATAGTGGAAATTGTTACCTTTCATTAGATGTACACATATAGTGGACATTGTTACCTTTCATCATGTGTACACATATAGTGGACATTGCTAGCTTTCATCATGTGTACATATATAGTGGACATTGCTAGCTTTCATCATGTGAACACATATAGTGGACATTGTTACCTTTCATTAGATGTACACATATAGTGGACATTGTTACCTTTCATTAGATGTACACATATAGTGGACATTGTTAGCTTTCATCATGTGTACACATATAGTGGACATTGCTAGCTTTCATCATGTGAACACATATAGTGGACATTGTTACCTTTCATTAGATGTACACATATAGTGGACATAGTTAGCTTTCATCATGTGAACACATATAGTGGACATTGTTAGCTTTCATTAGATGTACACATATAGTGGACATTGTTACCTTTCATTAGATGTACACATATAGTGGACATTGTTAGCTTTCATTAGATGTACACATATAGTGGACATTGTTAGCTTTCATCATGTGAACACATATAGTGGACATTGTTACCTTTCATTAGATGTACACATATAGTGGACATTGTTACCTTTCATTAGATGTACACATATAGTGGACATTGTTAGCTTTCATTAGATGTACACATATAATGGACATTGTTAGCTTTCATTAGATGTACACATATAGTGGACATTGTTAGCTTTCATCATGTGAACACATATAGTGGACATTGTTACCTTTCATTTGATGTACACATATAGTGGACATTGTTACCTTTCATTAGATGTACACATATAGTGGACATTGTTAGCTTTCATCATGTGAACACATATAGTGGACATTGTTAGCTTTCATTAGATGTACACATATAGTGGACATTGTTACCTTTCATTAGATGTACACATATAGTGGACATTGTTACTTTTCATTAGATGTACACATATAGTGGACATTGTTAGCTTTCATCATGTGTACACATATAGTGGACATTGCTAGCTTTCATCATGTGAACACATATAGTGGACATTGTTACCTTTCATTAGATGTACACATATAGTGGACATTGTTAGCTTTCATTATATGTACACATATAGTGGACATTGTTAGCTTTCATCATGTGTACACATATAGTGGACATTGTTAGCTTTCATCATGTGTACACATATAGTGGACATTGTTAGCTTTCATCATGTGTACACATATAGTGGACATTGTTAGCTTTCATCATGTGAACACATATAGTGGACATTGTTAGCTTTCATCATGTGTACACATATAGTGGACATTGTTAGCTTTCATCATGTGAACACATATAGTGGACATTGTTAGCTTTCAACATGTGTACACATAAGTGGACATTGTTAGCTTTCATCATGTGTACACATATAGTGGACATTGTTAGCTTTCATCATGTGAACACATATAGTGGACATTGTTACCTTTCATTAGATGTACACATATAGTGGACATTGTTAGCTTTCATTAGATGTACACATATAGTGGACATTGTTAGCTTTCATTAGATGTACACATATAGTGGACATTGTTAGCTTTCATCATGTGTACACATATAGTGGACATTGTTACCTTTCATTAGATGTACACATATAGTGGACATTGTTAGCTTTCATCATGTGAACACATATAGTGGACATTGTTAGCTTTCATTAGATGTACACATATAGTGGACATTGTTACCTTTCATTAGATGTACACATATATTGGACGAGCTTTCCGGGTACACACTAATCGGGGCGTACTTTTTTCGTGACCTATATGGACTGTACCGTTCATTATGTTAACAATTGACATTCGTTCTCATCAGTGAACACATATAGTGGACATTGTTAGCTTTCATTAGTGTACACATATAGTGGACATTGTTACCTTTCATTAGATGTACACATATAGTGGACATTGTTAGCTTTCATTATGATGTACACATATAGTGGACATTGTTAGCTTTCATCATGTGAACACATATAGTGGACATTGTTACCTTTCATTAGATGTAAACATTAGCTTATCAGTGAAATAGGGAAGTTAGTTTTTTACACTATATGCATTAGTATTCACAACCATATAGTGGACATTGTTACCTTTCATTAATGTACACATATAGTGGACATTGTTAGCTTTCATCATGTGTACACTATATAGTGGACATTGCTAGCTTTCATCATGTGAACACATATAGTGGACATTGTTACCTTTCATTAGATGTACACATATAGTGGACATTGTTACCTTTCATTAGATGTACACATATAGTGGACATTGTTACCTTTCATCATGTGTACACATATAGTGGACATTGCTAGCTTTCATCATGTGTAACATATATAGTGGACATTGTTACTTTCATATGTACACATATAGTGGACATTGTTACCTTTCATTAGTGATACACATATAGTGGACATTGTTACTTTCATTAGATGTACACATATAGTGGACATTGTTACTTTCATTTCATGTACACATATAGTGGACATTGTTTGCTTTCATGATGTACACATATAGTGGACATTGTTACCTTTCATAGATGAACACATATAGTGGACATTGTTAGCTTTCATTAGTGATACACATATAGTGGACATTGTTACCTTTCATTAGATGTACACATATAGTGGACATTGTTACTTTCATTAGATGTACACATATAATGGACATTGTTAGCTTTCATTAGATGTACACATATAGTGGACATTGTTAGCTTTCATCATGTGAACACATATAGTGGACATTGTTACCTTTCATTAGATGTACACATATAGTGGACATTGTTACCTTTCATTAGATGTACACATATAGTGGACATTGTTAGCTTTCAATTGATGTACACATATAATGGACATTGTTAGCTTTCATTAGATGTACACATATAGTGGACATTGTTAGCTTTCATTGTGTACACATATAGTGGACATTGTTACCTTTCATTAGATGTACACATATAGTGGACATTGTTAGCTTTCATTAGATGTACACATATAGTGGACATTGTAGCTTTCATCATGTGAACACATATAGTGGACATTGTTAGCTTTCATTAGATGTACACATATAGTGGACATTGTTAGCTTTCATTAGATGTACACATATAGTGGACATTGTTACTTTTCATAGATGTACACATATAGTGGAATTGTTAGCTTTCATCATGTGTACACATATAGTGGACATTGTAGCTTTCATCATGTGTAACACATATAGTGGACATTGTTACCTTATCATTAGATGTACACATATAGTGGACATTGTTAGCTTTCATTATTGTACACATATAGTGGACATTGTTAGCTTTCATCATGTGAAAACATATAGTGGACATTGTTAGCTTTCAACATGTGTACACATATAGTGGACATTGTTAGCTTTCATCATGTGTACACATATAGTGGACATTGTTAGCTTTCATCATGTGAACACATATAGTGGACATTGTTACCTTTTCATTAGATGTACACAATATAGTGGACATTGTTAGCTTTCATTAGATGTACACATTAGTGGACATTGTTAGCTTTCATTAGATGTACACATATGTGGACATTGTTAGCTTTCATCATGTGTACACATATAGTGGACATTGTTACCTTTCATTAGATGTAACATATAGTGGACATTGTTAGCTTTCATCATGTGAACACATATAGTGGACATTGTTAGCTTTCATTAGATGTACACATATAGTGGACATTGTTTACCTTTCATTAGATGTACACATATAGTGGACATTGTTAGCTTTCATCATGTGTACACATATAGTGGACATTGCTAGCTTTCATCATGTGAACACATATAGTGGACATTGTTACCTTTCATTAGATGTACACAATATAGTGGACATTGTTAGCTTTCATCATGTGAACACATATAGTGGACATTGTTAGCTTTCATTAGATGTACACATATAGTGGACATTGTTACCTTTCATTAGATGTACACATATAGTGGACATTGTTAGCTTTCATTAGATGTACACATATAGTGGACATTGTTAGCTTTCATCATGTGAACACATATAGTGGACATTGTTACCTTTCATTAGATGTACACATATAGTGGACATTGTTAGCTTTCATTAGATGTACACATATAGTGGACATTGTTAGCTTTCATTAGATGTACACATATAATGGACATTGTTAGCTTTCATTAGATGTACACATATAGTGGACATTGTTAGCTTTCATCATGTGAACACATATAGTGGACATTGTTACCTTTCATTAGATGTACACATATAGTGGACATTGTTACCTTTCATTAGATGTACACATATAGTGGACATTGTTAGCTTTCATCATGTGAACACATATAGTGGACATTGTTAGCTTTCATTAGATGTACACATATAGTGGACATTGTTACCTTTCATTAGATGTACACATATAGTGGACATTGTTACTTTTCATTAGATGTACACATATAGTGGAAATTGTTAGCTTTCATCATGTGTACACATATAGTGGACATTGCTAGCTTTCATCATGTGAACACATATAGTGGACATTGTTACCTTTCATTAGATGTACACATATAGTGGACATTGTTAGCTTTCATTATATGTACACATATAGTGGACATTGTTAGCTTTCATCATGTGTACACATATAGTGGACATTGTTAGCTTTCATCATGTGTACACATATAGTGGACATTGTTAGCTTTCATCATGTGTACACATATAGTGGACATTGTTAGCTTTCATCATGTGAACACATATAGTGGACATTGTTAGCTTTCATCATGTGTACACATATAGTGGACATTGTTACCTTTCATTAGATGTACACATATAGTGGACATTGTTAGCTTTCATTAGATGTACACATATAGTGGACATTGTTAGCTTTCATTAGATGTACACATATAGTGGACATTGTTAGCTTTCATCATGTGTACACATATAGTGGACATTGTTACCTTTCATTAGATGTACACATATAGTGGACATTGTTAGCTTTCATTAGATGTACACATATAGTGGACATTGTTAGCTTTCATTAGATGTACACATATAGTGGACATTGTTACCTTTCATTAGATGTACACATATAGTGGACATTGTTAGCTTTCATTAGATGTACACATATAGTGGACATTCTAACCTTTCATTAGATGTACACATATAGTGAACATTGTTACCTTTCATTAGATGTACGGTACACATATAGTGGACATTCCTTACCTAAATTTATTTCTAGATTTATATTTTATTTCAACTTTATTTGGTTGTAAAAATATATTCAACACTACTTCCCTTGTTTAGACTCTCCACGTAGAGATTGAAACAAACACATTTTACTCGTTGGTAGATATAAGTGAAAGCTATTTTAATCACATACCAACAAATTAAACTCATTTTTAATGACTTGTGTAAAAGCTACATCCTTACAAGCTTATTGATAGCTATTGTAATATATTTTGGTTGGCTTATAAATATTTTGAAACATACAAAATAAGTTATAAATATAAAAATCGAAATAAATCAAAACACAAGCATAATATTTCGTAATTATTTTGTGGGTATAACTAATAAGTGATTTTAAAGGTCACGCTTACCTACACCATCTTATCGAATATTATTGATAAAGACAGGTTATAAAGTTGTCACATAATAGTTTTAATTACACCAACTAGAAATCAAAATATTGTACTACAAATATCTAAACGTTCTATACAATTATAGTTTTCACCACCACTTACTTTAAAATTGGAAAGAAAGATAATTGTTATGAAACTGTTACACATTTAAATAATTATTGAGTTCCCTAATAATACAATAATCACACTAAAGGGGAAGAAAGTGGAAATTATCAATCAGAGATCCTATACTCTCATTTGTGTGAACACAGAGTGAAAAATAATCGAAGGAAAAAAATCTCAGACCACACGAGTGGAATTACAATCCTGACCTACCCATCACCTGTAAATTAGATTAGATGAGAGAAATGATTTTGTTCACGTCCCCACTGGAGAGGGCTATTATTTTTTTAGTCATAATTTTATAAGATGTTTAAACAAAAAATTAAATGAGTTCAAACTACTCTCCGGCTGGGATTTACCAAAAGGGTCAAATGATCTAAGGCGTCACTCTAACAATAGAATTGGTTGCCAATGACGTGGAGGTTAGGGTTTGAATCCCTGTCTGTTGTATAGAGGGGATTTAGTCCTGAATGCTTGATTTCCATTCACTCTCCACGTTAATGCGGGTACAATTCCTTTAAAATTAAACTTTTCTTTTCCCTAATATATTAGCGTATTAATTAGTGGATATGCAAATAATCCATAATATGTAGTTTGATGGTTATTGAAAAGTAACCTAAAAATCAATATTTAGATACAAATAATAATAATAATATTTAACACTGCGTTTTACTACCCGTTCGGGCTATACGCTTAAGTACTAATTACGCTAATGGATTAGGAATTGGGAGGGTTGAACTTAGAGGAAGTGAACCCGCATTTGCGTGGAGGGAGAGTGGAAAACCACTTAGGAAAAGCCACCCCCAGTTCACTCGACCGAGATACGAACCTCGATCTCCCCGTCTTCAGCGGTCGAGCTCAACACGACTAGTGCGTTAGCCAACTACGCCACCGAGGCGGGTTCTAGATACAAAGCTAAAAAATAAAGTTATAGGTACCTAATTATTTTATGTAAAGGAATGTAAATCACGATTTAATATACAAGAGCAGCATTACTAGCAACTTGAACTAGTAATGTTCTTATTTCTTTTAAACAATTCGACCACTGTCTAAATTTGGAAGTAGATTGGTTGTGTATCAAGCCAGTGAGCTGTTGTGAAATATAAACCAAAAGAGTGGCAAAGCTGTCACTTTTACTGGTGACCGGCCTTGAATGACAAGTCTTTCGTCCTTCCTCTTTCACTAATCTGTTACGAAGAATGATAAGTAAAGAGAAGAGGTGAAATATTTTTTTTACTTCCAAAAGGCGACGAGGTATTTCTACCTGCCCATGTAGCACCCTTAAGGCAATCACATCAAGTATTAAAATAGTGAAAATAGGCATTAATGAAACTACCCAAGATTTAATTGTGCGCCTCTCACCTTGTTGCACAAACTTTGTTTAGGTTTAAATTTATTTGGTCATTTTTATTAATACTATTTCAATGATTAATAATAAATAAAGATCTTTCAAACAATTTCTTTTTAAATAACGTGCTTTAAACAAGATATTTGAATAATATCATACACTAAACGTGTTAGTATGGCTTAGTGGTAAAATTTCAAGTTATAATGAGAAATAACTAGCTATGCTATAGAGTGGTGTTAAAGTTCGATTGTTCGAAATCTGAATAATTCTATTTATTTTGTCTAGTTGAGTGAATAGCTAAATCACTATTTATATAATAATTGTTATAGTGTTTAAACTAATTTCTCTCTTAATAATAATTATTTGTTGGTGTTCTTATTATTTTCTTTTAATAAATTTCAATAATAATCGCAAATTTTGAGTTATACCCTTCATTTGAGGATTATTCTCAAGTTTAGCGTTACACTGAAAAATTACTTAAAGGTTTACTCTCAAATTTTGAATTATGTTTATGACAAAATTTCTTAAGGTGCCCCTTCCCCTCTCCGACCCGATCCCGATGGGAGCACCCAGGTCCCTCCCCCATCACGAAAATCCTGGATCCGCCCCTGTGCTGTACAAACATTTCCCCTGAGGGGTTTAAGGAAAAACATCAACTTCTTGAGAAACTTACTTATTTGCTTACTCTATGGCATTAGAGAATTATTATGTTTAAACTTAAGTAGTATATATTCTCAACTAAAGTTCACAAAATTGTATTAGTATATTTGCTAATATCTCAAACTATTGGTTTTATAAAAATATATTTCAATTAAAAGTTTTTGATTTTTAATAGTACTACACTTTTACAATGATAAGCTATTTGTTATTTCAAATAGTTAAGGAGGTATGGAAATTTCCGCTTCTGTAGAGTACCATAAAAGTCATTTTCATGGGGAAATAAAAATAGCAATTATGTTTATAATCTTGATCAACGCCTAGATACGAATTTTAATCAAAATCGTTCTAGCCAAATTTGAGGAAATATAATTTTTTCTCTTTTCATCCTTTAGTAAACTGCTTTTAATTTTAGGGTTAAACGGACACACAGACAGACGGCATTGCAAAAACTACTTTTTAGTGTTTGTGAGGTCATGAAACGTTGACATCCATCAACATCTCGAGCTAGATTTTTTTACGGTCGCAATTCTTTACCTTTAGTGTTCGAAACGTAATATATATATATATGCGTACAGCTTGAAAGTTCTTGGTTTTATAAAAATATTATGTTTTAGATGAAAGATTTGTATTATAAATAGACTCATATTGAGTAATAATATTTGTCGAATGAATAAATAAACTTATATTCATAAAGTTCATTATATTTCGTAAATAAACTTAAATTTTTCATAAAATCGTTAATTTTGTGAAAATATTTTTGATTATTTCATCAAAATCTAAAATTTAGAAAATCCGATTCCAAAACCTCGTAAACCCTTGAAAAGTTAAATATCCGTTTACCAATCGTAAAACTAGTTAGCACTAGCCCTATTAAAGTTCAGATCGACAGACAGATTGGCACAGCAAGTCAGACCGAGAGGAAACAAGCGGCATTGCGAAAACCATTTTTTCGGATTCGGGGGATCATGAAACGTCGACATTCGTCAAAATCTCGAGCTCAATTTTTTTTTACGCTCACAATATTTGCTCTACCAATAAGGTAAAGAGAAAGTTAAATTATTGATATTGAGTCCCTAAGGGTCGTGTTAAAATGACGACCTCCGGTAAAATGTTTGACATGTCATTAGGGGTTGCACATCGTTGTATAGACATTTCCCCTAAGAGGTTGAAGGAAAGAGAACATACAATTTTTGAGAGACCTACTATTTCATACACTATGGCATTAGATAATTATTGCATTAACACTTGGTGACCTGGTGGTCTAGGGGTAAGGTGTCAGACTTCTGTGCTGAGGGTCTGGAGTTCAATCCTCGGTCCCGGCACAGATTTATCTGATTCCCAAACCCTTCCTTCACCTCTGACAAGACGTGTATTAATCACAACTTGTGAATGTGAGGAATGCCAGGCCTCCACCGTGGTTCGGATTCCACGTTAAACTGTAGGTCCTCCATTTCATCTCACAATCACCCTACCATCACGCATTAGCGTAAGTGCGTATAACCCGAACGGGTAGTAAGACGCGGTGCTAATAATAATGCATTAACACTTAAGTAGAATTTCTTTATAAATAAAGCTCATAAAATTGTAGTAATATATTTGCTAATATCTCATTAACTATTGATTTTATAAAAATACATTTCAAATAATTTATTTTTTATTTTTAATAGTTTTTGACATGATGTCTGTGTGTCTATTTAACCCTAAAATTAATAGTAGTTTAATAAAAAGCGAAAGAGAACAACTTGATTTTCTCAAAATCGGCTCTAACGATTTTGAATAAAATTCGTATCTAGGTGTTGATTAAGATTATAAATAATATGGCTAATTTCATTTTCCCATGAAAATGAATTTAAAGTACTTTAAAGAGGCGGAAATGTCCGTATCTCCACAATTATTTGAGATACTAAATAACTTACCATTGCAAAACTATAGTAATATTTAAAAAACTTTTATTTGAAATATATCTTTATAAAAACAATAGTTTTTGAGGTATTCGCAAATATATAAATACAATTTTATGAGCTTTAGTTGTACAGATAAGATATACTACTTTTTTAACGCAATAATTTTCAAATGTCATAAAGTAAGTAAATAAGTAAGTCTATCAAACGTTGATGTTCTTTTTCCTTTAACCTCTTAGGGGAAATATTTGTATAGCAATGATCTATTTTATCATTTTAAACTCAATAGTCAAAATTTACCTTTTTGTTGACCTAAATTTATAAATGAGGAATGTAATAGCAATGCGATAACCATAAGATGTGTAACCCTAATAAAATGTCGAAAATTTTAAACGGAATTCGAAATTTGAATACGAAGTGTTGACCCTTGTGGACCCAGTATCGATCTTTTTTATTTGTCCAAATATACAAATGAGGACTTTAATTCTGTAAAGATAGAATTTAAAACTGGCGTCAAAAAATGTTTAGCATAAATATAACTCAATTTTTTCTTGGGTTTACTAGTGTATATTTTTTTGTTTCGCATATATTAGGAGCTTTGAGTAAATATCTCCATTTTTAAACAATGAAGTGAAAAAGTCCATGCGGAGTTCCGTACTATTTATCTTTATGTAGTATTCAATATAAAGATATAGTCATTTCTTTACGGGATGAATACCATAATTATAAAAATACGCTAATTGGAATTGAGGCCATTTTTTTCTGGTCACAACCCTAGGGTCGACGCAAATGACTTGTCACCAGCTTTGACATAGAAAATGCAATAAATTGCCCCGTATTGTTCTATACTGCATTTGATATAAAATTATCTAAAATAAAAATAAAACACTTTGCAAAAATTTTCCCCTCGAACAATCTTAAACTTATTTGAAATTCATTAGTTTGGAGTTACGTTCCCCTTAAAGATTTTTACTCTACCAATATTAACAAATTCTAAACAAATAATTTCTTAAATATCGAAGGCCTATCATCAACTACTTCTCTTATTCATCATAGTAAAAAAAAACTTAAGTACACGTACACTATTGTATTTTAAATAAAAACCAAAACAATAAATGATTATTTATTTTTGCCCATTTATGTATACGTTTACTTCGTGACCTATAGAATGTGAAGGTCAAATGAAAGTTCCGGAAATTCAAGTTTATTTTAAACAATGGTTAAAAATAATTCGGTGTTTTTACTTTATCATCTAAAGATAAAGTATTGTAGTCGTGAGAAATTTTGCTCTCGTAATTGTGAGGAGTATTTTAATTGTATGTGCCCCGAACACAAGAGTGGATTTTACAATTCTGTCTGTGCCCATGTCTGTATGTCTGTCTCTCTGTCCCTGGCCACATATTTGAAACTTTTTGATTGATTATGTTCACACTTGATATTTAGATGTTATATGGCTATAATTCGAGACGATTTTTATTAGTTTGGCCCTATCCTTTTATTTAAAGGTTGTATAGGCCTACTGGTGAGTTTTTATTATATCCAAAATTTTTCCAAAATGTATCAAGCAATTTTGTTTGAAACAGAGATCTAGAAAGTGTTTCGACTTCCCGAATAACACTGTATATTTGGTTTTGGGTAAAAATTTATTGAAGAATAGTTTACTAATAGGTAAAGTTTAAAAAATCTAAAATATTTTAAAAACAACTTGTAGCTTACTGATGATTAATTTATGAAAATTTGGATATTTTTTTAAGTGGCTCTAACGATTTTGTTCAAAATTGGTACCATTTTACATGATAAATAATAGTATATGTTTATTTATCAAAAATAAATTAATCTATGGATAGTTTACTTTTGACAGATTTTAGACAATTTTAAATAAAAACACTTAAGATTCAGTTCAAAATGGATATATTGATTTTGTTTTAATGACAGTAAAAATTTTGTTTTATATTTCTTAAACATCAATAATTTGAGAGTACATATAGCTTATTTTTGAAAATTTGAACTTTTAAAAAACGTAGTGTAAACAACTTTGTTTGACAACTTTTTTGAATAGTGTTTATTGTGATTAACAAGATGAGATGCTTGTTTTTCCAAGGAACACATTTTTGGGATTCATTTACCTATTTATGAAAATTTTGTTCGATGTTATAATTACTTAATGTTTTTAGCCCCACGTCTTACTACTCGTTTGGGCTATATGCCTATAAGATGTACTATTTGCGAGAGTTTCTACTATTGTGTCGGCCCATTTATTTATCTAGTTCCGTACCATTGTAATGATTTTGTCGCTGGGGTTGACTGTATAATGTCAAGAGTTTGAGTTATTAGGCTAGGCTAGGCTAAGTTATTCATTTGTAGACTTAGCCTCCCCCTAGTGATAGACAAATTTAATTAATAGACCCGCCTCGGTGGCGTAGTTGCTAACGCGCTAGTCGTGTTGAGCTCGGCCGCGAGGACGAGGAGATCGAGTTCGAATCTCGGTCGGTGAACTGGGGTTTTCCTAAATGGTTTTCCACTCTCCTCCACGCAAATGCGGGTTCACTTCCTCTAAGTTCAACCTTCCATTCCTAACCATTAGAGTAATTGTACTTAAGCGTATAACCGAACGGGTAGTAAGACGCGGTGCTAAATATTATTATTATTATTATTAATTTAATAGGTATGAAAAATAAAGTTTATAAGAAGGGTGCACACATTAGCGTGGAAATGTTATGGAAAAACTATAGCGATAAACCTGATGTGTACAACCATTCCTGGACTACCCAGTTAAGATTCGATACTCAACGCCCCAATACCAGTAATACAGTTTTATGAGATCCAGATGTCTTAGACCACGTAGTAACCGGCACGGGATTTATTTATAAATATAATTGGAATTGAATTAAATTTATTCAAAGTAATTTGTAGTCTACCTCACTTTTCTTTTTCCAAAACTTGATGAAGAGTAATAAACCCGCACAGGTGGTCACGCTATATGAAGTGTCAGGCGTGAAAAATTATCTTGAAATCAACTTTATTCTCTTCCAATTATTTAAGAATTCTTAGTTTATTCCAATATTTTTGGGGTCGAAGCATCTTAAGTCTTCACGTGAAACTAGAACATGTATGAGTGATTAATAATTTTTTGATCAATATGGTCCCAGCCATTTATCTTCCTAAGCTTTTATTAAGTACCTTAATAGTGAATATACAACAGTTGCTAGTAGTAATCTATGTCTAATGTGTCACATGGTATGGAGTAGTAAGCTAAAAATAAATTGATACTATAGTGTGGCTCTAAATAAATGTGTTATTTTGAGTAATTACAAAATACTTCATCAACAACGTTCCTAATTCAATCAAATTAAATACACATATCTCAATATCCTTGCAAATGGCCGTATCGTACTGATACAAACGCTACTTTCACGTATTCATACGCCAAGCCATGTGATCTGCAGCTGCTAACGTTTGATTGATACAATCAATTCCTATTAAATAACACTAATAAAGTATATGTGTAGCATTTTGCTACAAGAGTGGACGAAATTATGATTAAACTTACCCCACCGTACTGCCAGCAGCGTCAAAAAGGAACACTCATAACATCACGAATAAACACAACCTCCCGCCACATGTTGATCGTACTACTGGACGTCTATTGTGGATACTGGCGTGCCAAAGAACAAAGAACTTCGATGGTGAAGATGTGCTGCTCACCCCTAGTTACGGAAGAAGGTGGAACTGTTCCTATAAATCTAGAACGATATTATCATGCGCATGTTTCTTTCCCGAATATTCCAGATGTCCACCCCTACCCTTTTGTTCCGTCGCTCCATCTTCTGGGTTATATCGTATATATAGTGGCGTCTTTGCTATGAAGAGTCACTATTGGACTTGGCTAGATTAAGAGCTGGTGAAGCTCTAGCTTCATCGTTATACATAATGTAAGATGTAAGATCTAAATTTATTTTTCGGCGTAGATAATTATTTCTTATTTTCAATCTTGTAATTTATTCAAAATTCCTTTTTCGGCCATTTAATTTAAACTTCAAAAATAATGTAAGATTAAGATAACTTGTCATCACTTCAAATATTATTTAGTCACAGAGTCGAGATATTCATATTTTAGGATCGATCATTTTGTGGATTAGCGAAGTAAACAAATTGAGATCGACTATAAAGATATTATCGGTAGAATGGGACTAAATCTAATAAATATTGGGGTATTCAGTTTTGTGAACATTAAATGTAAATATTTCTGTGGAAACTTTAAGATTTTCTCAAAACATGTCAGTTCAAAATATTTTTAATCAATTGCATTTATGGTAAATTTATATTATTTATATTGCATAATCTTGTGGTATAGAGTATTTCCTTGAGTATTGGTGAGACATATTGTTCGGATTAACTTATATGCTTTTTTTTATCTTCAGATTTAAGTATTGTATAAAGTAAACCTATTTAAGATTTTTTATTGAGTTAACGCCTTATTACATCTTGTGATTTATTTAGGATAACGGCGATTTAACTACTTGTGCAAGTTGTGTAGTAATATTAAAACCTACGAGGTTTTCTCTAATTGTTTATTTATATATTCCTTTAATATCTTTAACTATTATCAACATTGTCATATTTCTATATTTTCTCTAAAGATTGAATCATGGATAAATAAATACCTTTTGAAACAAGTCATGATATTATTCATAACTATAATCAACCATGCCCTAGGTAACTTTAATTTATGTTATATATGTTATTTGTTAAGTTTTAGGTTTAGGAACCATTTTTAAAAGTTATAAATCATCCTTTAAAAAGTTTTGTGAGGTATACCGCTCCAATATTTGTATCCGCCACTGGTGGGAGTAGCGGATTTCTGTTTTTTGAATGTTTTTAAAGCATAGAAATCCAAGCACTCGCTCCTATTGCCCCTGTTTTTTGCCCTGTTATTTTTATTTTGTGTTTTGAACCTCCTATTAATTTAAGGACGGTACATATGTTATCAATGTTAATCTCATAAAATACGTTTGGATTTTTAAAAAGTTACTCTAAATGTTCATTCGTAAGAAAATCAACGTATACATTTAATAATATATACTTTATTAAAATATTAGGTTACCGTAACATATAAAGTAACAAGTAAAGTATAATAAAGTAACATCTGATTTTTCGCGATAAACTCTCAGTTTGTATGCACACGTGTGATTTTCTTTTCATACATGAGTGAGTGTGCCGTAAGCTTCCATCCAGTGAGGGTGGGAAAAGGTGGGAGACGGGAAGGGGAGGGAGGGATTGCCACAGGTATGAAAAGTGCGGGAAGCATTCCTCTAGTCGGAAGGCACTTTCTATCACTCCCATACACTTTGAAAGAAGGGCAGGTTCTACCTCCAAACAGATCCGAGTATGATTGTGCGGCCGACGGCGTGGCGGCGCTAAGGGGTGGAGAGAGAGGGTTTCCACCCCTATCCAATCTTTTCCGTGGCGTTCCCTGGAGAACTGTTTGAACTCGTGACTTTTATTACACGTGCTTTCAGGTAGCTTCAACTTCGCTCGCTGACATACAGAACAGCTTTATGTATTTCCGACCAACTCAAAATTACTACGGATTCATTCCGGGTATTCTAAGTATAGCCACCAAAATATGACATTACCATCGTTGATGAAAAAGTTTTTTATTTGGTTTTTTTTAGAAGAGTAAATAATCTTGTTGGATTTGAATGCGTGTACGTATATTTTATGTGATAAATAAATTAGGTTAATTCTTTTATCACCATCTCTTCAGTTTATACGGATTATGATAATGGGGTAGGGATGAGTAAGGAAGCATGCTAGACGTAATCTACACGCATTTACATGGAAGGAGAGGTGGAAACCATTTAGGGAAAACCACCCTCAGTAGACCCAATCGGGATTTGGGTCCCAATCTCCACTTCTTCAGCAGGCCAATATAACATAAGAGAGACGCCTTAGACCGTTCGGCCACTGAAGCGGGTGATTAATTATTAATAGTCGGTTAAAAATCACAAGCATTTATCGCCCGGTCTGGTTAGCAGGCGGTGGTTAGTGCTGAGTTCGAATTTACAGCCAGGTATAGCGAGTTTTTAACGGTTAACCATATTCCCTCAACACAAATGTGGGTACATTTCTTCTAAATGTAACTTTACTAATCCCTACTTCGCTGGGGTGATTAATGAGATTAGTCAGGAAAAATAGTAAGACATATTAAAAATGAATTATTATAAAATATAGTAACCTACCTGTCATAAAGTTTTTTATTTAAAGTAAATTTATGAACACTTGTATCCGAGAACATTTTTAAAACTAATTTCACATGTTATACTCATACTTAACACATAATAAAACACTATCCAAACATTATGAATATTGTTTGTGGGTAATAATATCGAACTAGACACAAACTCTTTTTTAAAGTATTTCTAGATTGAAATTAAACCAGAGCTAACTATAAATTTGGTTGACCCTCCTAATCCTCTTCCACTATTGAGGGCCTTAAACACTCCTGGCCTGAGGAATATTATTGTGGGAAGTTTCAGCCTGTGTGTTGGTTTGGGCTATGATACGAAATGTTTGGAGCCTATTCTCAAATAAAATGAGCCTTTGGAGGTATAATCAACTTTTTAACTTTAAAATAAGTATTATCGTTGCAATTACATCTCGCAAGCTAATAAAAATTATCTTCAACGTGATATTCTAGTGACATAAGATAAACAACAAATTACCATAAGCGCAAATTCATACCTTAAGAATTATAGTCTAGAATTATGATCATGGTTATCGACGTACTAATTTTTAGTGGTAACACATTTTTTACTTTTTAAAATTTTGAGATTTTTGTTTGACATTTTGAATATATTTTCATCTTAATAACGGCCTACTTAGTGAATTTGAAGACATTTTGTAAAGCGGGTTGCATCTAAATTTTACAACCAGCCTCATAGTATAGTGTTGCTGATCTAAAGGTCCCGGGTTCGATTCCCGGCTGGTACCAGGGGATTTTTCTTGAAAGGGGTATAATTACAATTTATTTGATTAGGCCTAAGTTAGGATAAGATCTTCATTGTCTCAACCTCGTAATATTCACTATCATCAGCCCTCATTTCATCGGGGCTTGGAAATAGCCTCCCCGTAAAGAATGTACAATTAGTACATTCGGACAGCCCCTGGGAAACGATACGTTAGTACTGACAAATCTTTCCTCAAAGTGAGCTACAGATAAGCCATTACTTACTATTATCTTAACGTAACACTATAAGTACTCAAGCACTATCACAGTAGTCGCTAATCCACAAAATAAAAAGAGGAGGAATTAAATGCTAATCAACCCAGAGAGGGCCTAATCCTATGTTGTAAAGGAATTAAAAAACTGTTTACAAAAATCTACTTCAAGATTCAGAAAAATTATTTTGTTCAATGTAACACTATTTTTAAAGTTATTAAAGAATTTATCGTTTTAGTTTTAATGTGTCTTCAAAACTCGTCCAATAAAACGTAAAGACATTATCATGGGGAATTCTATCTTGACTTTTCATTACGCCACAGGTAGGCAATAACCTTAATAAGATAACATAATATATTTATCAAAAATTGAAAATATATCAAACATATAGATATTAATAATAATCACAAAATAAATCTCTAATCTTTGTCGTGTGTTCCTCGTGTTTAAGGTCAGACAGATTATATTGACTCTTTATGATCTGTACGTACTCAGTGTAATTTTGTATTAGTACATAATGGAAGATTTGCAATTAGATATGTTGTTATCTCGTATATAAGCCTGTATACAACAGGTGGACTAAGCTTGAATAAATAGGATACAAATTATCTTTTTATATGAGTTGATAACCCAAACCCCTCACTCCGTTCTTTTAACTCATGAAAGGCTGTTAAAAAAAATTTCAATCAAACAAATATAAATAGAAAATCTGTGTTTGTTAGGGGCTGTTTCATGGCTAATGATAGTGTGCATAGTTTTATATTTCTAGATAGTCGAGGAGCTTCTGTAAAATGTAGAAAAACACACACGCAGACATTAGAAAATTATTTTATATAATATTAAACTATTGGTAAACTATTAATTGGTGCTCCAAAATTTATATTCTCTAAGAACCATCTGTCTCATCTTCTTTTATTTTTAATGTCTTCAGTAAGAATGTAGTTTTTTACTGTGTTCTCACCCACCTCGGTGGCGTAGTTGGCTAACGCGCTAGTCGTGTTGAGCTCGACCGCCGAGGACGGGGAGATCGAGGTTCGAATCTCGGTCGGGTGAACTGGGGGTGGTTTTTTCCTAAATGGTTTTCCACTCTCCCTCCACAGCAAATGCGGGTTCACTTCCTCTAAATTCAACCCTCCCAATTCCTAATCCATTAGCGTAATTAGTACTTAAGCGTATAACCCGAAGCGGGTAGTAAGACGCGGTGCTAAATAGTAATTAATTAATTATTGTGTTCTCCGTCGTAGTGACATTATTTTTCCGTCACGTGCCTGCCATGATTGTAGATTGGGATAAACTCACTTTGCGACTAATATTTTCCTCTCTTACCTTTTCGCACTAGCTCCATACTTTTTTTTCTGGGTACAATTTCCTTCTCAAATGTAAAGGATATTTCCGGGAGATATCTGAAATTTCCCCCCCGCACCTTACATTATATCGCAACTCTAAATAAGTGGAGAAAATTAGTATTTACTCATTTGTGTGGGCGGTCATAAACTTTCTCGGGGCTGGCCAGGACTTAAATTAATGAAATACTACCATATCCTAGAAATGATTCTATTACTGTGGTACATTATTTTTAAAATAGCAAATGTATCATATTGTCTTAACATACACATAATATGAAGGATTATGATCCATATATCATGATGGATTAAATAGCAGGATGTTATTTATGGTTATAGCCACATCTAGGTATCAAGTTTTGAAAAATGACACCTGGACACGGGAATCGAGCCCGGAACCTTTGCCTTATTACGATAATGCTCTAACCATTGCGCTATCCAGGGATCATCCCGTACCCAGGGTCATTCTTCACTCATATTTTAAGGTGGAGTCTGTGATGGACATGCAGAAATCGTCAGCTACAATTATGTGAACAATTAAGTCACAAGCCATCAGATAACGCAACCGCCATCGACTCCATAGTTGGCATTATGCTGCCACTTGTACATTGATATTTGTACGGGTCCGCAATCACGAAGGATTTTGATCCATATAGATTCCCGTGTCCAGATGTCATTTTTCAATTTCAAGGAAAAAAATACACACACTAGCCATTTCCATATTAGTAGTAGGAGTAATGGTAGTAGTAGAGTTATATTATCTTATTGTATATACAGACTCTTTTATTTTTAGTATTGCGTCTTACTACCTGTTCAGGTTATACGCATATGCACTAATTACGCTAGTAAATTAGGGATGAGGCAGGTTGAATTTAAAGAAAGTGTTCCCACATCTGTGTGGAGGGAGAGTGGAAATCCACTTTAGAAAAACCACCCACTGTACACGCAATCGGTGATCTCCCTGTCATTATCAGTCTAGTCCAACCCTAAATTGACGCACTAGACCATGTGGCCACTGAAGCAGGTTATGGACTTTTAGTCATAACTATTGTAAAGGTGACTAAAATTATTAAAATGAACACTTTGGACGTATACTTCATTTACCGTGAACGTTAGCAAGCTTACCTCGTTTGTTTCTACTATGGTGAAGCTTATTATGATAGGACCATGTAGGGTCCCATCAAAATAGAACTATAGGATTTAACCTTAAATGGAATGGACGTTCAACACAAGGGCTATTAATGACATAATATAAGGGTTGGCGCTTATGGGTTTAATTTAGAATTAAATGTATCAGATATGTTGGACAAACTACATTAAAGTATGGTTATTTAGGGTATTTAGCACCGCGTCTTATTACCCTTTCAGATTATAAGCAAAAAGAAATAGTAGCATCCAGTTCAGGATTATAACTTTGAACACCAGAGTCTACAAGTGCAGTGCCATACACTTATTAGCCACTGTCGCGGTTAAACATTATCACTTTTATAGTCTCGAATACGTTCAAGATCATTAAGACGTTAATGTTCAGACCATCCTGAGAAATGTTGTTAGAGTTTCAGCTGGGGTTGATAACTTAGTTTCCATGTGGTGCAGAAGCAGTTCTCCAAGTTCTCGGAGAGTGCGGTTTACGGCGCTTGTATACCCTCATGTTTCGTTTAAGCGCCTGTGGAAACAATAATTATATTAAACCGTTGTTATTATCCTCGTAGGTACCAGAATCATCGCCAACGATGGTAACGCCGGAGGCGGGGGACGTCCTCGAGACGGCGCAGTCGAGTCTGGAGCTCGACGCCGACAGCACCGCCTTCTCCGACTCAAAGCTGAAGTTGTGGTGCGTCGCGACGCTTTTCAACGTCTACCACCAGAAAAGCGAGGAGGTGGAATTACACGAGGACACCCCTCAGATTGCGTCCGTGCTGGGGCCCAGTATTACCGGTAAGAGCCATTTTGTCAACGTCTGGGTCATCAACATTTGGGACCCTGTTTAGTGAACTTGAACTGTCAGTATCTGCCTTAGTAGTGTTTCCCTTGAAATATGTGCTGGAAGGATAAATTAATACTTCTTATTATTCTCGGAGGTGGAAATCAGTGTTTTAACAGAAAAAAATTTGCTGGTTGGCTTAGCAAGAAATTAAGTATTAACTATAACTAATTTAATTATTATTTTTTAATGCATCAATAGGTGTGAAATATATTTTCTGGTTTAAAAGTAAATTTTAATCAAACATTTTAAATGAAACTATTATTTTAGTATAATGAAAAGAGAACCTAATGTAATTCAAAATTTTATAAAATGTGTATTCAGGCTGGTTTTGCTAAAACGCTATCAATCAATCCAGATTAGGTTTGCTAAAACGCGTTTTTACCTATCTTTTAAAGGGCTGGGTTTTTTAAACGAGAATTTAACAGTTCGGCTCCATCTCGGCTCCATCTGAACTAACCAATAAGTGGTCTATGTCTGAGACATACCTCCAAGTCTCCGCAGAGCTAAGTTGGTAGAACAGTTGCGCGTTAAGATAGAGATCCGATAGTAAGTCCGGGAACAGAAATATTTAGTTTCAGATTGTCGGGGACCTTGTTAATAAACTGTGGTATAATATTAACGGTCTTGTTGTGTTTATACTATAAATATTTATAATAGGTCTCACTAGTCAACATCTGACATTAGAGTGTACCAACAAACAAATACAATAATTTAATTGTGAAAAAAAAACTACCTTACGTGTCAATAAAATCGTCCATAAAATGTTAACTCAGATGTATTTTGAACTTATTGAAAATTATCTGAAGTGAAAATAATTATCTTGTGAAACGTGCTGTACATAGAGAATAATTGATATACGGCGTAATTTCAACCACGTTATCGAACTTAATTCAGAATAATCTCTAAACATTTATACGAATAAACAAATATTTGCTCAGACCTCACATTCATTTTTAAAAACAAAGTAGACTGATGTAAAATATTGGCAATTAAGTTTGGAAATGCTGCAACCAATATATAAATCATGGAATTGAAACGCAAACAAACTTGTATTAATAATTAATGTAAACTATATCTGAATACAATTTGTTTGCTATGTAGAACAACCCATCAAAAGGTAGTAATGAGTCCACGTATATGTTTGAATCTGCATTATAGAGTTAAACTGATGTAGTTACATCAATAACAGGAGTAATAACAATCACAAAACGTTATTCAATCAATCCCAGATACTCAAGCTGCCAACTCTTTCGGACTTTAGTATGTACTAAAATATTACTTTTACTGTTTTAAGATATGTTTAATTAATTTATAGATTATAAAAATTAGTGCATAACCACATCTTAATATACTTATAAAAACGAAAGTCCTGACTCACTCCTTCAGTCATCACCGTATCTCCGGAACCCCTGGACCTGGAATCTTGAACTTCAGCAGGGAGGTTCCTTGCAATATGTAGGCATCCGATAAGAAAAGTTCAGGTTGAGGAAGTGAGGAGTAGCTTAAAATATATCCAACATCATTAGAAGATCTACCTTTCAGCGTGGAAGAACATAAAATTATCCAATTGATAAAAGGAATACCCCAGAAACATAAAAGTTGGACAGTGTAGAATTTCACAATAGGGGTCCGGAAGTTAATTGTTAATATTTGTTGAGAGTAGTTTTTCTTTTTTTCCCTTAAAGTTTTAGCAGTTATGAAGAACAAACCTACACCTTTAACCGCATCCCTACTGGTGCGGACTATAATTGAGTGAACTCACTCAATAGCCATAATATTGGTAATAAAGCATACCAGAATAAACTAAAATAATTTGCGGCACAACAGAGTAATTTGTCGCTATTTTATGAAGTAACATACATTAATTTACTAAATATAATTACTATTCCAAAAATAATAATTGTCTTTGTGATCCAATTACTAATGTTAAATTAAAGAACTTACTGTGGAAAATTAAAGCATCTATTATGCTCAGTAAAAAATGTTATGGTTTGTTAATCAATATTTATTTACGTTTTATCTTGTATATTGAATAAGATACCTATAGCTCGTAGATATTGTCAGAAATATTTGGTTATTTTCCCGAAGATATTCAACTAAAATATAAATTAAAGCATGGTATGATCTACCTTTGGTCATACGATGCAACTACAGTAAAAACGTGGTAGGAAGAGCATTCTAGAAAATACAAACGCATTATTTTTGCTGTCATAGCTAGTTACGTAATGTTATTTTATTAATATACTATCAAAAGTGACAGCTTCACATCAAGTCCACATGAAATCTTAAAAAATGAAAGTAGTTTTAATATTTTAATTTGTAACTGTCAGATAAGGTTCTTCCCAGATTGTTCTTGCTCCTAAGTTGTAGACCACCAACCTCAGCCAAGGTACAAGTCGTTAACAAAACAAAATATAAATTGAAGCCCAAATTTGTTTTATTCTGACTAGGTGATGCAACCAAATAGAAGCCATCAAACTTTTACCTATACATATTCCAAGTCTTTGAGGAATTTACACTCAAACATAATATATATATGAACTCCTTACAGTAGAAACATTTATAGCGTCTAATTATCCGGTGTGTATGGCCAATGCGCAATTTAATTCAAAACTATAAAATGATTATATGTAAACATAAATTCATGAATATTTAGTTTGCTTTGTATTTACAAATGTTAGTTGTAATTTTTCTATTAGTTGAGCTATATCACTCAAATAAGAATATTTTTAGCACCTCATCTTACTACCTGTTCAGGTTATACGCTTATGTACTAATTACACTAATAGGTTCAGGATTAGGAAGTCTTAATTTAGAGATATGCACCGATTTACGTAGAGGGAAAGTGGACAATAAACCACCCTCAGTGCACCCGATCGGAATCGAACCCCGATCTCCTCTAAATCGGCAGTCTAGTCCAACAGGAGACTAGCGCGCTAGACCACGTGGCCACCGAAGCAGGTAAATAAGAGTTGATTTGTGTCTATTTATAAACAAAAAGAAACATATTATTTACCGAATCTTGTACCAAAATCAAACTTTTCATTTAATGAACATCAATGATTTTACTTATCAAAAATCAGTGTGTCTATCAGTGGTACTAGAGAATGTAATGTTATTAATGGATAGTAATCCATACCTGCATCAGTGGGCATCGTGGCCAAGAAGGTCCAGGTTTGAATCTTAGCTGGGAGTACTGAGAGTGTTATTTATCAAATATTTTCCCAATCTCGCTCCTCACAAATGAGGACATATTTCCTAAAAATCTAACTCTTTTTTTTCCTATTTCTCCAGTCTAATTAAAAATTCGGATAACTCTTGGCGGAAAAAATGAGAAAAAAGAACCAATGATTCGGAGCTCACTTATAAGGATGATACCAAGATCTAATAAAACCACTCACGTTGCAAGTCTGAAAAAATCCTCATGAAAAACCAATCTATATTTAAAAGAACCACCATCCCCCCATTCTGAGTGATACGTTGTGAGATTATTATGCCTTACTTCCACTTCTTGTGCTTTTCTTTTGGGTGTTTTATATAAACGAGTCTTGACGTCTTCTTGACTCTCACTATCTTCCCCTGTCGAGTAGGCTATTCTAGTCAGCCGCTAATGAAATCACTTATCATGGTGGTCGTGAGTGGACCACAATAAAGCGTGTAATGAATTGATAATTAGCTCGTACACGCATGCGCTTTTTTCCCCCGTTTCCACCACCCCCTTCACCCCAGTGAGTTGAGCCAACTTGACAATTATTTACAGGAAATGAGTTTAGTGAGTAGAATATTAAAATGCTACTAAACTAATATATATAATATGAAATCATGTGAGTTTAATATATAAATGTGAAATTAATTTACCATATTTATCAATGGGATATTTTTTAAATTCAGAGCATTCACAGATTGCTATAAATATTTGTATTGATATTACAACCAATAAAATTATTTTAATTGAGTAAAAATCTTTTTAAAATGTTGATACCCATAGCCGTAGTCAAACGGTCCTAGTCGTTAGACTCACACTGAATTTGCTTGCCATTGACGATATCGAGGTTAAAATCTCTCCCGGGTATTCTGAGGTTGGTTCTCCATAGTGGCGTTATCAACGTGTCTTAAAAACTAAGCTTTCCGGCTTGAGTTATATTCCACCCTCGTCATTTGGGTCAATGAGGATTTAGGTCACATTGTATTCATTTTATAACAGCGGCGTGGATAGTTGCCAGGGTAAGATAAAACTATAGCTGTTTATGTTCTATCACTTAGCTATAAACATAATTTTTTTTCATATGTTAAATATGACCGGGAGGGAATTTTGACGTGTTGGACAGAACGTTGCTCAGGGTACAGCATTGGATGTTATTTACAGGTCGCACCCGCGATGAAATGATGCGATGATATTTGTTATGATGTTTTGGAGCCGGGGATGAGTCTTAACCTAATTAAGCCTAATTAACCAAACCCTGGTGACCATTGGATTATTATCCCTAAAGGGAAAAATACCAAAGTGCCAGCCGGGAATCGTAATCCGGGACCCCTAGACTCGTAGCCAGGTGCACTTGACTACTACATCACGCGGCCGGTTAGTTAATCGCCTAATAGCCAGGTATCAACAAATTCCATGTGAGGCGTGTAGTTAGAGCCTTTGTATGAATGGTCAAATGGAGACGGAGTGGGTGAGAAAAGATCACAGGTACAGTTTCAACACGATCTAATTAACCTGGAAACACTTCACGACATGCTGCCGCTTTTATTTTTAAATGCGATTAACCTGTTGGATAATTCTTCGTTCACTTGGTGGTACTGATATTTTTTTATATCTAATTTTCTATGTTCAATTTTGAGATGATGTTCAAACACATAAGTATATTTTTAATAGTGGAAGTTGTTGAACGTATTGTCTCAGTCGGAATTCTAGGGCACTCACTGGTCCTCTTGCCATTTCATCAGCCAGTAAGTAGCAATTAAAATGCCATTTAATATGCATTTAGTGTACAGGGAGTAATTGTTTCATACAGTGGCACACCCATGATTATGTTTGGGGTATGAAACTGTACTTGAGGAAGTAGCTACATATAAAAATACAAAAGTTAGCAAAAATATGTTTGAATACACTATAAACTCAAATTATTGAATAGACGAAAGTTTATGGCGACACCCACCTTTTTCTAAATAAAGAAAAAACTAACAGTAACAGTAGGCCTAATAGAATAGATCGCCAGCAAATTCACGATTTCAACTAGTTCTTTCACAGTTCAAGAAATCCCCATATGACACAGCAATCCTTTATAAATTGACCAAGAATTATCTTGAAAGATCCAAAAGCCAACGCTGGAAAGAGCTCCGTGATTGGTCACCTATTGTGTGTAGAAGGTTTGAGAAGCACGAAAGCAATGATGTCCGGTGGTAGAGGGCGTTACAACTAGGAACTTTACAGAACTTTGAACTTTCTCAAAAGTTTCAACTTTTTTTAAAATATAAGGATTTTGTAAAGAGTCAATTTACATTTAAGTCTATTTATAAATTAATTGTTTTAAATATAATTTTCCAAAATGATACGACGCGTCAGTGATTTAATAAAGGTTTCCTTTAGGAAATGAATACTTAAGTAAAGTCCCATAAAAAGAACCATTTTCAAATCGCCCATATTGTCTTTAATGGTGCGTGTCTATATGTAGAATTTGAAATAGATGTGACTACTGAAGTTAAGCTCTTTAATTGATAGATATTGACTTTAAATTTGACTATTTAACACAAACCAAAATGTATTTTAAATAAATACAATTTTTATGCCAGAGCACAAGATTTGAAGTTTCATAGCGGAAACATATAAATTTTGCTTATAAAACATTTTAAAATATTATTTCATTTTCAATGTAGCATTCTTTATTAACCTATGGTTGGACTTAGATAAGATTGCTTTGAAAATATAAATTTCAAAACCATTAGTTCTTATTGCTAATGCGATTTTTTCGTGACTCTAATGATAAGTCTTACCTTTAAACATAGTGTTGTATTTATAGTCTCGTCTTTGGAGTCAACCAATCTCCCAGTGTACGAATAATTACCAATTCAAGTTGAATGGAGGATTGTTTGACCTTTAAATCCTTACAACCGTAAGTTTATACTGATGTTTTCTCTCTTCCATATCCGACTAATTTCTTTGAAGTATTTGACTGACCCTTTTTTAAAGGGAATACATTGAAGAAATGGAAGGGACATCGAAGAGGAAAAAATCATGTTAAACCCACGGCTCTTAAATTTGTATTTCTAACATTTTCAACACATTATAGGTTATAAATATAGTTTTTTTTATTTATTTTCAGATGCGAGCTTGGCTCCCGAGTCTTCTGTGAAACTTCTTGTGCTTTCATCGTGCGCATGTTTTCTAGTCAAACACAGGTAGCGCCTAAGCTTTCAAATTAAAGTGTAATAAAAAGTATTGAAAAGAAGAAATTGACATTGCTCACTTTACTCTAAATATTAAACAAATAAAAAGCTTCATAAGAAGAAAAGATAAGTTTTGTACGTTGATCAATGTTATTTCTTGTAGTGATAAAACATTGTAGAAACACCCAAAACTATAACTGCGAGGAATGTGGCGACAAAAAGTTGACTGTTAAATAATTGTGTTGTTTACTGTCGGGTTGTATATTGATATGATAAAGCGACAAATTAAATTAGTCATGTAGGATATTAAAGTGTTTAAAGTAATGTTTAAATTATGTTACAAAATATAATATGTTGTCTTTTTATGGGGGTGTATTGAAATACACACTAAATATTAAATACTTAAAACTTCTCAAATTAATATATTCAGTCCCAGGTTTTTAAATAAAGTGTAATAATTTTTAGTTTAAAAAAAATATATACTCAACGACTTTTAAAACCTTGGTATACTTAGGCCTATTTATAAACATTTAGCAATTGACATGATTACGTTGTCCAATTTTATTTGTAGTTTTTTTATGACACCACTGATAAGCTTAGTTACTGCAGTAGTACTATTATAATTATATATTATTAACTCTTAATTATTTTAAATATAATTATGGAGTAAAATAATATCTGGATTTAAGCGTAATAAATCTTAGGCTATTTTATTAAGTTAATTTGTTTAGTTCTTTGTAGTTTCATTCATTCATGTAGAAGTTTTCGTTGTAGGAGTACTGAAAGTAATTTTATGAATTTTATTAAATGTTTTAAACCATATTAGTATAAATATTTCAAGATAAATATATTAAATTATTCATTAAATAGTAATATTTTGCAGACACCTAACGCTAACTTTATTTGAAATTTTAAGAATGTGAGGTAAAATGAGAAAGACACGTTTGAATGTACAAGGCAAATTATTACGTAAGACTTTCTAGTAGAACTATTAAGTAAAATATTCTCTAGGTTATAAATATAACGTGAAATTCCCTGCAACTTCATGATTAATAATTTACAATGTAACATTGAAACTACTATTAATGCATACTTTATTTTAGAGATGATCCACTAAAAATTATTCAAGATAAACTTTAAAATACAATATATTTATTAACTTACATGGCACAAGTTAATTTTTTTTTTGTGAAGACCATACATTTCAGTTTGTTTAACATTTTATATTAAGTTGCTATTATTATTATTTTATTATTATTATTTATTCGAATATTACTAAAACCATAAAGGCCCACTCAATATATATTAATTTGTTTAAGCTCATAATTTCAAACGTACACTTTTGATTAAAGCAATATAAATTATAATACTATATTATATCATGATATTATTTAAACTTAACTATTTTTTTCGATTTTGTACTCAACTTTTCCAAAGATAGAAGAATTTAAACTAATGTGGAATGAGAATAAACTATACATACAAAGTATGAAATATTTCTGGTACTCATAAAATCAAATGTTAAATTAAAATGTATGTTTTTAGTCATAATGTAGCATAAAATGCTTAATGGATTTCTCTCAAAATATACATTAAAGAAATTAATTTATATTACTTCTAAAAAACTTGTATATAATTATGTTGAAAAACATTTTACAATTATGACTCTAGATAACACATAAAGAAAATGTATTTTAGATTTTTTACTAGGACATTTAAATTAGATCTTTTTTTTTAAATAGGGCCGTTCCAATGAAAAGTTATCACTGTGAACAGCGTGGTGTATTTTCGTTCTCAATGAATATAATTCCCTAGCCCTCCATTTTGTCTGTTGCATAAATCCACCCAATAGCTATATACATGTAGCTTCTTTTGTCCCTAGATTACAATGAAACATTCCGTGTATATACGTATATATAGACGCGTGAGAGTGCATGTGTGTATGCATGTGTGTGAAAGCTGAAATAAAAGTGAAGCTTAACAATCATGGCGGAGTGGTGATAAGTCATCCCATTGTGCCAACAATGAAGTCCTAAATATACTGTATTTTGTGTAGAGATTATTGTCTATTATAACATTAAATGTTGAGAAAAATAGATTTCTTCTTTGTAGAGGGAAATTGAAAAAAATAATGAAATTGTAAGAATGATATGTTTAATAAAAATGAAATATATGATTAATGGTTCTTATTTGTTAGATAATATTTGTGTTATGAATAAAAAAAACATTTCCCTTTTTGAAATAAATCTTTCTTGGATTAATGTTTGAGTAAATTAATAAATGTGTATATTTTAAAATATCCAATTCCATTATAAATAAGTGTTTTTGAAGCGATCACTATTTTAATCAATGTTTGAATCTTGATAAACGAATCATTTATATACAAGGTGTTTAAATTAAAGCTCAGTATTTCAGGATTAAATTAAATAATCAACGTTTATTAAATTAAAAAATACTATCAATAGACAAACTTTAACAGGTAAAGGCATCATGGGGATGCTACTATTCCATTTAAAGACCTCAGAGATTTTCATTAAACACTCTGTAGATGGGGTTGACAGGGTATACTTAAATGTAGCTTTATTTCATCGTTAAATGCAAAAAGTTTTTTAAATGCACACACATATTATAGTTTTGTATTGTTTGGTGCGTGTGTTCCTATGTAAACACTATAGTAGTGATTGTTTATAAAGTAGAATTATGTATTTTTTGTAATTACGTCAAGAATTATACAACTGTTTTCAGAGATTAAAATATACTCTTATGATTATTTTGTTTGAAAAACCAGATAGTAGCTTAATGTGCATTCAATACTTACTGTGTATAAAGTTATATAAATAAAAGTTTCGTTATTTAAGTTTTCGTAATTCTTTAAAACACTATGAATACAGGATAGGAATTATACACACTAGTGCTATGAGGACATACCACTAAATGCTTACGGTTCTCACATACATTTAATATACAGCTATGTATGGCGAATAAGCAAATTCCGTGCATTTTATGAGGTCAACCAACTTATAGATTGAATCGTTTGTGAGTTATTTAATCCAATAAATTACAAAAGGATAGCGACATCTTTAGATTTAAAATTTTACTATTTTTTTTATTAAAAGACACAATCCAAACCATCGTTTACCAACCCAGAGATTTGAAATACGGTCTAACCTTGGACACAACAAAAGATTAAAAACTAGTAGATTAGCATGTGCAGATACATTTTCATTCTTTGTTGTTTTTTTAATGTATTTTTATATTTTTCTCTCATAGAATAGTCGAACCTGAACTCAGGACAATTATTTTAAATAACTACTTTATAATGTTCTTGTTCATAATAAATCCCACCCCCCAAGTACATGCCTTCCTTCTTCTTCTCCTACAAAATTCCCAAATTATTTCAAATTTCCTATTGATTTTTTTAAAATCTCAATTTTGAAAAGGGAATAGTTTTAATTTTAATTTCATTATTTACAGTAAAACCTTGGATTGCGAGTAACTTTGTTTGCGAGTGTTTTGTAAGACGAGCAAAAATTTTCAATAAATTTTAACTTGATAAACGAGCGATATCTTGCAATACGAGTAGTATTACGATTACGCTTTGTCTGCTGAGCAGTGTCATTGGATAGGTTCTTTGTTAAAGTCGCACAAAAAGAAAAATATTCCAGTGATCCAACATATAGCGGTGATTCCGTTAGTGACAGTGAAAGTTGTCCTAAACAATAACCCACCTCCTCCTCTCATCACTATTGTCCACCTCACACCAGCCACCATTAAATTTAATTAATAATTTTGATTACAGTACAGTTAAATTTAAATAACGAAAATAAAAAAGGTATTAATCATTTTTAGATTAAATATTTTGGGTTTGTGGGACGAATCATCTGAGTTTCCATTATTTCTTATAGGGAAAATTCGCTTTGATATACGAGTGCTTTGTATTACGAACACGTTTACGAAACGAATTATGCTCGCAATCCAAGGTTTTACTGTATTCACTTAATAATTTTGACTGTTGAATCAATTTTTAATACTGATACGTGTGACTGAATTTTTAATTTTTTATCACCAAACATAAAATATATTTTAAGTTTGTTGAATGTTTTCCCCTAATACGAGGGAACAAAATAATACGACGACGATATGAAATATATTATTTTGCATAAAATGTACTGTAAAAATTAGTTTTTTTTCAAACAAATTCCGTCACCTTTGCTCTGTGATAAAAATAATGTATCTTGATTAAAAAAAGTAATTGTGTCTTACCTCCCGTTAGAGCATACGCAATTATTTAAACGATAATTCCGTAATGGTGAGCTTAATAGGAAAAACAAGAGCCGAACATCACCAAAATATGTTGTTACCTTTAATTTGGTCACCTTGACTCTAATAAAATTGTGATCTGGAGTAAAAACTTTTTTCTACTCTATATAAGAGTAATATACTAATATATAACACTAAAATTTGATATAACAATGATAACAATATACAATAGCAAATAAGCAAAGTTTGATAACAATATACACTTAATTCAAATGCTATAAGGCTACACCCTACCACACAAACACTCAAAAGGACTGATAGCGTTATCTAAAATTGATTTATTCTATTTCCTTTTTAAATGCTTTCAAATCCAGATATTAAAAATAGAAAATGAGTCCAATTCCCTATCTTTCTCGAATCCTAATCTTAAATTTTCTCTTCAAACTCTCAAATACAGATTCTATTCCTCGAATCATTTAAACATGTACAATTTTAATTAAAGTGAAAATATTCAAAATTAATTTAAAATATTTGTCAAAGGCTTGTTTCCATCAACAAATGCTATTTTGTTTATTATGTCCATTAATTCATAAACAACAAAGATAACAGGGTTTTTATTAAATTTATTATAGTGATACAATTTTGTCATTATTTTAATGATTTCGTTACCTCCCTAATACACAAGTCTTTATAATAATCCATTATATCAATTTCTTTAAATTGTTATATCAATTCCAGGTATTCATGATAATTTGTATCCGAAATACTTCTTTGATATTTTTACGAATCTCGAATCTCTCGAATGCTATATAGGATGTGAGGGATTTGAGGAACTAAAAGGATTCGGACATCTCATTTCCAATTTAAAAATAATAAATGTTTATCGCTAACAGTAACCTATTGTAATGAAATGATTTCAGGCCACAACTGAGCCCTAAAATAGCTTTAAATGAATTCTAAAATTAAAAATTAACCAAACAAAATTGGCAGTATTGTCTTGTTAAATATTTTACAAAATATTCAAGACTAACATATTTATTTATAGTCTTAATTCGTTTATAAAGTGATTAATCAAAATATTTTCGAGTATCTATATGATCGTATTAATGATGTTGGTACTTATCTAGGTTTTATTATTAATCTTCAATAATTAAATCAACAAAACGAGGCAGCTTATTTTTAAACGTCTACGAAACTTAATACCAAGTTTTCTCCCGATAAGACTCAACAACCTCTTCCCCCCCCCCTCTCCTCCCCCCTCCCCCCACACACACACTCCTCTCTCCTCCCCATTAAGTTGGTAGACTTGTGCCGTCACCTGATCCTCACACCTGGGCTCTGATTGGCCATGACAAGTTGCGCAAACAAGGTAAGACATGATCCCAACGCTACGTGCTTCTTCACAAAGTTTCTTATTCTAATTCATCTCAACTTCGAGCACTACTTTACGAGTCTTCGTATATTACCATAAGTGCCAGAGAAGTTGATGTCGTGCACTAGAAACTGCCTCTACCTACTTTGCAAATAGGTTTAATCAAATGAGATATTTCCAACACTTTAGGTCTCAACGTGATGCCTCACAGATATAGATTTTATAATTATTTTTAAATTTTTTAAGGTCGTGTGAGACTTTTTTTACCCAGTGGGAACGTGGACTAAATTTTAAACTCTTGTCGGTGACTGGAAGCTCATTCGAATCCCAACCGGAAGTACTGAGAGTGACTTATCCTAAATAGTTTCTCGCTTTCCCTACTTACAAATGTGGGTAAATTTCCTTTAAATTCTTTTTTTTTTATAACCACTCTGCTTGTAGCTCGAATGGATGCAACACATGATAATCAAATATTGTAATGCCGGGGAACCCCATTCCGAGCTACTAGAAAAATTAAAATAGTCTGCGCAGAGTGTAATTTTATTTTTCAGCAAATTAAGGTAACGTATTTGATTAAATTAATACTTTTTTAAAGTAGTATTAATGATTTTCATGCAAGGGTTATTAACGACTTAATTATTTAATAATTAGTGATGAAGAGGGTATCTTAGAGGAATTTCAGGTGTAATAGTATTTATAGAGAAGATGGGAATGTCATACGTGGAAACGTCTCATTCTGTTCACAAGTAAATTTGGTTGTAATTTGAATTCAGGTGACGACAACCCAATGTGATTCAGGACTGACACCTTATATACATCAGACATCGTATGGGACTAATTTTAAAAAAAGGTGTTTTTTTTTGTATCTAAGGTTTCTAATAAAGAGTTTGAAAACAGGTTATTTATTCCACAATGCATCTGAGAAACTATACTCTGTCCAACATTTAACAGACCTTTTGGAACAAGTGTTTTTATATAACCTAGTGCTAGCAATCACTATTAGCTTAGAGAAAGTGATAAAATATGCTTAAGCTACCACTTTTTAAAGTAGTAATACCTATTGAGGGCTACACTATTGACTTGTATATTTAAAGTAGATCTAATAAAGGTTACAACTACAAAAAAGAAAGTTGTAATAAATTTCTCAAGGTTGTACCAATAATTATTTTGTGCTTGGGATGAATGATAGATTTTTATTCGTAGATTAAAATGTAAATATTAAGGTCTTTAAATTAAAATTGTGTATCTATTTTTTTAGCAAATTTAAAATAGGTTTTTAAAAAGTATGCAGTGGTTTTATGAACTGTAAAATATATCCAAATAAGGTCAAGTGTTCATCTTAGAGCTCTGATTACATCAGTTAAAATCCCAAGTTCTTAATTATTACGAGTATCTATGACTAAATAATTTACAAATAGATTATAATAATAAAGTCTCATTTGTGTGTCCACGTTAAACCAAAATCAGTATATGAAAGGTTGGTAGCTATGCTAGCCAAACAACGAGCAAGATAATCTACAACATAATACAAATAACGAGACATTTTAGCTACAATATGTTTAGAAACTTTGGTAAATCATGTATTAATTAGTTTATAGTATTAGTGTGTGACTGCTCTTTGAACATTGTGCAGCAAGCCACATAGCCTTTAAACTCCCTCCCAAATTCTTGGAATATGAGCGCTATCGCCTTTCGAAATAGCTCCTCAAAAATGCGCTGCTCCTTCTGCTATGCTGATTATTTAAATCCTTAAACTACTCCCCAACTTCCTACTAACTATACACGCACCACCTAAGCTCTCATCTTAATATGCGCTAATGAACAGAATTGAGTGCAATTAAACAACATATTTTGTTTATTTTCTATTTTGAATAGGCATGTTTGCAGAAAGTTTTCTCTAGACAATTTGCTAAAACAACTGACATTTGACAAATTTTTCAGATAAGTGGAAAAAGTTATGTCCATGACTTAAATAAAATTCTCCTACCATTTTTGCTCAGAACCTTTAATACAACTTTTTTCAACGAAGCATAACTTAGTAAAATTTTATCATTTGGATCGTTTTTTGATTGACCCCTTTTTTATCATTTAAAGACCAAAATAATAATATGATATGTACTAACTTAATTTTATTTGTTGATAAAGAGTAAGTGTAATTTCCTCTTAAATCTCTCTTACGACTATTAAGAAGCTATCTACAGTGTGGCGGGCACGAATGGGCGATTTTGAATAATACATTTCAAGGCTATAGTTTAAGTTTGCAGGACTGTGATAACATCATTATGTTCCCCAGTCAATGCCGTTTAGTTAACATGTATCAGTGGTCGGGTGTGCATTGAGCATTTGTAGTAAAAGCATTTTACAAAAACATTGATTGTTATGAAGGTGCACCACGATAATTTGAGCATCACTTTCAACTTTGGCATCATGATCCAGTTCCATCATCTCACGCTGTAAAGACATGGGTTTCAGACTTATAAACCATAGTTTAGTATTGAGAAAGAAGCATCCAGGTCCAAGAAATAATGTTCGAACGCCAGAAACTGTCGAAACAGTCAAAGCTTCGTTCCTGAGGAGTCCACAGCGTTCTGCACGGCGACATGCAGTGTCGTTAGGTTTGTCTCGCCGCACTTAGGTCAGAATATTATTCTCAGATTTAAAGCTACATCCGTACAAGTTTCAGGTAGTCCTGGGATTTCAACAGGAGAGTTGTTTTTTGCTGAACAATTTTTAGCAAAATGTAACGAAAACGAAAGTTTCCTGGAAAATCTTTGAATGTCTGACGAAGCCCCATTTCATCTAAATGGTTATGTTAACAAACACAACTTTCGGTTGTGGGCTGAGGGGAAACCTCGCCTTTTACACCAGCGACCTTTACACCAGTGAAAAAGTGACAGTGTGGTGTACGGTGTCATCGAAAGGAACTATCGGGCCATATTTTTTTGAGGATGACAATGACCGCGTGATGACTGTAACTTAAGAACAGTACGTCAACATGGTTCAAACTATTCTTAGCAATGAACTAGAGAACTATCCGTGATTTGAGTCCACATGGTTTCAGTGGGACGGAGCTACAGCTCATACTGCAAGAATTTCAATCGTTGCTTTATGAGAAATTTTTGGAAACCGCCTCACGACCATGAACGGCGATATCATTTGGCCTGCGAGATCACCAGATCTTTCGGTGTGTGATTTCTTTTTATGGAGACTTTTAAAATTCGAGGGTTTGCTCATCGTCCTCAAAGCATTAATGAACTGAAGGATAGGATTCATTAAGAGATTGAAGTGATCTCCATTGAGACGGTGCTGAGAGCTACGACGAACTTGCTTTCACGAATTCAGGAATTCATAAGAAGGGAAGGTGGCCATCTCAAGGATGTTTCTTTAAGAAATGACTTTTATGTAAAGTAAGTGATAAATGGCATAGTTGTGGCCTTTATATGGCAGTGTTTGTAGGTAAATTAAAATCATTTAAAGTTGGATTACATAGTTATTAAAATCACCCGTTCCCAAGCACCACCCTCTATAACAGTGGGCATGCAGACAAAGATGAAAATCTTGTTTAATCTTAGGTTTGTCCATAAATTATTCTCACTCTCTCCCTTTACACAAATAATGATACATTTCCTTTAAATTCTACTTATTTTAATATTTACCCTTACACTTCTTACCCCATTCAAGTACATTTCCTGAACGTTAGTTTGATACAGAGCACACAAAAAAAATCCACAATTTTGTAGAACTACTCTAAAAAAAAATTACATAAATGCTATAAAAGCTGCAATGGATGTTTATTTAAAAACTGTCTTTTATCAAATGTAAAAATGAAATTAATAAAACCAAATAAATTTAATTCATTTTAATTTATCTATATCCTGAGCCATTATAGTAAAATTAGTCAAAAATATTTTATTACTGACCACATCCTGCACAAACTAAATCATCTAAGTTTTTTAATCAATGTATTTTTGAACTTTTCACATATTATTACATAATTATTTACATAAAAAAACTTAAAGTAGTTAATTTTTCAAATCGTTATTTGTAGTAGTATAATACATTCATAGCCAGCAAATGATTAAATGTTTAAATAACCAAGGTAACAATTATGTAATATTGAATAATATTTTTTGGGGTTATTCTTCCCCCTATAATACAACATAAAATTTCACTTGAGTTTATTCAACCATTTTTAAGGTAATATAGTTTTATAATATTTTTCAGGTATACTGACTTGGCAACTTTGGCAAGTTATCATCTTGACTAAAATTGAAAAATTTGTTTTAAAAAACAATCAAATGAGCTGTCACATTTACGATAGTATGCAATAAATAATTGTTATCATATTGAGTGGTTAACATTTACTTTTTGGGCTAAAGTTGCCCACATAGACCTATCCGTGAAATGGCAAGGGCTGGCCTGAACAATACCGTAACACAAGAAATATGGACCATTTCTGGATACCCTCCCCTCCTACCCTTTGTCTTCTGTCAGAGGGTGTGAACAGAAAAAATAAAAACTTTAACGACTCCTCTAACCTTTACGAAATTCTGACACAATGCACGAGTGAACACCGAAAAGAACAATATAAAATGGTTCACGGAGCAGTTCCAGGGAACATAAACATATAACGGTGTCGACTCAGCATGGCTCAAAGAATTCTGAGGAAAAGCACGTGTTTGCTATCCCTCCACTGAAGGGGTCTACACGTTATATATATAATATATATATATATATATATATATATATATATGTGTGTGTGTGTGTGTGTGTGTGTGTAAACATTTATACTAACCAGACCCCTTGAATCCAGGGGCCCATGTGTAACAAACGAACAAGCTAGGTCCCTTGTATGGATGTAGTATTGAAAGAAAAGTATCGATACTGTGCTCATTTAAAGTATCAGAAGAGAAATATCGATACCATACTAGTATCGAAAGAAAGGTATCGACAACAGTAAGTCTCGGTATCGAAATTTTAATTAAGAAAAATGTTTTTTATCAAGTAATAATGTCAACTTTTGCATGATAAGAAGAAGAAGACGAATAAAAATAATAATAATTGTATTTTCATATTTACACCGAAAATTATAATGATTTAACCATATTATAGTTTACTTAGGTCTATCACGTCTATGTTATGTGTTGGAACTTGGAGGGTATGATAGATAATATTTTATGACGAATATAAAATGTTTTACCATACCAGCTTTCAAAATGTCTATGAAAATTTAGCTGATAGAAAGCTATAATCCATCTATTAATTCAGGCCTCTCTATTTTACACGTTAATACTGTTCCATCTGGGTGTGTTACTTTATCTTCCCTAATTATTTCACAATCAGTAAAATGTTCACAAACCATAGACGTATTTGTGGGGAAGAACTTATCCCTATGAATAGCACGAGTCCATTTATATTTCAAAAATACGTCTGTAGGAAATTTGAATACAGATTTTAAGCCATCACTCTTCTTAGAGTCATATTTTGACTGACATCCGGGAACACAACATCTGGAAGGCATGATTCTTATAACGCGTTGTAGTATAATATTATTATATTATACCATAAAAGTAAAATATAATAATTTGATACTAACACAAAAGCATACAACAATAATCACATTAGAAAAAGTGGAGTCGAGTCTGACTCACCAAATGAGACAAGTACATATTGTATTTGATAGCACGAAGTAGGACCAATATCTTTCACACCGGAGAGTCGAGTCTAACCGAGTATAACCGAGTCTAACCGAGTCTAGACGAGTCAAGAGTCCATGATGCGGCAGATTACAGATTTCGTCAGTCCAGCCGAGTCAAGTGTATTATTTCCACGTGCTTTTCAAGGCTAACAGCATGGACACTGAATAACTCATTGTTCTCGTTCAAGAGAATCCTTCGATTTATAACCCGTCCCATCCCAAAAATCGGGATAAAAATAGTTTCCACTATTTGGAAACAAATGTGAAAATCCACCAAAGGTACATCGTTTCACATTAAGTGGTTGAATCCACATCAAGCGACGTCTTTCTAGACGTCTACGCCGGCGCCTCCAAACAATTTTATTTATAGAAACCGCTAGGACTGCATCAATCTTGCACGAGCTCTTTGATCAAACAAGTTGACTCGATGACTCGACTCAGCAGTGTGAAAGGCCATGACTCTAGAGTCAGATTGGACTCAACTTGGGACTCGTTGGTGTGTAAGCAGCCTTACTATCGTAGGGACCCGCTTTGACCCTTTGGCCGCACTGGAGCGATTTTAAGTAGTTAATATAAATAGTGGCATTAGTGTGTACGTATTAAAATTAATAGTATAGTATGCCGTTAGTGGGGAGATCAGAGTTATAATCCCGGCCAGATTTACTGAAGATGTTTATTCCTAAAAGGTTTTCCACTCTTTCTCTCCACGCAACTACTACTACTTATATGTGCTATTGCGCTCAAGCCGGCAATGGTTGGAACAGCACCCCTGGACATCAAGGCCCAGGGTAGTTTCTATATCGGTACCTAAAAATCTCCAACCCCCGTCCCGAAGGGTGGGATGATCTGAATCAAGCAACTTCGGGTGCACTTAATCTAAATTCATGATTCCTAATATCCAACACATTAGCGTAATTAGAACGTAGGTGTTAAACTTGCGGCAATGGTCGTTAAATACATATGGACTTACAGTAGATTGGATGCGACCACAATATATTTTTTTTAAAGAGTAAGTAATTGGTTTGTTAACTGTGCAAGGAATTTCAATTCTAAGTAATAGCGATGGGATGAAAATTTGTTTAAATAATTAAAAGTTGGATATTGTGAATTGTTATATGAATAAGAAAAAGAGTATCCTACGAGAGATAATTCTACAGTCAACTCTGATTTTAGTGAACTCGGTTTTAGGGAATATTCGGCTGCAGTGAACCTAATTCATTGGTCCCAACCTACATACATTTCATTGTGCGTTAAAAAAAATATTTTATAATTAATCCTCAACTTCGGTTTTAGTGAACAGAAAAATTGAGAATTTCAATAATAAATGTCATTCTAACATCATCGACACCGATTCTCTACCCGAGTTCTGGTTTAGGTAGCACAAAGCTTGAGTGAAAGTACGGAATGTGGAAAAGAAATTCAGGGGATAGAGGTGGGGGGCTGAGCTTAAACACTCACTGGTGCTCATTGACCTGGCTTAAGTTTTAATATCTTTGCGGCAAGTAAAGAAAGACAGTCTTTTGAGTTGTATTAATATTTAATAGGTCAGGAGTTATAGAACTGTGATTTAAAGTCTGTGGCCATTAAGTAATTGTTTTCACTAATCCCTTTCTTCGAGAGGATATATATAAAACTCGAAAAATTATACTTTTCTACTCAGTTTGGTTTTTGAATGCATGGATAGTGTGGAATAAAGTTTGGAAAAAGCACAGACTCTAGAGAATGATCTGGAAAAGTATTAATTAAAACAGTATACAGTAAACAGCAGTAAATAACTAATTTTTTAAATATTAATAATAATAGATTTCAATAAAGAGCAATTGAATTTGAACGCTTTTTTCGTTTGTCACTTACTCACTACATTCAAATTTTAAAAAAAATCTGTTTTAGTGAGCTTCGGACATAATGAACAAACCGAGTCCGTAGAGGTTCATTATAACCAGAGTCGACTGTATACATATTTTGGGGATTTTCCCAGTCGTGTTTTATTTGCCGTCTTGGCCGCACGCATTTTAATTTCAATAATGGGTGAGGAAGGTTGCATCTAGAGGAAATCTAGCCATATTTTTGTTTAAGGAGAGTTGGAAACCATTTATGGAAAAATAAATTCAGTAAATCTAGCCTGGATTTGAGGCCTGACCTCCTCGTAACCAAAAAACAATATCTGAAGATGGATTGAATATCAAAGCTATTATAGTTGTTAATTACGATTATGGCCGCATATAAATGTAATATCCTTTTAATTGAAAAATTAAACCTGGATACGGGACACGAACCCAGGACCTTTGGATTAGTACGCCAATGCTCTAACCACTGATCTATCCTGGAGTCATCGCGTGTCCAAGGTTATTCTTCACTCATATTTTAAGGCAGATTCTATGATGAACGTGTGGAAATCGTCAGCTATATATGAGTGATCAAATAAGATCACAACCTATCAGATAACGAGCGCAGACACCTTCAACTCGGCAGGGCTTTATGATGTCGATAGTACAACGGCAATTGTAGGCCTACGAATGCGCATAACGTTATGAACTAAATAGCCTAGCTAATATATTTTCTAGTTACGGTTATAGCCACGTCCAAATATCATCGCGGAATGACTTAAAAAATATGAGTGAAGAATAACCTTGGACACGGGGTGACTCCAGGATAGTTCAGTGGTTAGAGAATTGGTGTACTAATCCAAAGGTCCTGGGCTCGATTCCCGTGTTCGGGTGTCATTTTTACATTTAAATAATTTCATACAAGGGGAGCTTGACATTTATTCTGCGTGGACATCAGAGGCGGGTGAGACATGGCTTGAGCTCACCTAGTTGTTTTGTTTGTATTTATATTAATCATATATTTGTAATTGGAATTAGGAAAATCTAAACATTTCCAACTCTGTATGCCATTTGAAATTTGTTTTAAACTTAATATCTAAAATGTTTTCGGCTGAAAGGTCGCACTTTATGACGTTCATCAGACGATGGTTAAAAATTAAATTCAAATTTTGAAATTTAAATGACATTTATGTAAATATAATAGGCAATTATTTTGAAGTTTACCTAGGCATCCCACAACATCACATAATTTAAACAATCTGTCATCAAAATATTACATACATATTTGAGTGTATAGCTTTTGCTAGAAGAAGTCAAATATAGTTCAAGGGAATTGGTAAAAACTGATTTAAAGGCACAAGCTGACGAAATTTATTTTTTGCTAGTTTCAAAACTTTGCAAAAAAAACTTATTTCGTGATTCCAGCTCATCACTTAGAAGCATTTCTCCTGATGGCACATGTAATAAATCACCTGAAAACTCTTCAGATCAATATCAGATGTGTAATTCTTACAGGAGGTTGGGGGGGGGGGGAGAGGAAACTGTTTCACCCTTCACAGGAAAAGTTTGTATTTTTTTTTTCAGGAGAGGAAGGAGAGTAAAGTTGAAAAATAGTTTGTGTCCCCGTTATTTACGGCACGATGAACGCTGTGAGGGAAAGGCTAAGAGACACCGGGCCCCTAGATGGGTCCGTCGTCCCTACCGTATCTCGGGTCGTAACTCAAGATTGTGATACAACGAGCGGATCGTAGATACCTTTTCCCTAGCAGGACGAGAGAGTCGCAAATGTCGCAACATCCTCCCTGGGGCACATTTATCTCAAGGCAGTCCTTAGAACTGCCCTGTGCTTTGGTTGTCGTTGTCCGGGAGGTAGTGATTTGAATACCACCCGATGTTTGCTGGAGGTTTTTAGTAACATCTCCCTCCCCTCTCCCTCTTCTCCTCATACACACACACAACACACACACACACACATACACACACACATACACACACAAACGCAGGTATGTTACTCTCCTACCACTTTGATCAAATTGCTAATGAAGCTAGTCTTGAACACAATATTTAATTTTTAAAAAACTCATCGGTAGTCACATGGCTTAAAGGTGCTTACAGAAAGAAAGAAAGTTACCCGCTTCTCGATTGCCAGCACTAATTGACACTGAAATTCTGTGTCACTAATTAATGCTGCAATTAAGATACCTAGCCCATTATCTGATGAAATGCTTCTTGACAGTGTTCATCCAATAGGACCTAGTAATTGTCCAGTAGGTAACATGATTTTTTTCTAAACGAAGCTTAACGCGGGCATGTTAAACTTACAACCTGTGAGCCGCATGCAGCCAGATCTGTGATTCTGTGCAGCCCGTGGACATTTTGATGAATCAACCAATACATATTTTTTATAAACGTTCTAGGAATACACTATTTGACATTATGACATTTGGAACGTTGTCATTATTTAGTGAGGTTGGTGCACCAAATTTTACCCTTTGCTCACCAGAGATCGATTCCCAGAAAGTTTTAAATTTGCATACCAAAAGTGTGCAATATTTGGCACACGATTGTGTGAAAGTAATTTTTTCTTATTAAAAGTAATACACACCTGAGATATCACACCTTAATTTATTTTCTTAAACACCAATAATATTAATTTTAAAAATATAGGCCTATATATTTTTTAAATTTAAGATTGTGACTTTATTGAATTTCTTAGATGCGGAGTATTTTCAAATTTCAATGTGGCCCTTATAGTCAAACGAGTTTGACACGCCTAGTCTAAGGCATCACTATCGCATTATACTGGTTTGTTGATGACGGGGAGGTTGGGGTTCGTATCCCATAATCTTATATTAGGTTTCCTACTCTACGTCCACGCAAATAATAGACCATTATAGTTTTGATCGCCACTCTAATCCCTTATCTATAGGGATAAAAACTTACATTCAGGTGAAATTATTTCCTATTTTTACAAATGATCTTTCAATTTTCAAAGAAATGCATTTTACCACAAATTTTATTTCAAAAACATTTATAAGTTTTAATAACAGGGACGTCTGTCATCCATTATACTATTATAAAGCCATATAGCTGACTTACTCACTCACTCAGTCACTCACTCAATGACATTAATATTTACCCACTTTCAGATGAGCTAGAAACTTGAAATTTGGCAAACTTATACCTTCTAGCTTGTAACCGACGGGAAAATTCCAAAAAGTTTAAAAAAATGTAATTTATAACCCCGAAAAAAATTCAAAATGGCGGAGCAACTTTAAAATTGGTGAGGTATATACAATACAATACCGATAACTTTAATTTTTTACGTTCAAAACAACGCTGGAATTATATTAGTTTACATCCACTTGCAAAGAGACCTCACTAGGGGTTTGGGGGCGGAGCCCCCAACGAGCAAAGCGAGTCTAAACTATATATCCAAATAAAACTATTATAATGAAGGTGAATTATAATGAGCTACACCTATACAAGCACTGTTTTAAAAGAAGAAGAGAAATCACATGTTACGAGCGTTCGAGATCAAAGACCAGTCTTTCATATGACATTTGTTCACTTATCTCAGCCTGTTCCCAGACTTCTAATCGGTTTAAATTAAAGGGAGAAGGGTAAGTAAGAGGGATTTCACAGGTTTTCACCAGAAAGAAAGGACGGGTATTCTCAACGTGGGAAAATTCAACGTAATTACACCGGTTCGAGTTTTAGTCCTAGTATTCCGGCTCAGTCACTTCAGTCTCAAAGTCATGCAGACTAGCCATTTGGACAGTCACTCAGGTAATTAATGGTTTTATTACCTTCTTTATTTTTATTTTAGCAGCTTCGACTACATTTCCAAGAAAGAACTTAACGGGAGACAGTACTTTTTACCTCAACATCTAGCTTTGGAGAATATTCCACCCATGCTTTAGAATGAACACGTGTGTGGAGAGAAACACCCTCATTCAGGGTTGGTGATGGACTACGAGCAAATTTACTTGCTAAGAAAATACACTATTTTATTAAGGTAATTATTGAAATAAACTGGATTTTGTTGTTATTATTATTATTAGCACCGCGTCTTACTACCCGTTCGGGTTATACGCACTTACGCTAATGTGTAATGGTAGGGTGATTGTGAGACGAAATGGAGGACCTAAAGTTTAACGTGGAATCCGAACCACGGTGGAGGCCTGGCATTCCTCACATTCACAAGTTGTGATTAATACACGTCTTTTCAGAGGTGAAGGAAGGGTTTGGCAATCAGATAAATCTATGCCGGGACCGAGGATTGAACCCCGGACCCTAAGCACAGAAGTCTGACACTTTACCCCTAGACCACCAGGTCACCGACTGGATTTTGTTAAAATAATCTATTATATTCATTAATAGCATATACAAACCTGTTATTTTTTTAAATTTTTACGCACGGCTTAAACTAAGGGGTAGGTTTAAGGAGGATAGTATAAGAGAAATTTCACCCGCATTAGCGTGGAGAAAGAATGAGAATGCCACAGTTACGTGAAAAATAGCCCCTAACGCCTCTGCCCGATATTAGAGTCCTTATTTCTTCATCGCAGGAAATGCAATATATGTTGAGGTTGAAGTCCTAGATTACGTGACCACGGGTAATTGATAAAGCTTGTAGCAACACTTAACCTTATTGGCCTTAATAGCAATGTGATCGATTATAATTTAAGGCTGCTCTACCCTATTAACGTCTTTTTTGACAAAACATAATATTTTTAGATATAGACCAGTAAATAAAATCAAATGTTCAAACTTTAACAAACTCAATTTTACTATGGTTTTGTATTTTAATTAATAAAATTGTTAAAAATATATCAAATTATATTTATTTTAATTCTCAGCTACCGGAATACCTAGCTTAGCACCAGAGCTATATTTTGATTCTAGAGGCTGGGGCTGATCCCCGGCTGAGTACACGTGGGTCTACTAATGATTTTCAATACTATCATAGAAAAAATTAATAATCCACCCTTTAGACGAATGTAAGTTACTGATAGTCCAACTAGTGATTAAGATACGCAGCACTGATAAAGAGTTGTTTCTCTAACATAAAATATTCAAATGCTGTAATAAGACAAACTAATACACAGCTAAAGATACATGAAGATTCATTCTGTAATTAACCTAAGTTCCACTAGAACCATAGTTGCACTCCCTATACCCAAGACCACGGTAACAGCAATTTGACATCAAGGAGATACTTTTATTTTAGCCACCGGCGGAGAAATGTTAGCTGATACATATGTATTACTTTCAGCACAGTTTCACCAAACGAGTAAGTCTACTTCAAAAGCAGGTGATTGTACTGTATATGGGCCTTTGTCTCAAAAGATATCCCTGCGGCCATCCCGTCCAGTCATGACCCTTTTGTCCCCTTTGTACGCTGCGTATTCTTGAACCAACTTTGAGGACGTACTTAATGGCCAAGTTAGTAAAACCTTGGTTGTAATTCTGAGATCGTCGCCAGGAACGAGGAGTTAGGTATAGTAGGGACGTGGTAGGAAGGTAAAATTAGAAGAAATAAAATTTACGTTCAATAAATGTGACTGTACTATTATTATTATTATTATTATTATTATTATTATTATTATTATTATTATTATTATTATTATTATTATTATGTTATTTGTTAAAAGCCATACGACTCGAGTTTCATTGGAAAGGCCTTTTTGAAAAGTTACTAGATATAATTTCATGTAGGCCTATACATACGCCAAGTTATATTATCTGCAGCCGTAATTTTTTTATAAAAGTTATCAATATCAATAGAGTAGTTATAATATAGTAATATTGGATTCATTTTGAACGTAGAAAAGTTTGTGTATTCTAAAAGTCTCTTCCTATTAAAATTGGAATATAGCTGCTTATTTTACGTATAAATAGATACATTTGTCAGTAGAAACACAAGAGCAAGGTGAATGTGGTTGGAATGTGATATCTAAGAAATGTATGTGGAAAAACTCCTATGGACTGAGTCAATAATGGATGGGTGTTGAAGGAGTACGGTTCAAAAGAAATCCAATAGATCAATTTGGAAGAAGCGTCTTGCGTTGGTTTGGCATGTCGTGAGTGTGGATCGAGTGACGAAGAAAATATATGAAGGTAGAGAGTGTGAAGCAAAAGGAAGGGCTAAGCCATGTAAGACGTGGCTAAATGTTGTAGAAGAATGTGTTAAAAAGAGAAACATTTAGAATTTTAAGAATAAAAGAGCATGTATTACTCGGTGTGTAGATATTGTTGAAGCGAAGGGAGTATGCAAGGATAGGGAAGTGTGGAGAAAGTTATGTAGGGGCAGTTTGTTTGCCTAACCCGTAAGGGAACAAATGGGATTTAGGTATGTATGTATGTATGTATGTATGTATGTATGTATGTTATGTATGTATGTATGTATGTATGTATGTATGTATGTATGTATGTATGTATGTATGTATGTATGTATGTATGTATGTATGTATTATAATTTGTAGCTATCAAATACCTGCTTTCATTCCCTGTTATTTCTATATGTAGACTTCTTGTGTAAATTCTCTTAAAACGTTGAGGAGGATTTCCGACGTTCAGAAATTCCACATTACCATTAAGTGGTTTATCTTATAAAAAAGTTTGATGCCAAAATGAGACGAAAGGTATTATTGACGTTAACAGATCTACATGTTATCTTTTACAATTTAAAAAAAATATGATAAGGTATAAAACTTGCTTTTTTTAAACTATGCTTTACGTGAAATGTTACAGTTCTGATAGTGTTCCTGGTTAAATGACGCAAAATGTATATTTTTCCTTCTTCAAACTAATGCCATACTAAAAAAAATGTCCATAAAAGAAATTGGTTGAGATAAATGAGGATCGTTTTAGTGGTGTTGAAGCCTCGTTACTACCATTCATATAATAAATACCACAGTACGTGGACATAACCCTTCAAGTAGGGGGCATGATTATTCTTTTTATATGTTGTCCTCCCTTGTAGTCAAATAATACAATTTGTACTGAACTGGGTCAATGTATTTATTTTCAGCAATTGTTTATAGTAAGTAAGCTGTGAATTGATAAATTTGTAGAAGGTGCACATTTAATTTCCAATAGGCCTATCATAAATATTAGATTTTACTATTAGATTTTCTTTTGAAAACAAATAAGAGAAAGCTTGGTTACTATTAGTTTGTGCTTCTATTTCAAGCTTTGATTTTAGTCAAAGATTTTAAAAAGGAACATCTTCAGCAACTTAAAAATGATGGAAGTTTTATATTTAGTTAAATTACATGAAATAGTAATAACAATAATAATAATAGATTGAATTCATAATCAAATTCAAATCTCCTTTGCTTTGACGCCGACACCCACAATAACTTTCGCATCTTCGTAGCGTTTTAAAGGAAGAAGAAAACTTTCATATATTATGAACATATTTGAGATATCTAATTAAATATTACATATCTCAATATACATAATCATTTTTAGAACAACTAATAAACAGTATTTTAAAACTGATTAGTAAATTCAGATGTCATAATAAATAATATAGTGTGCTTTGTATTCTTCTCCAAACCTTTCTCTTTACTAGCTGCATGTAATGGATAATTTAAAAATATAAGTAGGGTTATGTGATGACAACAAAACCATTATCTTTTACTTAGGCTTTGACTTTTTATTCACTTGGTTCAAGCTTAAGCTTCGCTTAGCATTTAAAAAGTGACCTTCGGATACACCTACAAATTATCTATAAATGTTAAAAAGCTTGATAAAATACAATAATGTTTATACCTCTGCTTACCCCTTTTCACCAAAATATAGTGAAGTAACTTTGAGAAGTTTCTTAATAGTAATTGTTCATTCAACATTTACTTTTTCCATCCATTTATGTTTCCAGCCTGTGGCCTATGTCAGTGTCTTATTCAAGCCATATTATTTTCCACTACTGGCTGGCTAGGCCTGTCATAGCTTCATATGCCTTGTAATCTAACTTATGACTAGGACAGGCACAACATCCAGTTCCCAGCCATTAATTCATCACTGTGAAAGGGTAAGCCCACATTGCACCAGTGAAAATATTTTTGGCCATTCAAAGAATCAAACCCGGGACCCTTGGCTCACTAAACAAACACGCTACCGACTTAGCTAACTAAGGTGTCGGATCATTGCTTCTTCTCAAATATTATGATGTTACAGAATGTTTGAGATATAATTGCCCCGCGATTGGGAGCCAATTATGGAGATACGTATTTATTGGAGATAATTGGTAGTTATAGCCCCGTGATCGAGCGCCAATTATTACGATACGATGTTATTGTTTTATTTAAATAAATACAACTGTTAATGTTGCACACGATTTATTGGAGTGATTATATCTTCTTATACAATTTTACTTGAAATACAAATTATGTACTGTGGTGATATTACACGTACTCTAGTTTATGTCGCCGGCACTCTCTGTGTATGTGTGAGACTACTCTGTTTTTGTGATTACTCTCTATATTCATACGCACACACAGCTTATATATTACATACCCCTTGCCCCTTGGACCTCTCGTGACCAGTGTCTAAACCAACAAACCAAAAACGTTCCTGCGACAGGTGTTTTGAAGGCTAGCTTCCTATTGGGTATAGGGAGCTGTCGTCTCTTGCTTGTTTAGTAAATACTACGGAGTGAAATTTTGAAATAAAAAAAAAGTTTTAATGGTGCAATACTTTTAGATTATTCCTGAAAAGCGCGTGATTCTCCATGGATGAAGTCTTTAAAGGATAATTTACATACGATACTTTAAAGAAAAATACCTTCATCCATGACTTTTTAAATATATGAAAGCGGTCCAAATCAATATTACAATATCTTAAAATGTTTTGTTGTGAGCTTGTCAAAAAATTACAGTATTTGTTAGAGTAAGGCTAAATCTAGAGACATTTTTCGTCAAGTCTATTCTCACAGCTCTACATATATGCTCAAAAGTCGTTTAAATGACCTTTTGACACATTTCACACATTTATTTTTATTAATAAAATTCAAACTATAAGGTTTTTAAAGAAAAAGATTCCTGTCAAGGAAAAAGAGGACTGTTGGAATCTTTTGACTTTATTTTGGTGTGAAACATATTTTAAAATAAAGCATCGTAGAAATAAATATTGCGTTAGAGCTGAAAGTTTGCGCTGTAATTTATCGTTTACCGAGGCGGCCCTCTTAAGTACTCCACGCAGTCCGATTATTAAAATAGTTTAAAATCTATTTTAATAAGCTCTCTTGCCATTGTTAAATGAGCCATGGATTGGTATTTACCATGCCAGGTTTTATGTTTTCGAGGGTTTTAATCCTGGTAGATTTTAAGCAGATGAACAGAATAAAACACTTCATTAGGATTATTATAATCAGATTTATTATGAAACACATCTTCTTAACATAGATATAGCTTATTTAGTAGATTGCTTGGTTAATTCTTCCAAATTATATATATTTTAAAATCAAACTTTCAATAAAAGGTAATTAAGAAAATAATTTCTAAATCACCCCTGTACATCTTAAATATGCCAATCATTTCCAATCACCAAGCTCAGCCTGAATCTTACATAATGTGTTTTCCTTGTATATAAACAGTATATAAGTAATGTTCCAGCTTTCTAGGTTTCATAATTTCTGAGCTACCTGCACAGGTGATCACGTGGTTTAAAGCGCTAAGTTCACAATTTATACAAAAATTAAAAAATTACGCCAAAGGGATATATCAAAAGGTTTCCTTAAGTGGGTATTTGGTTATGTCAAGTTTCAGCTTTCTAGGTATCTTGGTTTAGTCTATGAGCCGCCCTAACCGGTGGTTAGGTGGTCTAGGAGACTAGATTTTCAAAAGTTTTATAAAAATAATCAGGGTCCACGCAATTATGTTTCCTAAAATACGTATGCAAAGTTTCGTCTCTCTAGGTTTCTTGGTTTTGAAACTAACCGCACTGGTGTTCATATGGCCTACGACTCTGACAATTGCCTTTTAATGAAGAGGTAATTTGTTTGTCTAAATACGTAATTATCACTGTAAAATCAAATATAATGTAGATTTTATCTACTAATGTGAATAAGAAGTAACCAAATAAGTAAAGCTATCGTTTATCTTAGGATTAGAAGTTGATATTTTTCCAGTGATTAAGTTATATAGTAAAAAACCAATCCCACATTATATTAATATTTAAAAACCATTATTCACGAGGTTAAAAATTTCAATTTTTAAATACGCTCAAAATCTACACCCTCACATTCCCCTAAATACATATGCCAAGTTTTAGATGTCTAGGTTTCTTGTTTATGTGGTTCTCACATCTACAGACTAACAAACACGCAAATACACGTCATATTTTATTTATCTAATAACTTAACCTTGCTTAATCTTACTTTATCTAGTTTATCCAAACAAAAAATGCTATAAGTTTACTTTAATCCGACACACTTTATCTCAGTCGGTGGCATGTCTGCCTACTGCTGAGCTAAGCGTCTCGGTTTCAATTCTTGGCATGGCCGGAATATGTATCATTGGTGAAATGTGGGTTTCTCCCTTTCACAGTGATGAATTTATGGGTGGTATGTCTGTTGTGTCTGTTCTAGATTTTAGTTAGTTTATAAGTCATATGCTGATATATACAGCTGGTTCAGAAAGTGTAAGTTAAATACCTCAAAAAAATATTAATAAAACCTTACTTTATCTAAATTCACGAAACATAACATTAAACAGCTTAGTTTAAGCTAAAGTAATACTAACATATATAACTTAAATTAAAATAAATTAATCATAGCTCTCTTTGCTTATTCCAGCTTAAGAACTCTAGCAACTTAATTATTATAATCAACTTACTTAACTTCACCTTACATAAATTACTTAAGTGAAGTAATTTATTAAGATGTATAGTTTATGTCATTGTAAGTCGGAGTTGACATTAGACCAAACAGCCAATAAAATATGTAAAACTTATATTTACTATATGCTGAAAATTTTTAAATGACACCTAGACACAGAAATCGAACCCGGGACTTTTGTACGCCAATGCTCTAATCACTGAGCTATCTAGGATTCTTCCCGTGCCCAGGGTCATTATTCACCCATATTTTAAGGCAGAGTCTATGACACTGTGTACTAGACGATTCCTGGATAGCTCAGTGGTTAGAGCATTGGCGTACTAAGCCAAAGGTCCTGGGTTTAATTCCCTTGTCCAGGTGTCATTTTTCATTTTTCAGAATATGATATCTAGATGGAGAATTCCTCACAAAAAAGCATTAATAATAGCTTCGGCTATTTGATTCTTATATTTAATGCTAAAACATTTGTATTAATAAAATACTCTAAAGAACCTATCAAAAGAATTACTGAAAAATTTAATATTATTGTAATTAAGATATAAGAAGATTGAGTTCAAAGAACATTATTCAAAAGATAGAAAAACATAATGTAAAGTCACTTGACTTCACTCAATTTAGATCAAAAGTTTTAAGATTTTTTTAAATGTGTTAGTTAATATTTTTTAATACAGTATGCATATATAATTATAATACATTACTACCTATTACAATAAAATACGTTGTTTAGTTACATGTGTTGACAATCCACACTAATACAACCAAATGGTACCTAACTTAGTTTGGAATTTATTTTTTAATTTTGTAGTGAGTGTTTACTTGTTTTTCATATTATGGCAATAGCTGTTGTGAAAGATTTTAGTTAATTGACATATAATAAGAAATGTTATTACATATGTGCTCAGATTTATGAATGTGTTCAAACCAGTCTGGTTACATCATAGCTTTGATATCATCAATATATTCAACTCACTGTACCAATAAGGTGCGAATACCTAAATCAAGAACGCTATTATTATTAAGTTCAACTACCTGTGTCAATAGGTTAAAAATACTTTTACCACTAAGGCTGGTATCATTAGGTTCAACTATATATAACAATAAGGCTTGTATAGTTAGGTTCAACTACCTGTACCAATGAAGTTTGTAGCATTAGGTTCAACTATCTGTACGACTAATGCTGGTATCATTAGGTTCAACTATCTGTATTATTATGGGGTTGTAGAATTATGTTCAATTACCTGTACAATGAAGTTTGTAGCATTAGGTTTAACTATCTGTACGACTAATGCTGGTATCATTAGGTTCAACTATTTGTATTATTATGGGGTTGTAGAATTATGTTCAATTACCTGTACCAACAATGTTTGTAGCATTAAATTTAACTACCTGTACCAAAATTTTTAGTAACATTATGAATCAATACTACCAAATTTATCATATATCTAAATTCAAACTAACTACACAATTATTTTTTTGCTATTACGTACAACAAAAATTATATTAGTGGCTTGATTTAAGGAGTAAGGATGAGGAAGGCAGTTTAAGGCTTCGTCATCTTCATCACAAGCCTCCAGTCTATTGTGAGCCCAATTCCTTAGACCACTAAACCCCTGGCACAGGTCATTGTTCCAATAAATGTTTAGAGAGTATTACGCGTCTAATACAAATATTGTCATTTCGAATTCATGCCTGGCTTGCTCTCATATAAATAAATAAATAAACTATGTCACTTTCAGCGTTTTGCTTCGGAGATCCTGAATTTAGAATGGGGCTTTGTGAACGCCGGGACAAATCGATACTACACAAATTTGCGTTGCAGTAATATGTAACATTCTGAAAGGTTTTTATTTGTCCATGTCTGCACTGTAAATACGACCAGAAAATATAAGTATCATTGGGTATCCTCTACTGCGGCAAAATAATCTTGTATCAGAACGATTTTATGTCGAGCTAAGATTCATTTTATTGTAGTTTAACATGCAAGGAATATCATTGAAGTGCTGGCGGCCTTTTGTTTTGTAGCCGCTTGAACTTTAATATTTATATTTGGCATGAGATTCAAAATGATGTTTATAGATAACTGAAAGATTAAAAAGTTTTCTCACTGTGTATTTGTACTCAATCAAGCTATACGCATCACGCATGCAATAATTATGCTAAAACTCGATTTGGTCTTAAGTGTCACCATCGCAATAGACTAGACTGCCGATGACGGGGAGATCGGGGTTCTAATCCCGGTCCAGTGTATTGAGGGTGGTTTTTCCTAAAAAAAATTCATTTTAACTCCACGTAAATGAGGGTACACTTAATCTAAATTCAACCTTTCTCATCTCCGATACATTAGTGTAATTTGCACATATGCGTATATCCCAAACGGGTAGTAAGACGCGGTGCTAAAAAAGGAATAAGTTTACGGGGCAGCGATATTGAAAGTAGAGTGTGAACCCTGATTTGCGTGGAGCGATAGGGGGAAACAATTGATGAAAAACAACCTTCAGTACACCTGGCCAGGATTCGAACCACAATCTCCTCGTCACCTGTAATCCAGTCCAACAAGAGAATGATGCGTTAGACCATACGACCACAGATACGGGTATTTGTGAAGTAGATACATTTTTTTTATTTGTTATAATATTTATTTGATCTTTAGTTTCTATTGTTGATTGCGTTGTGTTTTGTTTCTGTAAATCATAGTCCAGGAGTTTAAAAACACGGGTTGTGAACCTGATTAATCTATGGAGTAAGGATGAGAAGGATAGTTAGAGAAATTAGCCCACATTAGCTTAGAGAGTAGATCGTCACCCGAGAATGCAAGTGTTCTATCTCCAAAATTGTTAAATTTGAGGTATTTGGTGTTTACGTTTATTTAGAATGCACATGATTTACCTGCTGTGAAATTGAGACTACTGTATAATTACTTAAGAAGATACAAACTCAAGTTTTCAGCTAGTTACATTGGTTTTATATACCAGGTCAAACTTCAATGCTCTTTTACACAAAAGTGAAAAATTGGACACGGAACACTTGCAGCATTCTCGGGTGACGAGATGGCAAAGCTAAATTGAAAAATAGCACGTGGAAAACTTCACCCAGTACACTCGACAGAGATTCGAACCTAGATTTCACAACAATTCACTCTATTGCCAGCTGTATGCCTTACTACCAATTCAGGTTTTTGTGCTGGCTCTAAGTTTAATATTTAAAAAAATATATACACTAAATATAAAATTATTGAAGATATCATCAATTCAAGGCATATAAAAATACTAATTTAGAGTTACAATGTGTTATATTGCAAATGTTTACGTAAGATCTTGCGCAAGTTTACAATCGAGTAAATAATTATATTTTTTATAGCACCACATCCTACCACCCATTCAGGCCATACGTCGAATAAATAAAACTTGATTATATTTGCTATTACTCCATCAGTAGCCACATTTTAAATTTATTCAACAATTTGAAGGAAAAAAAACTTTTCAACAATAGGATGACTGAATCCACTCATATTGTTGTAGACCCATTTGTTAACAAGTAAAACATTAACCACATCAGTGGTCGCATTGTCTAATGCGTCACCCTCGTGTTTATACTGGATTGCCGGTGACGAGGAGCTTGGAGTTCGAATTCCAGTCAGGTGTACTGAAGGTGGAATTTCCTAAATGGTTTACCAATCTCCCTTCACGCAAACGCAGTCACATTTCCTAAAAAGATCATACCTTCGTAATATATATATATACACACACACTCCATTAGGGTAAATATTGTAGACGTATAGCCCAAGTGGGTACTATGACGTCGTGAAAATAACCCGCAAAAAAATATTATTTCACTTTGTGAGAAAATAGTTTTCAAACAGCCTTCTCTCACGAACCCTCAATTTTTTGTATTAATATATCCAATTTAAGGAATTAAATAATTTATATTGGTCAGTAGTGTATCTGTCTACCGAGATAAGAGTCCCGAGTTTGAATCTCGGCATGGCCGAAAAATGTATCGTTGGTGAAATGTGTTGTTCCCCTTTCCTTATGATGAATTAACTGCCGGGGGCTGGATGTTGTGTTTGTTCTAGACTAAAGTTAGAACAATTAGACCACGTACGTCATGGTTCTAATATTGCTATCGATATTTTCATAGATGAATATTGTGCCCGTTCCCGAAGGCGAAGCTGTGAAAACTAGAGTTCATCGATCGACCTCAGGTGGAACCCCTAATATAATTAACTGATCGTGTATGTTGCAACCTTGTTGCAAGGGAGCAAGTTACCTCCTCGACCCAGATAGTGGGTGGGTGTTTACGTTTACAGCGCCGATCTGCACCAAATTGGTTTCTACGTCTTGTTCTGAGATTGCACCACTCGCTCGGTTTATCTGGTGGTTTAAACGCTAGACTTGAAATTGCAGGTGGGTACCTTAACCTGAAGTTATGTGGTCTAGGACGTCAGGCTCACGGTAGACTAAATGAAGCGTGACGGGAGGATCAAAATTATCATCTCTGACAGGTGCTTTAGAGGTCACATGTGCCTTAGCACTGTTGTTTTTCCATCCTCTCCCCACACTATGAACGGTGTATTTCCTCTAACCTCCCTCTTAAATCCTACCCTGTAGAATCAACCTTTTGTAACCCATGTGATGAAACACGTGAAACAAAAACAAAAAAAGGAGCCTATAGACTCTTGGATCTAATTTTACCAAATGCACTGAGAAAAATTACAGTGTCCGCTCCCATGGTGTAGTGGCCAGTGCACCTGGTTACAAACTTAGGGGTCTTGGGTTTGATTCCCGACTAGTACATTGAGTATTTTTTTCTTTAGGGTAATCATCCCAACGGTCACCAGGGGTTAGTAAATTAGGCTTAAGCTAGGTTCAAGACTCTCACTGGCCCACGCCTCCATTATCACTATCGTCACATCATCTCATTGTGGGTACATGTAGACAACCTCCATAGGTGTACCCTGGGTAATGAATGCTCTGTGCCACCAGAGCGTCGAATAGCCAACATACAGGCGACCGAAATGAATGTCATGTCCAACCAAATCAGTAATGCTATGAGCTTTTAAAAAAAAAGAGTATGTAATATTTTCTCCGCAGGTAAAACTGGCTCATTTCATTAAATAGCATACTCCTGCGTTTTTTTTTTATGTTAGAAATTGTAAGTCACTGAGAGCCATTAATGGAATTAGAGCGTATGGATATAACACGAAAAAATTCGCATAATTTTCCTTTGTCGAGTTATCTTCGCAACACAAAACAGAACATGGCGAGGGACATAAAACTATTCCAAACAAATCAAATGGGATGATCCCAAGGTGTGTAAACCAAGGGTTGCGGACATAACGGATAGCCCCGAGTACCTCCGCTGATGGAAATGCACCCGTAGAGATGACCTCACGCCTCCAGTGATTTAGAGTAACATCTCCCAAACTACGACCCATATTACCCCATCGCAACCCTTGCGCTGTTTTATATGGAAGGGGGAGGGGACTAGCGCAAATATACGAGAGAAACAGGAATGTTTTACCATAATATTACCGCGGTGTTACGATAAAAAAAACACACACACACACACACACACTTACAGAGCGGAACCAGAGGATTCTTTCATGAGTGAATTAAAACATAGAGCTAGTATAGTTTTAGTTCATTGAGGAGAGGTCATATTTTTAGTTGTGTGAATAGCTATTGCTATTTATATCATGGAGTGTATGTTTTTCATCTAGGGCCACTGAGTAACATTTAAACTGATTAGAACAAAAATCGTGTTAGGAGCGCTGAAGCTAGTGTTGCGTGTAATATTTATTTTTTAAAACGGAAGCAGTGAACAATGTTTCGAATAGATATTCTGGCGCATTTATACGGTTTAGTTTTAGCCAGAAAAATATTACGTATACCCTATATCAATTACATTTCTAAGAACCCGGAGCTGCCCTTAGTATCTGTTTACCAGCAAAGTTTTACTATCACGTTGGGCTAGATTGCCAGTGACGGTGAGATCGGGGTCTGAATTCTGGTAGGCTGTATTTTTCCTAAATGCTTTCCCACTATCACTCCATGCAAACGTGGGTACATTTTCTCTAAATTGTGCCTTCTTCAAAATTACCAGCAGAGTAGTATTATTAAACGCAAAACAAACCATATCGAGTTAATTAACATACATATTAAATTATTTAAACTAAATTTAGAAATAAAAACAGTAATAATAATCTTATTAGTGCGTGTTGAATTTTTTTTCTAAAATCTTACAATTTAATCTTGTTAGAAATCAAATACTAAATAACGTTCTAAAAAGCTACTGCAGATAATACTTCCTTGGAGGCAAATGAATTCATGATACAAAAGTGGTTTACGATTTAGTGACACTCTATGAAGTACAATCATACAAAAAGATTTTATTTGTATATTTACTTTAAATGCATGGTTGCATAATGGTTGCTCACAGTATTGAATAGGCTCACTCAAATGTATATGGATGTGGTTCGTTTCCTAAGACATTTTCTCTCAATGTTAGGAAATGTCATCTCTCTCTTTGTCTATCTTGACAACTAACAAATGTAATGAATGATTTTACTCGAGAAAACTTGAACGGTAGCACAATATGACATACAACGTCTCAGCTACTAATTTCCTGTTCATTTTCAGAAGGGAAATGAATGAAACTCAGAAAACATATCTTAATTTAGTGGGATATTCACTGCTGTAAGTATGTAAGGTAATTGATGCACAAACACAAATGTAGTATCGTCAACAATTTGCGTTCACTCACAACAAAACGTTAGCTACTCTTTATAACAAACTAGAAGTGGGGCGAATTTTCTTTCATCGAATATAAATCTTCATTAAATCTACAAATCTCAAATATTGAAACTGAATTTTTATTTTATGCGCTAATCCCAAATCTCGTATTTAGATCGTGATAGCCTGGATATAAAATATTTGCTTTTTCACGTTGTCGTGATATTTTTTTCCTTAACGCTTATTTGTATAATTTACATTAATTGTTTTAATATAGAAAATATCAATCGTAGCAAAAAATTAACAAATTTTGTTTTAATAAGAAATCACAGTCAGTTAAGTGGTATAATAAAGTTCTGGGGTGTGGAAGTTAGTTTCGCCCTGTAATTATGATGATCAAACCTACTACTGTATTAAGTATATATAAAAATGGTACCTACTACACAATTATATATACTTGATCTTTTAGTCTTTTTATTATAGCTCAGATTAATTTTTTCGTAACTTGGTTACCAAGTAAACCCCCCTGAAATAAGTTTTCCTCAAAAAATAAATGCATTACTTTGTTAGTTATGTGAAACAGCCCTCAAATATAAAAATTAAAAAAATCTTAGAGTTATTTTTTTAAATCTCAAATATTCAAATATAATTTATACTTTTTTTTTAAATTAAGAAATAATCTTATTAATTATGTAAACCACTACAAATATATTAATTTAGAATAAAAGCAATAATGCCAATTTCAAAATATTTCAAATTTTCAAAGAGTAGACATCAATTCTAACGTTAGATTAAAATCTGGATTTCTCATAAGATTTCAAAATTTATTTAAATCTCACCGTCTAAAATGTTCACGATTTCAATGCTAGCTCCTTAAATTACAATTAAAATTAAAACCATATTTAAAAAATTACTTTATTCTACCAATTTTTGGTTTTTTGAATATTGATTATTCCCCATTACTACTAAAAACATATTTTATGTAACAAAATATTAGATAAAACGAATCATTTTTTCTGTTTTCACAAAAAGAAATAAATCAGTTTTGTACATTGTGTTTGAACACTCGTCGAACTACTCTAATATATAAACTAACTAAAAGTCATAAAAAACATAGATGTTTTTGTAAATTTACCCGCATTCACGTGCAGGGTGCGTGGAAAACTATATATTTTTTAAACACCGAACCGAGATTTAAACCTCAATATCACCGTAACCATGAGGAATTAAATTTTGCGACCACCATTAAGTATTTCAACTAATATAAAAATAAATTTAATAAATTCACACAAGGTGTGAAATAACAAGTTCAAATCGAGGGCTTAGAATTAGTACGAGGAATATTATTTCATAAATTATTAAAAAATATCCCAATGATGGCCTCTCAATCTACTCAGACGAGCTTACCAAAGAGTAATTTTCCGGTGACATTATGTTGAGGTTCAAATCTCAGCCAAGTTCACTGAGTCTAGTGTTCAAATTGTGATTTAAGATAATAAGAAATGGGTAAAATCTCTATAATAAGCTATATTTGTATATTTTAGCTATACATTTTTACTTTCTCTCGAAACCTCTGAGAGAAAGTATTGTGATCGTAAAAAAAAAGAGTTGAACTCGAGATTTTGATGAATATCGATGTTTCATGACCCCCGTGAAACCAAAAATGTTGTTTTCGTAATGCAGTCTGTCTGTTTGTACCTCGATCTAAAGCCGAAACTATTTTACAAATTGGCCTATAAATTTGTATCTGGGGTGTTCATAAGGTGCCCCCAAGGGGTTTTTGGAATCAGATGTCTAACCCTAAATTTAAGGGTAGTTTACTGAAGGGCAGAAAGAGGAAAAATTGATTTTCTCGGAATTCGATCTAACAATTTTGATTAAATGTTATATCTAGAAACTATTTATTACTATAAACAAGATGGCAGCTCTCATTTTATCATGAAAATTACTTTGAGAGTACTCTGCATAAGGAAAATTCTCCAATATTGTTCATTTCTCCGCATCTATTTGAGATACGAAATATCTTATCATTTTAAAGTTGTAGTATTATTAAAAATATAGATCTTTTATTTGATATATTATATTTTTATAAAACCAATAGATTTGAGCTGTAATCAAATATATAAACTTTTTAATTCAGGTCTTTGAAAATGAATTTGATTCTTATGTTATTTGGTGGACAAAGATATTTAAATATTTTATCAGTTCTCTAACGGTGATCCTAGTTCCTAATTCCAAAAATAAGTAACAGTGTATATTATTGCATTTATGATCTTTGGTGATGTTTCTACAAAAATTTATATCTATTATTTTTCATTTCACAAATCTTACGATTTTTTTTTTATTAATTGTATATTTTAATATAAAAGCGAGAGAAAGTTTGTGCAGTACACCGTACCATTTATTGGAAAGATGTAATAAATATAAACAATCTTACGGCTAGCTCTTCTCATTATTTCGAATACGGATCCCTTTGAACACAAAATCCAAAACATGTGATAGTGATATAATGAATATCAATAGTTGATCAACTTAAAAGGTGCGTACAGACATGCAACAGAACATCGTAACGCAACACCGTCGCGTCCAGTTTGGACGGCATAACGTAACAGCGCAACGTAACACCGTTTCGCAACACCGTAGTATCAGTGCGTCCCATCTGCTGTCGGTCTTTTGGCATCACATCAAAGAAATGTTAGGCGCTCATGTTACACCACCTGTTCTCTGTTTGGACTGGACTGGGCAACATCAGAGCGTCTCAGCTTGTAGTCAGTTATCGTTGTTCGCTATTATGGATTGGAATGAAAACTATACACTGCATTTGATCGAACTTTATCAAGTATGATGTTCTACTTGTATATAGCTGCGTCTGCCACCATTGTCTTTACCTACGTTCTTTCTTTTTTACTATTATAAAGAGTCGATAGTTACATAGGCTGATGGAGCGACAGCAACGTCCATCTCGCGTTCAACAAGTGCAAAACTATGGGACGGCATTATGTTCGCGCAAGTGTTACGTGGAGATGTGGTGTTACGATGTTCTGTTGCATATCTGTAAGCACCTTAAACAATTCAGCAGAAAATATTTATCCGTATTTGTTGCTACATGGCATAGATTCCCAACCTGGGATCTACGAAGAGTCCTTTAGGGGTCCGTGAAATAAATCTAGGTGCATGGTGCACCCTGATTTCAACTGATGGGGCTCTGACCACCGAATGATTCCCGGGATTAGGAGTCTCCCTCTACCATGCCAACGGCCGCCTTGGAGGGCGGAAGAGCAGGTTAAGGCTAGGGAACTCTCATGCCATTGGGGTGGGAAACTACCCTCAAAGGTGGATGAACCAACAATGTTCAACGGTCGGGAAGGCGGATGAAGGCTGCAACAGTCTCGGAATCTTCATTCGTCGTACTTTCTGTGTCCCCCGTGCCAGAGAGACGGATGCTTGCATCAGTTACCTACAGGTGCTCGAAATAGCCCGTTTGACTACTTTCGTTATAAGTAGTACACAGGGCTGGAATGTAAGCCCACGTCACTTTCTCCAATCGGGGTGCTGGCCCAGAAATGGGCTGTAATCTGTGGAGCAGTGCAGTTTAATCGCCGATAAGTTATGGCATTGGCAGAGCTGTGGGGCTGGGCCTTTGGGTCCGGGCTCCTGGCGTTCTGGGCCTCGTGGCCTCGGCGCTTGGGGTTCTGGGCCTGCAGGCCTGGGCCTCCCCATTGGTGCGGTGAGCCATTTTAGAGCTTCGGTGCTGACCTGGACAGCTAGTAGTGCATGTGCTAGAACATGGGCGCCTCCACTCGTACGCACGAATAGTGGGGAACTACTTTACCATGCGTGATAGGCGTAATCCCATTCCCCTACACACGGGAAAGAGTGGAGATCGTAAGGTCGCTTCTGTGAGCGGAAGTAAACAACTCCGGGTAACACCTTGGATATTTGGTAGGCACGAGTCCCTGGTGCTGGTCATACCAGTTTATACTGGTAGGGGGTAGGAGTTAATTCTTGCCTCCCTAGGTATCCAGCCTGATCCAGATCATCTCACCCTTCAGGCTGGGTGGTTGGAGCTTTTTAGGTACCGACCTAAAACTGCCCTGAGCCTCAATGTCCAGGGGGGCTGTACAAGCCTGGCTGGCTGCAATTGTACTAGCACGTATCGGTAGTAGTAGTAGTAGTAGTCTCTATGCCACTGGGCATAGGTTCTGAGCCTGCCAAGGATCGTGTGATTGTTGATGTGGAGCAACATCTCCACGTGAAAATATATCACGCACAGGTGCCTTCCGAAGGACAACCTGAATTAACTATAAAGTCTTGCTGTGATCGGGGAGTTATGATGGGGGCCGGACTTTAATGTCTAGGAGGCCCTACTAAAAAGCCGGCACGTAGGCGATGAATGTGTGATCACCATCTTGCTTCAGGACAGGCTGTAGATCAAGCCGTGTGGTGCGTTCGTGACCAAGGAGGCCTATTCAAGAACCACTCTGCTCACCCCAGATGGAGAGGGAGCAATAAAAGGCGCCCTAAACATAGTCAGCCAAATACCACCTGACTGGATTACCACATCCAGAAGATACACCTTATGCGGTCGAAACAAAACAAATATGAATTTAGCCACCTGGAACATCCGCACTTTAGTGGATAATGACAATGGCAATTGATCACAAAGACGAACAGCGATTATGGCACTCGAATTGAGAAGATATGATATTGATATAGCTGCTCTAAGTGAAACCAGATGAGCAGGAGAAGGACAATTTAGGGAAAATGGAGGGTGTTAATCTTTCTTTAGAAAGGTAAAGATGTTAAAAATCCCCGCATACATAGAGTTGGCTTCGCCGTTATAAATGAACTCGTCGATCACCTTGACGAACTACCCTCTGGCATAAATGATAGACTCATGACACTAAGGCTCAAATTAACTAATAACTAGGAAGCTACGGTAATCAGTGCAGCCGCTCCGACTCTCACCTGTGATGAAGACCACAAGGAATAATTCTACTCCCTGCTCGATATGCTTTTAACAACTATACAACGATCTGGCAAGATTATTATCCTAGGAGACTTCAAAGCTCACGTTGGTAAGGACTCGGTGCTATGGACAAGCATAACTGGTAAAGCAGGTGTAGGCAAGTACAACTCTAATGCTCACCAAATTCTTGGAAAACCACCTTGTTATTACAAATACCCTCTTCCGACAAAAGGTCAAGTTTAAAACATCATGGCAACATTCCAGATCAAAGCACTGGCACCTAATTCCCGAGAACAACGTGATGTACTAATCACAATGGCCCTGACAAGTGCTGATGACTGATGGACAGACCATCAACTGATACGTTCTGTGATGGCTCTGCATACTCCTTCGAAACTAAAGAAGCAGAGAAGACATGAGATATAAACTGAACACTGAACGCCTAAAGGAAGATAACATTAAGATAAACTTCCATCAACTCCTTAGTGAAAAATTTCCAAAAGAATATCCTAAAAATGTTGAGCAGAATTGGTCAGCGTTCAAGTCTGCAGTACTGTCGGCCTGCGAAGAATCGGTTGGTTACACAAAGAAAAAACATCAGGATTGGTTTGATGAAAATGACCAAGAAATTCAAAGTTTTATAAACAAGAAGATGAATGCACACATTGCTTGGTAAAATGATCCCAAATAATCTTCAGAGAAACAACAGTATCAAGAAGCCAAAGCCGAAATGCAAAGAAAAACTTGGTTCCTGAAAAACCTAGGTGGACTTTAAAATCCCATGAAATGCAGCATCTAGCTGAAACCAACAACACCCAAGCTTTATTCAGCGCTACTAAAACTGTATATGGCCCGTCTACTCAAAGCCTAAATCCACTTAGATGTAAGGATGGTAATACACTCCTAAAATACATTAGCTCTTTTTGCACACACTGGAAGGAACACTTCAAAGAACTCCTAAACAGAGATGCACACGTTGATGAGGGCATTTTCACAATAGTTCCTCAAAAATCCATGCAAGACCACCTTGGCAAAGCTCCATATCTACAGGTAGTCAAAGATGCAATAAGACAGATCAAGAATAATAAGGCAGCTGACTCAGATGGAATTCATGCCGAAATATTCAAGGAAGGGGGCCCCGTTCAAGCTGAGCATACACATGCACTCATCGTCAAGATATGGAACTCCGTAAAAATCCCTCTTGACTTAAGAGACGCACTAATAGTTACCATCTTCAAAAAGGGGGACAAGGCTTAGGGTGGCAATATCGGGGGTGTCAAACAGGGATATGTAATTGCCCCCACTATATTCTCAATATTTGATGGAATTATAATTTATCTTATAGATGGGAAACTGCCAACAAGTGTAAACATAGTGTACAGGATGGATGGTGGCTTACTCAACCTTAGCAGACTACGAGCGAAGACCAAGATATCTACGTCAGCACTTGAACTCCAGTACGTGGATGACAACGTTGTTTTTACCAACTCGGAAGAGGACCTCCAGGCTATTTTTAATACTCTTATTCGTATGGGCATTAATATCGGAAAGACACAGATTCTGTATCAACCTTCACTCAACTCTAACGTTGCAGCTCCTGCCATCACAATCAATGGGGAGGTCTTATAGAACATCGAACACTTTCCTTACCTTGGCAGTCACCTATCAACGAATGCAAAATATTGATAGTGATATTCAACACTGCCTAAAATGTGCTGCGCAACTTTTGGACGATTGTGAGAAAGTCTTTGACAGCCATAATATCAGAACTCAGACCAAACTGTACGTGTACCAAACATAGGCGTGTCTACAGGGGGCTTGGTAGGCTATGCCCCCCCCCCCCCAATGTTGCTTCAAATATTTATTTAAATGAAGCATGCACACACACATTAACGTAATAAATAATTTGTTGTAGGGAGGACGTATTGAACTCAAATTACAATTTAAAAACATTCTAAATAACTTCAAAAGGCATCTAATTTTTAAAAAAATCCAGACAATGACGATGATTAGAAAGGAGCTTGATGAAATCCCAGTGCCCCCCCTCCCCCCCAATGGAAAAGTCTAGGCGCTCCAGTGGTACCAAACTATCATAATACCAACTACTACTTATGGGTGCGAAGCTTGGACCACCTACAGAAGGCACCTAAAAATGCCTGGAGAGGTTCCATCAGCGTTGTCTTAGGAGACTCGTCAGAGTTAACTGGCAATACAGGCGTGGCGTACTAATATCAGTGTCTAAGAAGAGGCCAGTACCACCAATATTGAAGCGTTGATCATCAAGCATCAACTTAGATTGACAGGCCACGATGTTCTAATGCCCAAAACTCGATTCCCAAATCAGATTATGTATTCACAGCTGAAGGATGGCCAACGTAACCTGGGGGGACAGCACAAACGGTACAAGGACATTCTCAAGTCCAACATGAAGAAGTGCCTAATCGACATTGACAACTGGGAGGCCACAGCGGCCAATCGCCCGGCATGGCATCGGCTTGTCCACGAAGGTCAACAACAATTTGAACTACAACGACGGAGACACCAATCTGACAAGCGTAATGCCAGGAAAGAATGAATACATCACAGGAGAGTCAACCCTCAACAGCCGACGGTTAGCGGAGACAACGTATGCCAACACTGTGGAAGAGTCTGTAACTCCAGGATTGGTCTTTACAGTCACCTAGGAACCCATAATCTCAACTAATGATAACCGTGATGCCCGTTGTCGAGTGATAGCCCATCATCAGACTCTACAAAAGTGACATTTAATCCGTGTGAACACCGAAGCGAGTGGTAGCATTGTGTCAGTGCCTATATGCAAATATTAAAATATTTTTGTCACTGCCTCCCTGGAAACTTGGCCACGGTGGCTGGATTCACGGTAATTAGTGTTCGCAGCTGTAGTATATTGCTCTTAGACACCAGTCTCCCTTTGCACTTGATCGCCATTGACGGGAGGGTTGAGGTTCGAATCTCAGTGGGATGAATCAAAATTATAATAACCTACTTCGGTTGCCGCATGGTTTAAGGCATGACTCTCATTATATACTAAACTACCGATGACAGGGAGATCGGGGCTCAAATCCGGGTCGGGTGTACTAAAGGTGGTATTTCCAAAATGGGTTCCAGCTCTCCCTCCACGTAAATGTGGGTACAATTAGTCTAACTTCAACCTGCCTCATCCCTAACTCAGTCGCTTAATTAGTGCATATGAGTATAATTTGAACAAATGGTAAGACGCATTACAAAAAATATATTACTCCTCTCTTCAAACTAATGAGGGCACATTTCATCTTAGCCTTTCCTCATCTCTTAGATTGAGTAATTAATAAACCTCCTGTTTTTTAACACCATGTATACCGGTTCAGTCAATACGCATATTTGATAATTACTTCAATGGGATAGGGATAAGTAAGGAAACATTTTAGATATAATCTACCTCCATTTTCGTGGAAGGAGAGTGGGAAACGATTTAAGAAAAACCACCCTCAGTAGAGCCGACCGGGATTAAATTCCCAAGCTCCCCGTTCTTTAGCAGGCCAGTATACCACAAGGATGACGCCTTATACCATTCGGCCCCTGAAGCGTGTTATACCTCGTGTTGAAAGTACTAATTTAAACAAAAAAAAAAAAATGTTTTTCGTCACAAAATCTAAAGTTAAACTGTTTATAGAAGCCATAGAATGTTCTGCATTATAAAGTATAAAGTTTTGTTGACCCAAGGATTTTATTTTCCTCCCTACGATTCCCCTCTCCCTCTCTAGCGCACAAGCCTTTTGCAACCCACTCCAACTTCTCCTATCGCGCCTGGACGACCTTCCGCCCATCAACAAATCCTCAGATTTGGAGGCCCTCCCCCCTGCGTCACGCTCCCCCTCCCTCTTCTTCTACACCCAAGCCTGCTGCAAGAAATAACACTCATATTGATTTTCAATACTCAATCATCCTTCTTTATGGAGCAACGCGTCACACCTTTTTTTTTATGAGAACACAGAATGGACGTCTTTCAACTCGTTTAACTGGCGCGTGAATATTTTATCACCTCATTGAGTTAGGTTGAGTCAGTTTAATCTATTTTCAAGTATGTTGTTTCAAATTAACAGCGAGGCCAGCAATGAATTTTGTACAACATTTTAACAAAAGACAGGGTTTTAATAGAAACCGTATTACTTGTTTGATTTGAGCTCTAACTAATCAATATTTCGGGGATAGATTGATTAATATTTTATGAGGGGAAATTTAACTGTACACACCACGGAGATAAAACCAAGTTCTCCTGATTGCAAGTCATGTATTATTACACACTAGGTAGGCCGTTTCCATATTTGAGTGATAGGGAGACATTGGGCGGTGCATAGACGAAATTATTTATGTGTAGTGTCAACTATGTCTTAGGTTAAGTTAGAAGTGCTGATATAAACAAAGTTGTTGAGAAAATTGACTTTAAGAGGGAAGTAACGCGTTACTTACTGGTGTACATGTAAGTAAAATAGTTATTGCTTAGTCAAATTTATTGATAACTGATCAAAATTACAAATAAAGTGTTTGTTTTTTTATTCTTTCATTGAGGACATTTATTTTCTAAACCAGTTTTTTCAGTTTTATGAGAGCAAATACAAATTTCTTATAGTTTTTGTAATGCGGGAGGATGGATTTTTATTATCAAATTGGTTCACTAAATGTGGTGGCTGGCCTCTTGGTCTAATGGTTATAGAGGGGCCGGTTTCAATCCCTAGTGGCACCGTATTTTTCCGGAAGGGGAATAAGTTCCTATGGTTGCCATTATCTGGTTAATTAGGCTTGAGTTAAGACCCCCACTGGCACTACATAGTCATCATCATCATCATCATCATCATCATTATCCCATTGGAGCAAATTAACCTTAGCTACACGGTGATCCAAATTAAGAAGATGGTTACTTATCCACCATTGACAGTAGAAAATCAGAAATGTCTAACCGACAAACCCTGGGGGGTATATGCTAAAAATAAAAAAATAAAAACTTAGTGTGGTTTAAAAAAAAAGTATTTACATCTTTTCTCCAAGCGTAATTCAGAACGTTTCCTTTTAACTACTATCCAAATCATACATTATGTAAAATGTTTGTCAATAAAGAAAATAGTTATTGCGTTCCAATAAAAAGGCAGACAACACTTTGCAGCACATATTCTAAAAATAGTGTGTTTGATTCATGCTTCTTATCGTTATTACTAGTATCATTATTATTAGGTATTCTGTAACTTGACTGGTCCATTGCCATGTCCAAATTGAATCATATAACAAGCTCTATCAACAACTTCCTTTATTAGAACCTGAAACTTAATGTGCTTTCCTTGTTTAGTGGTCATCAAGCAGTTGCATTCGTGGACTTCCTGGATATTTTCCCTTCCTCTTTACCTTTTATGACACGAGTCAATAATACATGTATTCTCATAATGGTACCCATACAGTTTGTCTTTCTTCGTATAACTCCCTGAAGACTTGTTCTCTTTTCGTTTAGGGTAAGTGCACACAGGCAGCGAGACGGAGAGATGCGATTACGAGCAGAGCGGAGCGAGGCGTCTACACGCGACAAAGAGCAAGCAATCAACACACAACGTTGCGGAGCGTAGAGGGGAGGAACTTCTCTAGTTGGCAAAATGGCATCGTCAGAACTATATGACATAGGGTGTTTCTTAGTGAAAATTCTTATTTAAAGTGGAAAAACGTTAAAGGGTGGAGAAGAAGTGAGTGGGTACATGAAATGTCTCAAGACGGAGACTATTATGGGGAATATCACAAATTGTTTCCCGTGCTAAGGAGATATGGGCTACGATTAGTCGAGTACACAAGGATGTCAACCGTGACCGTGACCTTTGATTATAATCTCAGTAAAGTCCTAGATGTTTTGGAGAATCATACCACCAACTGGAGAAAACCTGTGGCCTGGCAAATACTTCGGCAATAAGGAGCCTGACGTCCATCATGTCGCTTCAAATCGCGGTTGAAAACAAACTACAGTACATTATTCTAAAGCAGATCACCAAAGATCGCCCCGGTCCACTTCGCGTCACTCAGCCTCAAGTCAGTGCTTGTGAGCTATGGCTCATAAGCTAAGTATGATGTTCCCTGCACATCGCCTCGCTTTGCGTCGCTCCTCTGTGTGTTTGTACCCTTATTCTTCTTAGAACATCTTCATTAGTCACCCGATATGTCAATTTTAACCTATCTATTCCCTTCCAGCACCACATCTCAAATATTTCCAAATCTTTTTTCTCCTTTTTCCTTAGTAAGAGAGCCCACCAAATTGGCATGACACATGATCTGGCGGAACATGACAGAAATATGATGGTGACATATAAGTGACGAGACTTACGTGTAACTCAAAGCACACTGGAATGATTTAGCAGCAATTCATTTAGTAATAACGTCTGCTTCTGATGATTAAGATGCTTTGGGCTTAATGAATTGAGTCAATGTTATTAAATACAATAATAATTATGATCGCGGTAAACGACGATTTTGTGTGCATCCCTTTTAGCGGACCAATATAATAAACACAAGTCTACAATCCACCGCAGCCAAGAGGAGGTGGCGTAGGATCTGGAAATACGTACCGACGACGTGGATGAGGCGGACGACCCTGAAGCGACTCGCCCATAGAAATAAGTCATTGATTGTATTATTGTACACTGTACCCAATGTCTTTTCAGATGAAATAAAGCTGCCGGGTATCTCCTCGCACGGTGACGGGTACCTCCGGCTCTCCCCTCTAACCCGCGTGTCTTGCTCGATTAAGGACCGGTCTTATGACTCCTGGATAAATTTTAATCTGACAGATAAATATTTATATCTGGTCGATAAGTTAAAAGTGTGTCTTATGACTGCCAGATAGCATTTATCTGCCAGATAAAATGTATTTATCCATCACATTTTTATCGGGAAGCTTAAGTACCTGATAACTTTTATCTTAAATTTAAAATGGTTGTTGCCATAGTGACGCGTTGTTTTTAATGAGGTTTCACCTATTAGAATCTGTTTTTAGGTTAATATCTTGGTTCACGTGTTTAGTAATAAGCATAGGCCCGGGCTCTAACTATATAAAGTTAGAACATTTAATTTACACTTTTATATAAACTGACAAGCTATTTGCAGAGTTATAGTTATGCTCGTATAAGAACAAATTATCAAAATGTGAGTACATTAAATGAAATTTTTTAAACGTTGTACCCATCTACTGACCAAATTTTGACAGACACTGAGATTAGTACTTGCAAGACATCTTAGCTTCTGAGCCCACTTGACGCCATATTTTTACTCGCACTCGTTTAGCCGCCATTGTTTAACAAATGTTGAGCGTTGTCACCACTCGCTAGGTTTTAGTGGTATCAGCAGGGCTTATACGCATGCGCGCACCAATAAAAACAGTACCAACCTTGCGTTTTTTGCATAAAAATATATTTATCCTTCATAGCTATAGCTATCTGGTAGATAAATTCCGTTCATAATACTAAAGTGGCTAATAACCTTTATCTGGTCACTAACTTTAACCTCCCGATAGCAATATTTATCTAGTAGTCATAAGAGTATAAAAGGCCGAGCTCGGAGGGGAGAGCGGGATCAGTAGGACATGGGAGGAGATCCCCAGCATGATGCGTTCACTGATTTTAAAGAGTTAAATAAGTATCAAAACAAATTTCAGTCGTTTACAGAATGAGTAAAAAATATTTCATTTATCACGAAGAAAAATTGAACGTGCTTTTTTAAAACATGTTCCAAATTTAGGACGTGTGTGTTCCCATGTGACAAAAAGTGGAGCACTCGGTAATCGTTTAATACTGGCGTGGCTTGTGTCAAGTCACCACTATATCTCGCCACTTCAATGAGCACTGACACGTTTGCATTGGTTTAACCGGAAAGGTTTGTGTTAGATGCCAGATCACGTGACACGTCATCTTGGTGGGGTTAGCGGGGCGAAGCATCGTGGAGAGGTGCGGCGCGTGGTTTGCAAGAAGAGGTCCGTCCACTATAGTGCGGCGCGAGTCGGTTTTATCCCCTCCATTTTGGCCCAATCTGCCTTTTTTTTTTTTTTTTTTTTTTTGCTGCAGTGTTGGAGGCTGTAACGTTATTCGCCACCCTACCATGTATTTCCTTATATTTTTCTAATTTTTGTAAATGGTTCCCAATTTATTTCCATTTTAAATTATGCACTTCAAAGTTCGGCCGCAGCTTATCGTGCTGTGTTGCCGGGGTGACAAATAATACTATTTACATCCATTCAAAAAAATATTAATTATCCTGCTAAGAAGTTTGTTGATTCTTCTATTTATTTTCAATGTCGGCCATGATTTATTTCAAGGCATGCGCACTGCGCGGATTTGGTAAAACAAGTGAGTGGCGGGTGTCGCGATTGTAAAAGAAGAAAACAAAAAAAATACGTGATGTAAATACCTCCAAAATAGCGCGCATTTCAATTTTGACAGATAGAAATAAACATTTTAATTCTTTTAAGAAAAAACATTGTTCATATTCATTGACATATATTTCAATATTTATATTAAAATTGCATTTTATTTTATATTCATCTCTAGTCCATAGCCAACATTTTATCTTTTGTTTTAATGTATTAGTTTTCTCTTTGGACTTGGAAGAAAATATAACGTTTTTAAATTTGATTCATGAAACACTTTCTGAAGAAGATTAGTGGTGGCTTCCTTGGTTTCTTTCTTTTTTACATGGATCAAAATCTGTGTGGCTCCTGACTAAATTTAATTTTAAAGTGGAACAATGGAAGGAAAGTTAAGTGCAAATACACAAATGGAAAGTTAAGTGTCTGGGGACGAACTAGAGACTGTTTATTTCTTCAAATTGTGGACGAGTTGGAATAAATAAAAGGAAACAGATTTCAGAAAATCGTTCTGTTTCAACATGAACGAATTCATTGGTGAGATCCAGCCAAATCTTCAGTTTTAAATATATTTCTTTCTATATTCTTTATCAAGAGACCAGGATTTATGCAAAAACTAAATATATTCAGACTCTCTATCTATTCCAGAGAATTAATTAATATTTTATTTTATGTAAAAATATTAATTCTATTGATTTATTTTCCTCTTTCTTCAACAATACTATTTTTTGTCTTACTCAAAACTATATATACTATTTAAGTTTAGCCTATATATATTTTTTCTTTCACTCTAGTATTATATACTCTAAAACTCCTAAATTTAACCATGTTTGGAGATTGTTATTTTAATTGATTAATTTTGTTAAGAATTTATGTAATACCATATATTCTATTTTTTATTTAGTCAGATTAGCATTATATTTATTCGGAATTCCATTGGTAGGATTGGGATGTGGTAAAAGGGAAACAATAATAATAATAATAATAATAATAATAATAGCCCACAAAAGTTTCAATAATTGTATTTTTTTATTGTAATCTAAATTTGTCTTAATGATCCATTTTATTTAAATTATTCATGTTTTATTTTAAGTATTCTTTCAACTCTTGTAGAGACTTACGGCACACCATTGTTGTAGGTAAGGTAGTGTCATTATCATTAACATTGTAATATCCAGAAAACGTTCCCGAGCACACCCAGGGGTCTCGAGTATTAAGGGTCATCGTGCCTCTGTCTAAGTTTGCCGAGCTAAAGGTATTTTTTTATTATTATTTTTTTCTCTTAGATCCTAGGAGTGGCACCCAATAAATACATAATTTTATTCATCCCAACGTTACCTTTCGTTGTGTAAAAAGGTTTAGGAAGACTCCAACTTGTATTTTTATTAGAAGGCATAGTAGGAAGAGAAGGCACGAAAACGGAAGGTGTTGTTTCACGAAATCAACACAAAAAGACCTAATTTTGGATAACACCATCAATCTTTCCCAGATGTCCACCCATTTATCTGGCTGTTGTTCGAAAATTTCAAAATTGATGGACACACTGATTGGATTGCTGATCCTTTGATAACGTCTCACGTGGTTGACTACGAATCCTTCCGAGGTCATTCGAAGATTCCCGAACCCGATGAATTCCGATCCACTCTCCCGTTCATTGTGTTGACATTTGTTTGTTTTAGTGAATAGTGGATTGTTGTGTTACGATGGTGAGATACAATTAAGCAGAATAAAGTATTGAAACATGTAAAATATAAACCAATACCCTTAAAACAGGTGGGGTACTACGTTGTACAACACAGACGTTAATGTAATAATTTAGCACGTCATCTAAATGCTAAAACGACTCTTATATTAAATTATTAATTCAATTGTTCTTTGCTACTATTAAAATCAATAAAAAGCTTGTACTTAATTTTTTTTATAATTTGTATTCGAAATTAGATTTTTTAATTGTCATTGAAACAGTCTCTGGTCAAAGGGTGGCATTATGATATAGAAAATATTCAGTTTAGTTTTAACAATGTTTTAAATTCAAAAGTGAGCAATTTTTTTGTATATATATATATCCATTGCTGTATTTTGTCCCGGATTTGTATGAGTATGAAATGATCACCCTATTTTATCCTCTTCTTGTTGAAAGCAGCCTTGGTCATTGCTATTTTTAACTTTATGTTTTTTTTACAACAACTTAATTTAATTACATGGTGATCAAAAAGGTTTATTCACTGTTGTTCTAGACATGCGCTGTTCTCTCAATCCTTGAACATTTTATTTAATATTTTATTTGATATATGTTGTTTGTATGACAGCCTTTGTGGTCTAGTGGTCAGAGTTCCTGTCTACAGATCCAGAGGTCCCGGGTTCCATCCCAGTTTTGTATGTGAAGCAGTGAGTCTGGAACGGGATAAGTAGTGGTTGAAATGAGAGTTCTGGCTCACTTTCTCCCATAAGGTTAACATTGATCCTCCTCATTCTATGAGGAGGATCACATTCTCCCATAAGAATAGCATTGATCCTCCTCACTGAGGAGTTTTGTCACTTTCTATCCCATTGTTCGTCTTCACAGGGAAGGTGGGTCACTTTCTCCCATTAGAATAGCATTGACCAGTGGCGGATCAGGAAATATTATTTTGGGTGGTTGACATTAATACTACCAAGTTTTATCTTGAGCTCTCTTTACTATTGATGTGGGTATCTTTCACCCATACAGATTAGTATTAAAACTTCTCAAAGTGAGTAAGTGGCGGATCGAGAAATATTATTTTGGGGGGAGGGGAGAAGGGGTGGAGGGGGAGGAGAAGAGTGAGTAAACCAGGTGTTTATAAATTAGTTAAACCATTAATTTGATAAAACTTTTATAAATCACTAACATTTTACTATAATATTACTACGTATTGGGTGTTACTCGTTTAGCCGTTTATTAAAACGTTTCCCAGGAGGCACTGCGAGGAAGCGAGTAACGTCACCTCCCACCTATAGCTAATGTTGACTAAACTATTTAATTTTGATAAAGCCGTGCTGTTTCACCTGATGAAATCAGGCTATGATATTCACAAGCACTCGAGCTTTTCACATAATAAAATCTTTATTACAAAGGTTAATACAAAAACTTCCTTTTCAATATAGTTATATACAAAATATAAAGGGCGAATTTCTTACGTCTCCATTGGTGAACACATTTGTCTTATTTTGTAGTGACCATATGCAAGAGTGTCACATCCATTATCTAAAATATAACGTTTGTCATCTCCGGGGGAAAGTGCAAGTTTATTCAAGGAGATACTGTACAATTGATGTTTCTCACTTCTTATCATAGACATATTGGCGTAGTGTAAGATCCCCTGCTTTAAACATTTTTTATAATGGGCATGTTTAATTTTATTTTTGAGAGTTGTTTTTGACACACCTTTACCTACTTTTTTCTCCTCAAGACTCTCCTTTTGAATGGAGTAAAGCTTCGGTCGAAGTCCCACAAACTCTCGAATACACTCTCCATTCATCTCATCCTTCATTTTTCCCAGAGCCTTTTTATTGCACACGCTATGTAAAAAATGTGTTTCTGGATAGTCTGAAGTGTCGAATCGGTCTATATTATCAAACATATCTACATACACATTTTCTGTTTTCAGTTCGTAGCAGAGGGAATCTGTGTCTGTGAATAATAGCTTTGCATTTTGTCCATATATCCTTTTAACATAATTATAATGAAAGTTATACATGATAACCTTGCTTATATCTAAGATAGCAAAGCCTGCATAGATAGGCTTATTCAAAAGTAGGCTTATTTTTCTCATGTGAACCCCAACTAACTCTTCCGTGAAGATCGTATATGCAATAAATGCTGGTGAAGCAATACGCTTCTTCAGGCTCTTTTCATTATTTAGTAATTGGACATTTACACGATGTCTTTGATTCTCCATAGACTTCCCGAATACTGCATTGTTCATGAGTTTGAAAAAGTCCTTTTCAAATCCATTCACTGCTTTTTTTCGTTGGGAAGTATTAAAATCAATATATGGCTTCAACCAAGCACTCTGATTGAAAGTGAGGACTCTGTGTATCTTTTGAAGCTTCATACCCAAAGAAATATACAGTTTTAAATTACGGTAGTGTACCACATAGTTTTGTTTATTATTTAGGTTGGGCACTAGCTTTTCTGTCTTCCCGCCGGCTGGAGAGTTCACCTTGGATTGTATATACTTAGAGAATTGTGATAACATCTCAGGAGTAACTATGACTTTTTCAGGAGCAAGTGGATAGTCACTGTGCTCGTCATGAATTTCTTCCGGATACTCTAGATCTACTTCTAATATATAGCCCACAGGGCTATCATCAGCAACTGAAATTATATCAAGCTCTGCTATTTCAGTCTTGTTCAACCACCTAAAATTACTCTGAGGAAGGCAATCAGACATAACAGTCCCGTATAAATTATTACAATCCCAGTATGTGATGTATTTCACCTCCTTTTCAGGGTTAAAATCCATCATATCGGAGTTGTTTGCTTCAGAATGTCTATTAGAAATCATAGACACCCCACCACGTATCCCTTTTTCAATGAATAAATGCATTTCAATGTCAGTTAGTAGCTCCAACTCAACCTTGGTCATCTTTAAAAATGCTGCCCATGCTAGACCGGGGCTTGTGCAAAAATGTAGACAGTCTAATTTATAGTACTCAAAACATAAAGAGCGAAAGTATTCGAAGACATCTGCTAAAAGTAGAACATCACTTAAAACGTATAAATTTTGATAATCTTCCATAGTATTCATTTCAAAGTTTTCCCACACAGTTTTAGCATGAGCGTAGTCACTTTCTGAAATATTTTCTTGGCGCATCTGATTATAGAATGCGGATTTTGGTGGTAATTGACTATCTTTCAGTTTACTGCTGCAATCCATGTAGTCGTAAGGGAACACACCTTTTCTTAGCAGAAGATCTACCTTATCAAATGGGATATTTTCATGGAGTATTTTGAATTGAGTTTTCCCAACATGCAACAAATTTTCAACCAATGTTTCAAGAGATGTGCTTAAAAACTGGAACGAGTCAATAAATTGTAAATAGCCAAGACTGAATGAGATATACTTCTCCATATTGTTTGGAATACACGATATTCTTCTGTCTGTAAACTTCCCAATTTTCTGCATGATAATATGGGCGTCATAATTTTTTAAATTGTGTAATATGACGGGTATTCTCTTGGTATATTGAAACTGAATATTGCACTTACTATGAGCTGCACCCCGATAAGCCCCACTGAGATGACAATGATCACGGACGCGGTCTTGACCCAACTCCTTCTCGCAGATACTACATAGGCTAGCCGAAATAAATTCATTTTCTTGTTCAGGAGTTATGTGCATGGGGACAACATTTTTCTTCATCTCAATGATCATGGTTTCTTCTTCAACAAGTTTGTGAAGAAAGGTATCCACAACATTTTCACCACTATAGACAACAGGGGCTTTCACACATTTGCCTTCAGAATCGACTATTACATATGCAAATCCTGATGGTGTATGCTTCGTCATTTTTGTAGTTGATGAATGATTGGGGTTAGGTGCACACCCTGATATTTTAATATTAAAACACTCAAAATCTGCATAGATCACATACGGTACTTTTAGTACATGTTTAAATGTCGAAAATTTCAATATTTTATCCTCTTCCTTGGGCATCTGTATCTTCTGAGCATCGAAATCAGCACACCGCTCACTATGCTCATCCCTGAGATTTTCCTTAGAAAATCTATGCAAGCAATATTTGCAATAGTATGATTCACCATTGTGTCCAGTCAGTGAGCTTAACAATCTGCTGAAGTTCTTAATAAAACAATAATGTCCTCCATCCACATTTGAAAGAAACAACAAATCCACGTGATTTTCACGACTAACCTTAGTTATCCTTAAAGGGAATATTTCTCCTTGGTATCCATATACATTAATAGATACGTTATTTTGTTTTTCAAACTTAGCTATTTGCGGTATTTGCACAGGATATTCAATACCATCCATATTTAGTTTACCTTCCAGTGATATATACTTATTCACTCGACCAGCGTTCTTGTCAGCTGGGTATAGAAATGCTAGCACGGACCAAAGAAAACATTTACTGTCAGCATTTCTTATATTAATTAGGGCATGTTTATTTCTCAACTCTTCTGGTAATGGAATATAGCTGGAAGCAGATAAAGGAACATATTTAGCTAGTTTAAGTTCTAAGTATTTCACACGGTCCTCAGACCAGCCACTTCCCTTGTGGTGGAAAGAAGAAGCTGCTTCAATCATGTAAGTGCATGCACCCTCAATCTGCGATTTTAATGCATCAGGACTTAGAGTGACGATACACTTACTGCGAAAGAAAGGAGTGATGGTTTCCTCTCCTTCCCCTCCAACACGAGAGTACTCTACACAAGCAGATGTATACCATTTTAGATTACCCATTACACTAAGTTTTTGAGCAAGCGTTGCTTCCAACTTCCTTTTAATGTTGTTAATAAAGACTAAAAATAGCGAGTCTTTTGAGGGAGAGATCTTGATGATTTTGACTGTACCATTCAAAGCTTCTGAAAAATTGCAAGGGTCGTAATCTTCATCAACATCGAGATTCTCAATATATTCCTGCTCTCTTGACTTTGAAACGTTGGCAACATTTCCCAGTGATGTTGCTCCTGTTGCAGTACAGTTTTTTAGCCTGTGTCGTAATAGATTATCCCGCCGTGAAAATATTTTTCTGCATTTATCACACTTGAATAACTTCACCTCCCGGCTATGTGCGGAAACATGTCGCTGTAAGTTGTCACTCCGACTAAAAACTAGTCCACACTCATCACACTTTTTAAGTCCACCACCGTGTTGTAAACGTATATGACGTGCCAGGTTAGTAAGCTTGGTAAAAGATTTTGAACAGTTCTTACATATGAAAACCATTTTAACCAAGCGTGTTATATTGAAATAAATAAATAAAATTTTAACTTAAAGCGTGTTGAGTGAGAACAAATAGATATCTTAATTATAGTTAATTGGATAAATATTCACTATTACTCCTCTAGACGTGGAATAGACGATTCACACCAGAGCAAGCAACAAGAATTTAACGAAAACCTTCGTATGTTGGGACAATAAGTTAAAGCCCTTATATAAAATTATAAACACTATTTGTCTGTGAGTAACAAGACATGTGTGTGCACAATTATTTCATCTCCAAATGGTACACCTAGAAATAAAATCATTAATCATGGGAAATAGTGTACGGGTAACACATGCGTTACTGTCTGAATCCTTTAATATATAGCTATTTACGAGTAAATTATTATGATAAGCCAAACTTATATTAATTTCTTAACAACTTTCATTTTATGCCATTTAGTGAGAGAAATTGGTACTTACAATTTATCAATGTCTTGTGTAAGCCTGTAAATATAAGTACTAAATTATAGCTATCACTACTCATAAAATAATTTAATTTCACTAATAGGGTTGGATAAGGAATGTATATATATATATGGGGTAAGTGTACCCGCATTTGTGTGGAGGGAGAATTTGTAATAATGTTGGGAACCATACTAGATGAGCTCCACGTTTATATCTGCATATTCACCAATGTATATATAAGGATTTACTTAAAAAAAAAAAACATTGGCTAATATATATATATATATATATATATATATATATATATAGAAAGAAAGTGATAAAAAAAATTTTGATTAAATCATTACATTAATATCAATAGAAATAATATTCACCTGAATTTATGTTCTTCTTAGTTAAAAGAGAAATTATAGCAACCATTTAATATTCAAATATTTCACTACTACTTGAACACTTGGTGAAGGTAAATTCAATAATGATTAGCTTTTTCTGTTTCACGTTCTAAATATAGTTTCGTTTAATTGTGAAGTCTTAGGAAGGGTAATAAATAAGTTTCACAAGATTATCATAACAGTTAAGACTAGCTTAATTTTTTCCACAAGTAGGGCGATCTAAAATAATATGTTGGAAAATATATTGTCACTTTAGCCCACTCATATGGAGCTAGTATTGTGATGAGTTGTTATTGCCGACTCTGTCCTTGGGGGTTTGTGTCCTGTTGTTGGGCATGCCCTTGAACATGATCGTGCTTGTCGAGTGGAGCACATGACGAGGCAAGGGGTATCAAACCCAGAGACCCCTGATGATTGGTAATCAGTGATCGATGATCGATCGGCGCTCAATAAAACACAGATACATGGAGTGAAAACCACCCCGCACATCCAACTAGGGTATGAACCCTGATATCTTCATCATTGACAGACCAGCCTATGGACGTCTTAGACAATGCACCCCATGATAAGTAAGATTGGATTAAGAGGGAGTGTAATGGCATTCGCGTGGAAAACAGTTTAGTTAAAACCACCCTCAATACATCCGACTAGGATATGAACCCAGATATATTCATCCTTGACAGACCAGCCTATGGACGTCTTAGACCATGCACCTCACATTTGCGAGAGTTAAAAAAGGGGAGTTTTATGCAATCGCATTTGCTCAAGTTGAAATTAGCGTTTGTTGACCTTACAGGTCGAGGGATTCGAACCAGAGACCTGCTTTCGTGGGGGTGTGCACAGCATCTTATACCCGTAAGGATCAAGTGTACCAACGTTTATGTGAAAAAACTAACCCTCGTTCATCAGAGTGAGAAAGTTTGCACCCGCATTTGCTCGGTGTGAGAAAATCAATCCCAGTACGCAGGCCGTAGTGACGCTTTAGACCACGCGACCATCAACCAAATTGAACAATGCACACCACATTTGCGAGACTGAGGCACGAACCCGATATCTTGCGAGGGGCTAGTACAGCACGTTTGTTGTCCTACATCCTTACAGCGTGATGCGTACACACATTTTAGCACCGTGGATAACGGATTAGGAATTGGAACTGTCGAACCCGCATTTGCGTAGCGAGAGAGCGGAAAATATCCCGCTGACTGATAAGCACCCATCTCCCGGGAGCCAAGACCGTAGGATCTTAGTTAGGTCCCAGTGGTCCCCAACCCTGTGCCCGCGGATGCCAAGGCGCCCTATCCCTCAGGTATGGGAACTCGAGGTGGAAGTTGGGAGGCTCTCTTAGAGACGCACCGCCACTAGATTTCTTCTGTATATGAACCGTTATCGAACCTGGAACTCTTCGTTCGTCCTGTCGTATCCCTCAGGTATGGGAACTCGAGGTGGGAACTATTGGATTCGTTTGCGTCGTGGCGTCCGCGGGCACAGGGTTGGGGACCACTGGGACCTAACTAAGATCCTACGGTCTTGGCTCCCGGGAGATGGGTGCTTATCAGTCAGCGGGATATTTTCCGCTCTCTCGCTACGCAAATGCGGGTTCAACAGTTCCAATTCCTAATCCGTTATCCACGGTGCTAAAATGTGTGTACGCATCACGCTGTAAGGATGTAGGACAACAAACGTGCTGTACTAGCCCCTCGCAAGATATCGGGTTCGTGCCTCAGTCTCGCAAATGTGGTGTGCATTGTTCAATTTGGTTGATGGTCGCGTGGTCTAAAGCGTCACTACGGCCTGCGTACTGGGATTGATTTTCTCACACCGAGCAAATGCGGGTGCAAACTTTCTCACTCTGATGAACGAGGGTTAGTTTTTTCACATAAACGTTGGTACACTTGATCCTTACGGGTAGTAAGATGCTGTGCACACCCCCACGAAAGCAGGTCTCTGGTTCGAATCCCTCGACCTGTAAGGTCAACAAACGCTAATTTCAACTTGAGCAAATGCGATTGCATAAAACTCCCCTTTTTTAACTCTCGCAAATGTGAGGTGCATGGTCTAAGACGTCCATAGGCTGGTCTGTCAAGGATGAATATATCTGGGTTCATATCCTAGTCGGATGTATTGAGGGTGGTTTTAACTAAACTGTTTTCCACGCGAATGCCATTACACTCCCTCTTAATCCAATCTTACTTATCATGGGGTGCATTGTCTAAGACGTCCATAGGCTGGTCTGTCAATGATGAAGATATCAGGGTTCATACCCTAGTTGGATGTGCGGGGTGGTTTTCACTCCATGTATCTGTGTTTTATTGAGCGCCGATCGATCATCGATCACTGATTACCAATCATCAGGGGTCTCTGGGTTTGATACCCCTTGCCTCGTCATGTGCTCCACTCGACAAGCACGATCATGTTCAAGGGCATGCCCAACAACAGGACACAAACCCCCAAGGACAGAGTCGGCAATAACAACTCATCACAATACTAGCTCCATATGAGTGGGCTAAAGTGACAATATATTTTCCAACATATTATTTTAGATCGCCCTACTTGTGGAAAAAATTAAGCTAGTCTTAACTGTTATGATAATCTTGTGAAACTTATTTATTACCCTTCCTAAGACTTCACAATTAAACGAAACTATATTTAGAACGTGAAACAGAAAAAGCTAATCATTATTGAATTTACCTTCACCAAGTGTTCAAGTAGTAGTGAAATATTTGAATATTAAATGGTTGCTATACTTTCTCTTTTAACTAAGAAGAACATAAATTCAGGTGAATATTATTTCTATTGATATTAATGTAATGATTTAATCAAATTTTTTTTATCACTTTCTTTCTATATATATATATATATATATATATATATATATATTAGCCAATGTTTTTTTTTTTTTAAGTAAATCCTTATATATACATTGGTGAATATGCAGATATAAACGTGGAGCTCATCTAGTATGGTTCCCAACATTATTACAAATTCTCCCTCCACACAAATGCGGGTACACTTACCCCATATATATATATACATTCCTTATCCAACCCTATTAGTGAAATTAAATTATTTTATGAGTAGTGATAGCTATAATTTAGTACTTATATTTACAGGCTTACACAAGACATTGATAAATTGTAAGTACCAATTTCTCTCACTAGATGGCATAAAATGAAAGTTGTTAAGAAATTAATATAAGTTTGGCTTATCATAATAATTTACTCGTAAATAGCTATATATTAAAGGATTCAGACAGTAACGCATGTGTTACCCGTACACTATTTCCCATGATTAATGATTTTATTTCTAGGTGTACCATTTGGAGATGAAATAATTGTGCACACACATGTCTTGTTACTCACAGACAAATAGTGTTTATAATTTTATATAAGGGCTTTAACTTATTGTCCCAACATACGAAGGTTTTCGTTAAATTCTTGTTGCTTGCTCTGGTGTGAATCGTCTATTCCACGTCTAGAGGAGTAATAGTGAATATTTATCCAATTAACTATAATTAAGATATCTATTTGTTCTCACTCAACACGCTTTAAGTTAAAATTTTATTTATTTATTTCAATATAACACGCTTGGTTAAAATGGTTTTCATATGTAAGAACTGTTCAAAATCTTTTACCAAGCTTACTAACCTGGCACGTCATATACGTTTACAACACGGTGGTGGACTTAAAAAGTGTGATGAGTGTGGACTAGTTTTTAGTCGGAGTGACAACTTACAGCGACATGTTTCCGCACATAGCCGGGAGGTGAAGTTATTCAAGTGTGATAAATGCAGAAAAATATTTTCACGGCGGATAATCTATTACGACACAGGCTAAAAAACTGTACTGCAACAGGAGCAACATCACTGGGAAATGTTGCCAACGTTTCAAAGTCAAGAGAGCAGGAATATATTGAGAATCTCGATGTTGATGAAGATTACGACCCTTGCAATTTTTCAGAAGCTTTGAATGGTACAGTCAAAATCATCAAGATCTCTCCCTCAAAAGACTCGCTATTTTTAGTCTTTATTAACAACATTAAAAGGAAGTTGGAAGCAACGCTTGCTCAAAAACTTAGTGTAATGGGTAATCTAAAATGGTATACATCTGCTTGTGTAGAGTACTCTCGTGTTGGAGGGGAAGGAGAGGAAACCATCACTCCTTTCTTTCGCAGTAAGTGTATCGTCACTCTAAGTCCTGATGCATTAAAATCGCAGATTGAGGGTGCATGCACTTACATGATTGAAGCAGCTTCTTCTTTCCACCACAAGGGAAGTGGCTGGTCTGAGGACCGTGTGAAATACTTAGAACTTAAACTAGCTAAATATGTTCCTTTATCTGCTTCCAGCTATATTCCATTACCAGAAGAGTTGAGAAATAAACATGCCCTAATTAATATAAGAAATGCTGACAGTAAATGTTTTCTTTGGTCCGTGCTAGCATTTCTATACCCAGCTGACAAGAACGCTGGTCGAGTGAATAAGTATATATCACTGGAAGGTAAACTAAATATGGATGGTATTGAATATCCTGTGCAAATACCGCAAATAGCTAAGTTTGAAAAACAAAATAACGTATCTATTAATGTATATGGATACCAAGGAGAAATATTCCCTTTAAGGATAACTAAGGTTAGTCGTGAAAATCACGTGGATTTGTTGTTTCTTTCAAATGTGGATGGAGGACATTATTGTTTTATTAAGAACTTCAGCAGATTGTTAAGCTCACTGACTGGACACAATGGTGAATCATACTATTGCAAATATTGCTTGCATAGATTTTCTAAGGAAAATCTCAGGGATGAGCATAGTGAGCGGTGTGCTGATTTCGATGCTCAGAAGATACAGATGCCCAAGGAAGAGGATAAAATATTGAAATTTTCGACATTTAAACATGTACTAAAAGTACCGTATGTGATCTATGCAGATTTTGAGTGTTTTAATATTAAAATATCAGGGTGTGCACCTAACCCCAATCATTCATCAACTACAAAAATGACGAAGCATACACCATCAGGATTTGCATATGTAATAGTCGATTCTGAAGGCAAATGTGTGAAAGCCCCTGTTGTCTATAGTGGTGAAAATGTTGTGGATACCTTTCTTCACAAACTTGTTGAAGAAGAAACCATGATCATTGAGATGAAGAAAAATGTTGTCCCCATGCACATAACTCCTGAACAAGAAAATGAATTTATTTCGGCTAGCCTATGTAGTATCTGCGAGAAGGAGTTGGGTCAAGACCGCGTCCGTGATCATTGTCATCTCAGTGGGGCTTATCGGGGTGCAGCTCATAGTAAGTGCAATATTCAGTTTCAATATACCAAGAGAATACCCGTCATATTACACAATTTAAAAAATTATGACGCCCATATTATCATGCAGAAAATTGGGAAGTTTACAGACAGAAGAATATCGTGTATTCCAAACAATATGGAGAAGTATATCTCATTCAGTCTTGGCTATTTACAATTTATTGACTCGTTCCAGTTTTTAAGCACATCTCTTGAAACATTGGTTGAAAATTTGTTGCATGTTGGGAAAACTCAATTCAAAATACTCCATGAAAATATCCCATTTGATAAGGTAGATCTTCTGCTAAGAAAAGGTGTGTTCCCTTACGACTACATGGATTGCAGCAGTAAACTGAAAGATAGTCAATTACCACCAAAATCCGCATTCTATAATCAGATGCGCCAAGAAAATATTTCAGAAAGTGACTACGCTCATGCTAAAACTGTGTGGGAAAACTTTGAAATGAATACTATGGAAGATTATCAAAATTTATACGTTTTAAGTGATGTTCTACTTTTAGCAGATGTCTTCGAATACTTTCGCTCTTTATGTTTTGAGTACTATAAATTAGACTGTCTACATTTTTGCACAAGCCCCGGTCTAGCATGGGCAGCATTTTTAAAGATGACCAAGGTTGAGTTGGAGCTACTAACTGACATTGAAATGCATTTATTCATTGAAAAAGGGATACGTGGTGGGGTGTCTATGATTTCTAATAGACATTCTGAAGCAAACAACTCCGATATGATGGATTTTAACCCTGAAAAGGAGGTGAAATACATCACATACTGGGATTGTAATAATTTATACGGGACTGTTATGTCTGATTGCCTTCCTCAGAGTAATTTTAGGTGGTTGAACAAGACTGAAATAGCAGAGCTTGATATAATTTCAGTTGCTGATGATAGCCCTGTGGGCTATATATTAGAAGTAGATCTAGAGTATCCGGAAGAAATTCATGACGAGCACAGTGACTATCCACTTGCTCCTGAAAAAGTCATAGTTACTCCTGAGATGTTATCACAATTCTCTAAGTATATACAATCCAAGGTGAACTCTCCAGCCGGCGGGAAGACAGAAAAGCTAGTGCCCAACCTAAATAATAAACAAAACTATGTGGTACACTACCGTAATTTAAAACTGTATATTTCTTTGGGTATGAAGCTTCAAAAGATACACAGAGTCCTCACTTTCAATCAGAGTGCTTGGTTGAAGCCATATATTGATTTTAATACTTCCCAACGAAAAAAAGCAGTGAATGGATTTGAAAAGGACTTTTTCAAACTCATGAACAATGCAGTATTCGGGAAGTCTATGGAGAATCAAAGACATCGTGTAAATGTCCAATTACTAAATAATGAAAAGAGCCTGAAGAAGCGTATTGCTTCACCAGCATTTATTGCATATACGATCTTCACGGAAGAGTTAGTTGGGGTTCACATGAGAAAAATAAGCCTACTTTTGAATAAGCCTATCTATGCAGGCTTTGCTATCTTAGATATAAGCAAGGTTATCATGTATAACTTTCATTATAATTATGTTAAAAGGATATATGGACAAAATGCAAAGCTATTATTCACAGACACAGATTCCCTCTGCTACGAACTGAAAACAGAAAATGTGTATGTAGATATGTTTGATAATATAGACCGATTCGACACTTCAGACTATCCAGAAACACATTTTTTACATAGCGTGTGCAATAAAAAGGCTCTGGGAAAAATGAAGGATGAGATGAATGGAGAGTGTATTCGAGAGTTTGTGGGACTTCGACCGAAGCTTTACTCCATTCAAAAGGAGAGTCTTGAGGAGAAAAAAGTAGGTAAAGGTGTGTCAAAAACAACTCTCAAAAATAAAATTAAACATGCCCATTATAAAAAATGTTTAAAGCAGGGGATCTTACACTACGCCAATATGTCTATGATAAGAAGTGAGAAACATCAATTGTACAGTATCTCCTTGAATAAACTTGCACTTTCCCCCGGAGATGACAAACGTTATATTTTAGATAATGGATGTGACACTCTTGCATATGGTCACTACAAAATAAGACAAATGTGTTCACCAATGGAGACGTAAGAAATTCGCCCTTTATATTTTGTATATAACTATATTGAAAAGGAAGTTTTTGTATTAACCTTTGTAATAAAGATTTTATTATGTGAAAAGCTCGAGTGCTTGTGAATATCATAGCCTGATTTCATCAGGTGAAACAGCACGGCTTTATCAAAATTAAATAGTTTAGTCAACATTAGCTATAGGTGGGAGGTGACGTTACTCGCTTCCTCGCAGTGCCTCCTGGGAAACGTTTTAATAAACGGCTAAACGAGTAACACCCAATACGTAGTAATATTATAGTAAAATGTTAGTGATTTATAAAAGTTTTATCAAATTAATGGTTTAACTAATTTATAAACACCTGGTTTACTCACTCTTCTCCTCCCCCTCCACCCCTTCTCCCCTCCCCCCAAAATAATATTTCTCGATCCGCCACTTACTCACTTTGAGAAGTTTTAATACTAATCTGTATGGGTGAAAGATACCCACATCAATAGTAAAGAGAGCTCAAGATAAAACTTGGTAGTATTAATGTCAACCACCCAAAATAATATTTCCTGATCCGCCACTGGTCAATGCTATTCTAATGGGAGAAAGTGACCCACCTTCCCTGTGAAGACGAACAATGGGATAGAAAGTGACAAAACTCCTCAGTGAGGAGGATCAATGCTATTCTTATGGGAGAATGTGATCCTCCTCATAGAATGAGGAGGATCAATGTTAACCTTATGGGAGAAAGTGAGCCAGAACTCTCATTTCAACCACTACTGGGATAAGTTCAGACTCATGAGGACGATTGTGTAGCTACTTGTGTATATAAGTAGCGGCTCAGGTCAAGAAAACTGATAATAACGGCCGAAGGATTGGTTATGCTGACAACATGACACCCTCTATCAACAAATTATGGCACTATCTTCACCAACATGCTGCGGTTGTTCGGTATGGTATGGCTTGATTGCGAGTTGACGCCATGGAGCTATGTATTCTTTGTATACATCAAATAATATATTTGCCAATAAAGCGAAAAGTTTATACCTAGCACTAAAGTGGAGGAACTTTTCAATCACTTTTACTTTAAATTAAGTTGTGGTCAACCTTGTGTCAAACGAATTAATTAAATCACGAGAGTATAAATTGTTAAACATTAACGTAGACTGATTATTGTAACCTCAGATTAAGAACAATTATTATCTCTCATAGACTTATTCTCTCGTAGATTGTTGTGATAATTTCTTAATAAATGCTAGAGATTTAATTACATCCATATAACAGTTCTCTTAACTTATAACTTGAATACTTTATAGAGCTTATAAAACTAACTCAAGTCTAGTCAATAGGAAAAATGTTAACTTGATGTATCTTACAGCTATAAAAATGGACACTACCAGCCCAAATGGAAAGTTGTAGAACACATGGTTTGGCATATGGATACCTATAAAATTATATCTTTAGAGCTGTGAGTGGAGGCTCTTCCTAAAGGAATCCTACTATAGCTAAGTTCATGCAAATTGATGACACAAAATTAACCGCTCGATGAACCTAAAAGGTTAAGGGCAGTGTTTCACTTTAAAACACGGTAGTGTTGGTGAATGGGGGGAAGGCGGGGTTGGGAGGAACAGGTATATCAGGATGTTTCTGACCCTTGGAGCTATGCTTTGTATCACCATGACTTCACTTTGTGTAACATTAAATTATCAATATTGTTCCATCCCGATAGAGTTTAGTGACGAATACCTCCTGCAGCCATTATGTTGATACTGGATATCGTACAAATAGGTTGAACATTTTTCTTTGAACTAGACGATCGAAACCAATTTGATTACCAATCAAAGCATAGGCGTTGATTATTGTCCTTGGGGGCAGCCGTGTTATTTGGTATTGGTTTAAATATAGGTTTTTTTAGACACTATATTTTATGCTGTCCAAACAAATTTTAATAATAGTGTTTTAATAATAATAATAATATTTAGCACCGCGTCTTACTACCCGTTCGGGTTATACGCTTAAGTACTAATTACTCTAATGGATTAGGAATTGGGAGGGTTGAATTTAGAGGAAGTGAACCCGCATTTGCGTGGAGGGAGAGTGGAAAACCATTTAGGAAAAACCACCCCCAGTTCACCCGACCGAGATTCGAACCTCGATCTCCCCGTCCTCGGTGGTCGAGCTCAACACGACAAGCGCGTTAGCCAACTACGCCACCGAGGCGGGTAATAGTGTTTTAAAAGTGGCATTTTTTAGAACATAATATGCACGGAAACAATAATATCTACGATCTTAATGGGCATAAAACGTAATTGTAAGATGTATATAAAATTAGAATGGAGATCTCAAAGTCTTACGTATTCATTATGTTTCAGTCACATAACACTGAATTTTTGTTTGTTTTTACCTGCACTGTTAAAAAGAGAAAATAATGTGAAGCAAAAATGATGAATTACCATACGGGAAAGAAAGGGGAATACAAGTAGAACTATATTGATAAAAGGACAGGATTGCAAACTCATAAAACGACACATAATCCTAACCTGGCCATAATATGGTCTGACAAATTAATTTGACACTTAAGGGAAAGGAGGAGTTGTCTGTTAATATTTAAAAATTAAAAACGTACCTGTAGTTCGTGTCAATACATCATTAACCAAATTTTGGTCGTTCCTGTAAATCTTCTTTAAAACTACCTAACAGATGTGTTCATGCGTCTCAGAAGATATGTCATGCACATAGCTAGCTCGGTGATAGTTTGCTTGAGTCTGAATTGGAAGGACGAGATTAGTATCCCGGTCGGTACGATATCAACTTAATAGTTTTTCATATTTTTTACAGGAGAATGCTGCTGCTATTACTTTATCTTCGTTTGTAGCGAGCACACCAGTAGTAAGTCGAAGTAAAAATGTTGCTAGAATATAAATCAAAGATTCAAATCAGGTACAAAGTTGCAAAAGTTGTAAACTTCGTAAACTATAACAATAGCTGAATATTTTTCAAATAGTCTACTTATTTTGTCAAAGACGTTATCAAGTCTGTACGTGTTAAAAGCACGATTCTATTCATCGCTTACTTTTAAAATAAATTGAGAAATAAAAAGTAACCCATATTATAGGGGTATCTCGTGTTCCCCCGCATTTACGGGATATCAAAACAAAATTCAGGTGATTGTTTTTAAAAAGACGCATTTTATTTTCTAGTATCTATTTTTTTAAATATTAAAACTATATAAAATTATACTAAAAAAATAGCTTTAGTAAAGGAATCAAACTCTCTAATACAGGAGTATTCAACCCGCGGCCAGTGATAGCATTTTATGCGGCCCACTGTCTCATGAAAAATATAAATTTATTTCAAGATAAGAAATTACAAATACAGATATATTTTTCTTACATAATAAACTAATAAAACAAGTACCTGTTTAATTTACGTATTTAACGTTATTTTATAAGTGATTTTTGCTCTTCGCGCGAAGAAAGGTAATGCCTTTTAACACAAATGTTCTTTGAACCAGCAAATGACAACTCTAGTAGAGAAGACGAATCGCGCTACCTCCTGCTCTGAAAAATCTAAATGGATAAAAAATAAATGGTGCGGCACACCGCACAGACTTTCTCTCTCTTTCTATAAACTCGTAAGATTTCTGAACGGAATAATGTACATTGTATCATCACCACTCCACATAAGAACACGCATAAAATAATATACAATGATATATAATCAATGAGAAAAGAGGCGCATCTTTGTCCACCTAAGAGCATTTCAAACAGTTTAATGTCTTCCACAAGGGTCAACACTTCGTATTAAAATTTCGATTTCTGGTTAAAATTTTAACATTTTATAAGGTGTTGCAGATCTTCAAGTCATCGCATTGATATTTAATTATTCGTTTATACATTTTGACCAATAAAAAATGTAAATATTGACTATTGAGTCTAAAATGGAGATTGATCATTGCTATGCAAACATTTATCCTAAGAGATTTAAGGAAAAATAACATACTTTTTTAGATACTTATATTTAATTACTCTATGGCATTGGAGAATTATTGCGTTAAGACTTAAGTAGTATATGTTTACAACTAAAGTTCACAAAATTGTATTAATATATTTGCAAATATCTCAGAAACTGCTGCTTTTATAAAAATATATGTCAAATAAAGTTTTTTATTTATAATAGTCCTACAATTTTGCAATGATAAGTTGTTTAGTTTCTCCAATAGTTATGGAGATACGGAAATTAACGCTTCTGTAATGTACCCTAAAAATCATTTTCATAGGAAAATGAAAATAGCCAGTTTATTTATAATCTTAATCAACGCCTAGATACGAATTTTAATCAAAATCGTTTGAGCAGATTTTGAAAAAACCAAATTTTTCTCTTTTCGCCCTTCAGTAAACTACCCTTAATTTTAAGTTTTTATAGACACACAGACAGACGGCATTGCAAAGACTATTTTTTAGGGTTCGGGGGGTCATGATACGTCGACATCCATAAACATTTCAGGTTAGTTTTTTTTTACGGTCGCAATACTTAAACTTAAATGTCCAAAAAGTTAAAAAATTCATATAATTGCGTATATATTGAAAGTTATTGATTTTATAAAAATATGTTTCGGTTAAAATATCTGTATTATAGATATTTATACATATTTGTAATGCTAAGTAATTTCATATCTCAAATAGTTTCAGAGCTATTTAAAAAAATGTTAATAGACGCATCAGACCGGAGCCCTTAAAGCCATTTTGCCGAAATATTGAGGGTAGCCATTTTGTTTGGAATATTTATTAATGTTTATAAATGAAATTTAATCAAAATCGTTAGAGCCGATTTTGATAAAATCGACTTTTTCTCTTTTTGCCCTTCAGTAAACTACCCTTAATTTTAAGTTTTAATAGACACACAGACAGACGGCATTGCAAAGTCTATTTTTTAGGGTTCGGGGGTCATGAGACGTCGAAATCCATCAACATTTCAGGTTAGTTTTTTTTTACGATCGCAATACTTAAGCTTTAATGTCCAAAAAGCTAAATATATATATATATATATAATTGCGTATAGATTGAAAATTATTGATTTTATAAAAATATGTTTCGAATAAAATATTTATATTATAAATATATATACATATTTGTAATGCTAAGTAATTTCATATCTCAAATAGTTTCGGAGATATTATAAAAAATGTTAATTTACGCATCAGACCGGAACCCTTAAAGCCATTTTGCCGAAATATTGAGAGTAGCCATTTTGTTTGGAATATTTATTAATGTTCATAAATGAAATTTAATCAAAATCGTTAGAGCCGATTTTGAGAAAATTGACTTTTTCTCTTTTTTCCCTTCAGTAAACTACCCTTAATTTTAGGGGTAGATATCCAATTCCAAAAACCCCTCAGGGCGACCCTATGAAAACCCTAGATATCAAGTTTCAGCTCAATCGGTAAAATAGTTTAGGCTCTAGTTGGAGGTACAGACAGACAGACAGAAATTCAAAAACAACTTTTTCGGATTCAGGGAGTCATGAAACGTAAAAATTCATCAAAATCTCGACCTCGATTTTTTTGACGATCACCATACTTTCTCTACCTGTAAGATAGAGAGAAAGTAAATAAATGGTACGGCACACCGCACAGACTTTCTCTCTCTTTCTATAAACTCGTAAGATTTCTGAACGGAATAATGTACATTGTATCATCACCACTCCACATAAGAACACGCATAAAATAATATACAATGATATAGAATCAATGAGAAAAGAGGTGCATCTTTGTCCACCTAAGAACATTTCAAAGAGTTTAATGTCTTCCACAAGGGTCAACACTTCGTATTAAAATTTCGATTTCTGGTTAAAATTTTAACATTTTAAAAGGTGTTGCAGATCTTCAAGTCATCGCATTGATATTTAATTATTCATTTATACATTTTGACCAATAAAAAATGTAAATATTGACTATTGAGTCTAAAATGGAGATAGATCATTGCTATCCAAACATTTCTCCTAAGAGATTTAAGGAAAAATAACATACTTTTTTTAGATACTTACTTATATTTAATTACTCTATGGCATTGGAGTATTATTGCGTTAAGACTTAAGTAGTATATGTTTACAACTAAAGCTCACAAAATTGTATTAATATATTTGCAAATATCTCAGAAACTGCTGTTTTTATAAAAATATATGTCAAATAAAAGTTTTTTATTTCTAATAGTCCTACAATTTTGCAATGATAAGTTGTTTAGTTTCTCAAATAGTTGTGGAGATACGGAAATTAACGCTTCTGTAATGTACCCTAAAAATCATTTTCATAGGAAAATGAAAATAGCCAGTTTATTTATAATCTTAATCAACGCCTAGATTCGAATTTTAATCAAAATCGTTTAAGCAGATTTTGAGAAAACCAAATTTTTCTCTTTTCGTCCTTCAGTAAACTACCCTTAATTTTAAGTTTTTATAGACACACAGACAGACGGCATTGCAAAGACTATTTTTTAGGGTTCGGGGGGTCATGAGACGTCGACATCCATCAACATTTCAGGTTAGTTTTTTTTTTACGGTCGCAATACTTAAACTTTAATGTCCAAAAAGTTAAAAAAAATCATATAATTGCGTATATATTGAAAGTTATTGATTTTATAAAAATATGTTTCGGATAAAATATCTGTATTACAAATATATATACATATTTGTAATGCTAAGTAATTTCATATCTCAAATAGTTTCGGAGCTATTTAAAAAAATGTTAATTTACGCATCAGACCGGAGCCCTTAAAGCCATTTTGCCGAAATATTGAGGGTAGCCATTTTGTTTGGAATATTAATTAATGTTTATAAATGAAATTTAATTAAAATCGTTTGAGCCGATTTTGAGAAAATCGACTTTTTCTCTTTTTGCCATTCAGTAAACTACCCTTAATTTTAAGTTTTAATAGACACACAGACAGACGGCATTGCAAAGACTATTTTTAAGGGTTCGGGGGGTCATGAGACGTCGACATCCATCAACATTTCAGGTTAGTTTTTCTTACGGTCGCAATACTTAAGCTTTAATGCCCAAAAAGTTAAAAATATATATATAATTGCGTATATATTGAAAGTTATTGATTTTATAAAAATATGTTTCGAATAAAATATTTGTATTATAAATATATATACATATTTGTAATTCTAAGTAATTTCATATCTCAAATAGTTTCGGAGCTATTATAGAAAATGTTAATTTACGCATCAGACCGGAGCCCTTAAAACGATTTTGCCGAAATATTGAGAGTAGCCATTTTGTTTGGAATATGTATTTATGTTCATAAATGAAATTTAATCAAAATCGTTAGAGCCGATTTTGAGAAAATCGACTTTTTCTCTTTTTGTCCTTCAGTAAACTACCCTTAATTTTAGGGGTAGATATCCAATTCCAAAAACCCCTCGGGGCAACCCTATGAAAACCCTAGATATCAAGTTTCAGCTCAATCGGTAAAATAGTTTAGGCTCTAGTTGGAGGTACAGACAGACAGACAGACAGAGAGACAGACAGACAGACGGAAATTCAAAAACCACTTTTTCGGATTCAGGAAGTCATGAAACGTCAAAATTCATCAAAATCTCGAGTTCGATTTTTTTGACGATCACAATACTTTCTCTACCTGTAAGATAGAGAGAAAGTAAAAAGAGAGAATACTTGACGAGAAATCCTAATCCCTAGTGTGGTTGTAATTGTATAAGAATGAGCTAATAGGAATATTATATATATATTCAATCCGAATATTGTCGGTACAGTATTACGGCCCGCGAGATAATAAGAGACAGAAACTTTGACCCGTGGACAAAAAAAAAGGTTGAGGACTCTTGATCTAATAGATTGGTTTATGTTCCGTGTCTTTCCACTCGTCGTGGCTATCAATTTTTTTTTTAAATGTTTATTACCACGTCTTACTACCCGTTTGGGTTATACGTTATCCACAATTTAATCACACTAATAAAGAAGGGGTAGGATGATAGATATTAGACCCGCATTTGCTTGGAGGGAAACTATTTGCCAAAAATACTCACAGTATACCCAGCTGAGATCCTAGCCCTGACCTCACTCACCATCGTAGGAAAACCAGACTAGACTAGCCACGTGACCCATTAGTGCGAGTGTTTGAAATAAATACAAATTTATTACGGGTTTTACGGGACATGATTTACTTTATTTTATTACCATGATTCCGAATAAGGCGTTTCCTGCGTCGGATCTTCATATAACAAGAAAATTGAGACGAGCCACTGAACATCAATGCTTACAATAGACAGCCTAACAAACGGTCGGGATGAGATTTTCACTACACAGAAAAAAAGAAAAGAAGAAAAAAGAAGACACACACGCGCGCGCACACACAAACACAACTAACACATAACAAAGAAATATAAACATCGAAGCCGTATTGTGTTTTTCCCGTTTTCAAGCAAGCGGAGATATCCTCGAATTTAAATTTGATTTTTTTTTGTTGGAGGGGAAGGAGTTTATTTTATTGAATTTAGAGTTACTCGTTTATGGTGTCATTTTCTCCATTGCTTAACACTTTAATCGTGTAAAGTGTGTTCTTGTACTTATATGTAATAGGATGGAATTTAGAAAAGAGACGAAATATAAAAAAAGAACTAAAGAATAAATAAATATTAGACTTGAATTTTTTTTAATTTTGACCAATAAAACTAAATTTATCATTATAATGGTGAGGTATTGATTTAATCTGAAGAGTTTTGACCTGAAAGATACATACGTTTTATTTAATACCAGCAGAAGTACCCGGCGTTGCGTGGTTACCCCAGGCAATGACTTTCTTCTTCAAACAGACAACAAATAAATCTTTATTTTATTTCTTCTGACCCAGTTTTTGATGAATTTTTAAAAAAGTCTTCAGAAAATTTGAAATTTTAGCCTTGAGGTACACATGTTTGTGCACAGGGTCTACTTATTTTCAAATGGCATCCCTCTGCGTGCGGTAGATATCACTCTCATGACAGAAACACAAGCTCTTAATTTTATTAACCTTCGGGGTCTGGCACTAAAAAAAATGACATGAGGACTGGCGCCGGTGCATATTTGCAACATCCTATAGTGTTCTAAATAATAATCAGAAACATACACTTTAATACATAATATTATTATTGAAGTAATATTATTAAATAAATATTTGAATAGTATTATATTTTTTTGTAAATTTGAATACAAAAATTATAATTATGTTAAACTTACACAAAAACATCGCTTATTATTAGAAAAAAAGTGTATGGCATTATTTTATATCTTACTGTATTACTGATTACTCACTTCAATATCATTAATGTATTAATTTATTTTAAACGTACATTAATAATGAGCCAGACGTATGACATTACGACTGGAACCGTTGCATATTCACAACATTTCTGCAAGGTGCTTGTTTCAACTCCCGTATCTCAGAAAATAAACTTTTTTTTTTAATGTTTGATGTCATCATACAACACAGTAAGAACTAATTGAGGAATACTTGGAGGGAATCCAACCTAATTACCTTTAATTTAAAAAAAAAAATTACCGTTGTTGTTAAAATGCAACAGCGCCAGTCACAGGAGGATATTATAGATTGTTTACTTTATAGAAGATATTCTACTAGCCGGTTAATGTTATTCTTTCCCTCTGTGTCTTACTAGCAGTTCCGGTCTATTGACACGCTTACACTTTTGCTACAGAGATGAAAAAGGTATAACATATATGAAATGTAATCACATTTGCGTGTAGAGAGAGTTGAAAGCCACCCAGGAAAAATTATTCTCAATATACCTGAACAAGATTCGAGACCCGATTCCCCCCTCAACTACAGTCCAGTTTATGCAAGAGTGACGCCTTAGCCCATGCAACCACTGACTAGGGTTAAAGCGTCTTTAACTTTGATTAGAGTATTTGACAGCTAGTTATAAGTAAAAATTCACCATCTTATTTCGAATAAATAAAACCATTATAATTTGTCAATTTAAAGTTAGTATATTAAATATATCCTTAAGACATATTGTAATATTTAATATATTATGTATATTTTTTAACTATTAAAATACAATATTATAGTAACTATAATTATTAATTTTTTATATATAAAATATTATTTTTAACAATCTGACCAAAGGTTTATAGTTAAGTTTGTACAAATACATGTAGCTTATAATATTATAATATATAAACAAACATTATGTCTTTACAACCTTATGAATAAACCATTTTGGTCAGAGAGTTATAAATAATAAAAGTGGCGTGCAAAACTGTATCTTTGGTAAAATAGTAAAATGTAGTACAAATTAGAATTCATAATGTACAGAGATATAAAAAAACAAAACTGATATGTTAACAGTTTTATCTTGGGTGAGCTCAACAATCTTAATTAATTTTAGTTAGAATTAATTCTTTATCATTTTTAAAAACATAAAATATCAAAGCATTAAATAAATTTCAGCTTTCTTTAAAAGCTGATCTTACCTAATTTAGATTATATTCTACATTTTTTTTTCATTGAAATGAACAATTATTCTTGGAGATAAAACTTTATTTGAAGTCGCAGAGTATTATTTTATAACAAGAGTGCACACACAAAAGATTTTCTTATCTCGTCTGGGACGATCAGTATATACTTTTTAAGAGGCACCAAAAAAAAAAAAAGTTTGAAGAAAATGGGTCTGAAGTACGCAAAAGGAGATAAAACTTTTTTTTTTATTATTATTACAATATCTCAACATAAAGTTTCCATTGGTCATATCTTAACCGCTGACCAAAATGTTTTCATGGTCGATCGAACATAAAACGTAACATAAAAAAAGAAGAAGAAAAGAAGTATGGCTTTTCTCCACTTCAAACGATCAAGATATTTTATATTCATACAAAACGATTCCTACAATTTTTAGTGTACACGAAAACATTTGAGGGGAAGGGTGAAGTAGAAGCGTGGTCGTCTCAAAATAGGGGGTTGTTGGCTGGTGTGTGTGTGTGTATATATATATATATATATATATATAGAGAGAGAGAGAGAGAGAGAGAGAGAAATCTTACTTTAAGGCTGAGTGAATGCTTTCCCATCCGTTTGAAGAATAATTTGTAATTTTAGTTCTCACCATAGCTAAGGTGACCAATCCGTTCCAAAATTAAACGGGACAGTTCCGTATTTGAGAGTCGCGTTCCATTTTTTTTTACAGGCCCGAATAAAACTCGCATATGTTCCGTATTTTACCATGCGCCCCGTAAATGTCCCCTATTTTAAAAATTACATGGTGTGAATCATTAAGAATTTTGGTATTTTACAATATTTTTCTTTCTTTGTTTACTAAAACATAACAATGATACGATATTTTCTGTAATAATTTTACATGAACAGCCCTGATTTTAGAATCTAGCCGTTGGGCGTTGGGGATCCCCGAATTCTTATCCAATCATTGCTAACTGCGTCTAACGTAACGGTCAGTCGGTCAGTCTGCCCCAATATCTCGATTAAAGGACAAGCGGTAATAGTGGTAAATTAATAATAGTAAGCATAACAATTCAATAATATTATATATTATTAATAATAATAATTAATGGAGTAGCCCAAGTAGCCAACCTTTTAAAAGATAGTGTCCCATATTCACCATAGTTCATATTTGTCAAATATTGATTCATTTAACATTTCTTCATCTCCTTCCTTTTCCAGAAACTGATACCTCGCAGCATGATCAATCAGGAATCTAGTCGTTTACACCCAAGTTATCAATATTAAGATAATAAAACAAAGTTTATTATTATTATTAGCACCACGTCTTACTACCCGTTCGGGATATACGCACTTACGCGTACTTACACGATCTCAACCTGTGCAGACTTGATTGAAAAACATAGGCAGATATATCAGGATTCGGTGACGATTTCACAAACATACACGGTAAAATATCCCTAGACAATAAAAATAAACAAACAGTGCAAATTACAAGGTTTCGTAAAAAGTTACTATTTTTGTAAAATCCTGGTTCTCTAGCCTCTAAAATGAGTGTTTGTTTGTCAAAATCGGTTCAGCCGCTTTCTCATAATTTCAACTACCGTAAACAGGCTTATCAAATTATATATATATATATATATATAATCAATGATACCACCAAAAGATAAGTTTGTATATTATAAAAGGCCCTTCCTATGATAATTGGACTGTACTCATTCCCTACTTGTCCTTGTCCTAAGATCCATTCTCGGGGTGCTCACAGAGAGACAGCAGCTAACATGAACTGTTCCCTAGTTCATTACGACGTGTGGTTCGTCGTCTCCTCTAGAGGGCTGCAAACTTGAGATAACTTACTATGTGTCAACACCCAACCCCTTGTCATTAATTCTGAATAACCCGGATGAATAGTTTCGGAAGGGAGAATGTTGGTGCATCAACGAAGCTTCTCCTTGGAGAAACCTACACGAGATAACTACTGTATATTTGAGGAGATCTTAACCATCTGGTTTTGTTCTTAAGTTTATTACAGTTATTTATTTATTTTTACACCGGGTTTCACTACCCGTTCTGGTTATACGCATGTATATTTAATTACGATAATATGTCAGGGATGAAGAAGGTTGAATTTGAAGAATTGTACATTCATTTTTATGCAGGGGTTTGGGAACGCATTAAGGAAAAAACACCCTCAGTACATCCAACCAGAATTCGAACCTTGATCTTCCCATCTTCAGTAATCTAGCCTATTGCAAGAGTGACACCTTAGACTTTGTAATCCATAGCAGAAGGTATTAAGTTAATTTAATTTATTATTATAATCCGACTCCTTAAACTCAGTTGGTAACGTGTCTGCCTACTGAGCTAAAGGTGCTAGACTCGATTCCCGGCATGACCGAAAATTTATCATTGATGAAAATATGGGTTTACCCGTTCACATTGATAAATTACCGGCTGGAGAATGGATGTATTGCCTGTCCTAGTATAAAATAAATTATAAGGTATATGAAGCAATGACAGGCCTAGCAAGCTGGTAGTGGAAAATATATGGATTGAATAAAAAAACTGGCCCAGGTCATAGGCTTGAAACAGTTATGGATGTTAAGTAAATTAAATTTATTATTATTACGTGCAATGACATGACTATTAAATACATATATACATCGGTGAGCACGCAAACTAAGCGTCAAGCTCATCCAGTTTTGTTATCAGTAACGGGGAGGTAAAGGTTTTAATCCTGGTTGGGCATACTTAGTTATTCTTACTAAATGGTTTCCCACACTCTCTCTCGTCCATATTATGCATCCCCCTCTCATCTTCACTAAGGTAATTGAAATACCTACAGCCCGAAAGGCCAATAAGACGTGGTGGAATTTATTTTTGATTAAATATGTAATCCATGGAGATGGTATTAAGAATTTAACCTAGAAGAAATTTAATTAAGACCAAACAAATCTACAAAGCTTTGTTCAAATTAGACTTTGACGTCCAGTTTGAAATGTTGCTTTTTATCATTTAAATGTCAAAAATAAATTATCAGGCACCTCTAGATCTGGATTTGATCTAATTATTTTTTTAAAGTATTTTTAAATTGATGAAAATATTATGTTCTTTAAATCACAACTCTTTAGCAGACAAATTATTAAAATTTGTTATTATTTCAACAATTTTGTGGCCTTGTTTTGTCCTAGATGTAACTTAAGATTAGTCTTTAATGGGTCGTGGAGATATTTTAAGCACAAGTTTCATTTTTTATTAGTAAATTAGAAAACATGCAATTCCAATTGTATTTTATTTGTGTACATACAGGTATTCAACGCATGCTTTCTAAATAAACAATACCTTCTTACTAGACTAGCTCAGCGAATAATTTAAAACACTAAGCATAAACTCTCTAGAATGTAATTTTAGTATCCCGATAGCAAGACCCCGAGTCACCGAGATGGAAGCAGTGCCCTCTATACTGGTAGTCATTCAGTCGTCTGAACGGATTGTGGACAAATATAATTATTAACAATGAACACATTTCTATAGGTCTGTACACTTTCCTGAAAGACAACATTCACAATGTAAAAGTTAGAGCATAATAACATTCTTATAATTAAATAATTTGAGAGATTATAAGAACGAAGTACTTTTAAACAATATTCGTTTTCAAAAGTAAAACTTACATAAGTATGACTTTACAAAAATAATTATCTTATTTCTTATCTATGTTAATAAAAACAAAATGAAGAGGGAGAGCTAAATTAATGACGTGATAGTGGCTCCATAAACTTGCAACCTTTTACTTTCATTAATGTTGCGATTATATACAGTATAATTCTAGATATTTCTTTAATCTTTTTTATGTTTACTTTTTAAATAGAAGATTTTTGACCGAGTGTGCTGAATTATACTAAAAGAGATCTTGACCATTAAGGTTAATTTTAAGAAAAAGCATTATCGATCTTCTTGAGAGTGGTTGAGGGAAAAACTGGAATAAAGCACCCTTGGCCTTTATTGAGCCTTAGAGTAAGGGGTAGCGACCGCTGCACTAATCTTGTCAGCTCTAATAGTTCACGCACTATGATCGCATCAAAATGTTGTGTTCAGGGCCATCAAAGATTTTTTTTTTTAGTTTACGTGTGTTACTTCAATTTCAGTTTAGTTACCATTTACACTACTGTATCTAATTTATTTTTTTACCACCGCATCTTACTACCCGTTCGTCTTATACGTTACTATCTAATTTATTTACACAGTATGAGGATAGTGAAATGTATTTAAATGTGTCAGTATCCTCTTGACGTATGTGGAATCAATAGAGGAAAAACACTCGTAGTGCACCCAGCCATGAATCGAGAATTCGCTTTCCTGAGACAGTTGCCATGGTTGTCTTTTCAAGGAGGCGAAAAGGGGCGCGAGAAAAGTTAAATATTTTTGTATTTTTTATAGCGAAACATTTTGTTGGTCAAAATAAATCAAACAATTATCCAGTAGAAATATAAGAATTATTTTCTTCACATAGTAATATCAACAGTTTTTGAATATCTGTCAAGGGTGTCCTAGAATCTAATCACAACTTTTTCTCTTTAATTAAAATGTTTGTCATCTAATACCTCTATGTTAATTACAGATATTCAACAACTGTTGACATCACCATATGTATAAAAATAAACTCTGTGTTTCTACTGCAGCGATATTTGATTTATTTTTACCAAAAAATTTTGTTGTTAAAAAAAATTCAAAAATACTGGCCTTACCTCGCATCCTCTTTCAGCCGACCTTAGCAAAATATCACACTTTAGGCGTTAGGTTATGGTAAATTCTGTTTGAAATTCCGTCCTGACAAGTTTTTAAGTCTAATATTGAGAGATCCTTTAGTTTATAAATCATTCTTACCAACTATAGTAGGATTCTGGTACAAAGAAACATTTATTAAATATAAAAGTTTTTATTGGTCAACAGTAATCAGTATTAGGCTAATATTAATGTTATTTTATAGGTATTGATAATACATATCAAAAGTGACAGTTGAAGATCACATGTGGGTGTAAATCCATTTATTTATTAGCATGGCCTAATTCATGTCAAATCTATATCCCCGGTTTTATTTACCAAACACATTCTATTTATATGTCTCTATAACTCTTTGGGCGTCGATTTCCACAATTTTCACACATATAAATTTAGTAATGATGGTTTATAATCTAACTAACGAATTTATTTCATGTGAAACATTTATAAATCGGATTGATTTTCAGCAAAAAGAAGCAGGCCCAATAGTAATCTGTACACCCGCTCCCATCATACAAGTGTATCCCCATTTAAGAATATATTTGCGTACCAGAAGCAATGAACCTATGGACCTGTATTGGGCCACGGACCACTGTTTGAAAAAAAAAATTATCAAGGGGCCAGCGTTTGTTTCACGATCTTGTGTCTCGAAGGTGGATTTTTACGAAGACATTTCTAGTATCCTCCCGCCAAGCGATTAATACCCACAAGTATTTTTAAAAAAAGCATTACTAATCCCTCACGCACTGGTGAGCAGGTGGACAAAGGCGTCATACTCATTTGGGCTAGTTTTACAGTGATATAGAGGTCGGGGTTTGAATTTCTTTCAGGTACACCTCAAATTGTTCCTCAAGCTTCTTACACGCCAATGCAAGAACACTTCCTTTAACTTACACCTTCCTTCCTGATATTTGATTAGTGTAAATATGTGCATCGATAGTATGGCATGATAAATCTTTTTTTTTCATTAGTACACTAATAGGAGTTTGTTTGGTAGAAACCATTATAAAAAAGGAATTTTTTTTGTGGTCACATATTTTTATTATATTATTATTATTTTATATTACATGTATTGATAATATATATTAAAGTGACAGCTGTATATAATATGACTTGACATATGAATACGTGAAATTAAATATAGTAGCTTTTCTAGTTGTCCAATAAGTTATGTTCTATGAAAATTAGAATGTTGATGGTTTGAACCGATACTAGGCTAGTTAGTCCTAATATTTAATAAGATTATTTCAAAAATAAAAAATTACAAAGTAAATTATCCAGCTAAAATAATAACATAGATTAAGTCATACTATTGTACCAAGTCAAACACCCGCATCGATGGGCACACAGATAATTCGTCAGGCTCATCTAGTATGATTTTCCGGTAGGGTGTTTAAGGGCTGAAAGGTTGATGTTCGAGTCCAATCTGGGTGCACTGAACGATTTTATTCTAAAATTGTTTCCCGCTTTTCCTTTTCGTGAGTATGGATATATTTCCTCTCAGTTCTCACGTGTATATTTTTCACCACGTCTTACTACCCGTTTGAGTTATACGCATATGTACTAATTACTCTAATATGCTATGGATGAATAAGGTTGAATTTAGAGGAAGTGTACCCACATTTTCTTGGAGGGAGAGTGGCAAGCCATTTATGAAAAAATCTCAGTACACCCGGTTGGTATTCAAACCCCGATACCTGCGTCATCTATAGTTCAATATATTGTGAGAGTGACTCCTATTACCTGTAATTAAAATGTTCATAAGCCTGACGGATTATATACGCGGTGAGAAAAAATATATAAGGAATTTGAGAGTATTTACATCAAAATACAATAATAGTTTTACTTTAGATGTATTGTTGGTCATTAGAGCCTAAAATATATTTAGGTTCCAATAAACTATATTAAAAATTTGGTAATAAACATAATATTTCTGTCACCTACCAACGCCGGTAACTCTTAACACATTATATTTCATCTCTCAGATTTCTGGTTGGCAGATTGAAAGTGCCCTCAATTTAAAATATGTTGGTTTTCAACGGTAAAAGGGTTTCAACGTAAAATGATTTTAATTTGAATCAACGGTCTGAAAAATGTAATCCAATTATAGATTAACAAACTTCCCGTGAAGCGTTCATTAAAAGAGGAATTGAAAAACTCGTACATTAGTTGCTAGAATTAGTTGTTTCAATCATTTAAAAAAACTAAGCTAATATAATATGTATCAAAGAGACAATATTATGTTATTGATCGTGTTAAATGTGTTTTTTTAAGGGGAATTGTGCACGTTATAAATTGCTCATGAGCCCAATTGAGTTCCAAAGGAGTAAGTATGATTAAACTACCCCTACAAGTAAATCTTGCCCTCTTTAGACACTGAAATATATCTGCTTTGGCTCTCAAGAGCTCACTTGGGACTTGGGAGTAAGTATTTTCAGGTTTAAGACCTATGCTACTCATCCACTCAAAAACTGCCGCGCGATTAAGAAAAATAATAATTTAAGTATTTGAGTCCTTTTAACACACTAGAAAAAGAAAAAAAATATGATCTTCTGTGAGGCAGAAAATGCCGGTCGGAAAGTGAGGTGGGGAAAGAGAGCGAAATTAATCTTTCAGAAAAGGCTAGCACAGTTAACATTCAATCTTGACCCTACGGTTCAGAGCCAGAAGTTGTTCTTGAAGAAACTAAACAAGCAGATGAGAGGTATGTACTTAAATCCCAGCTATGAAAACTTGTGCCTTTTAACTTATAGTCTTGAAATCTATTAACATAAAGATTAATAATATAATTTATATTAATAAGTCGTACTTTACTCGAACCAACATATGAATTCATAAACAAATATATAACAACTAAATTATTTGTAAAGTTAGTTTATTACAAGTTTTTGTGGCATATATAACAACGAAAACTGACTATGTAAATGATCTTTAGAATAATTTTTTTTTTTTAGTTGCTCCCGTTATGATGAGCACGCGGAATAAACGTCAAGCTCACTTGGTCTGATTTCATGGTGACAGGGTATAAATCTGTCACATTTGATGTATTTACTACTAGTAATATAAGCAAGTATAATTTTATCAATGTTGATCACAAAAAATATGTTTGCATTTTTTTTTATTCGTAATAAAATCAAAGTGTAGTTTGTTTTTTTTTTATTTCAAATAACTAATTATTTCCATAAATAATGAAAACAAATTGTTTTATTGTTATCATCCCATTTTTAAAATGTCTTGAAATATTTACAAAAATGTTAGTAACATTGACTGGATGAAAATATTTGAAATAGTAATTCCTTAAATAAAAATGGAGGGATGATTGTTCAATATAAAAAAATATAGAAAGAATCGAGTATTTTAATAAATGCATTAATCTAGCTTATAGATTATTATTCCAGGGATTGGCATAATATGTTTACATATAATTTGATAAAGAGTAATATAGTTTATTAATTAACGCTACTAGCTTTTAAAATTTGTTTCAAGTTGTTAATTAAAATTTAAATGTAAGACATAATCTTAATCTGCCAAAAAGGAAACTTCATGTTTGTTAATAATAAAAAAATGTATACAACTTATATCTTTCCGAAATATTTTGTCAGCCATAACTGAACAAAATTGTAGCTGTCCACGTATCATACAGTGCAAGAAATATATCGAAATTGTATTATGTGTTCATTACAAATAGAGTTTGCTCATAAAATGATACAAAGCAATTGAATTGTACTGTAAATTGCTTGGAAATGCAAACATTAATTTCTAGTATATTTTAATAATTCAAAGTTTAATTATAATTAATTTAGTAAAATTCACAAAACCGTTAGATTTTATTTACTAAAATCTATACTTTTGACAACTGATCAAATTTGATGTGACAGTTAATATACTTAACCTGAAACAAACTACTGTGCGATATAACGTTAATTTAGGGAGGGAAATAATATTTTGCTCGTCACAAGTTCACCAGTCATGCACATAATATACGGGTGTGCAAAGTCCAATTTTTCGTGAACCCGAATCAAATATATAAAACATTACCGAAGCCAAATTAAAGTTATAACATCACTTTTTTATTCGTTGTTTTGCACTTGAAAAATATCATGTCATTTTTATTTATATATTTATACCATGCATATCATTTTAAAATGTTTTATTGCAAAATTGTGTGTAATATTTAAATATAATCTTATAGATAAAGTTATCGCCCCACGTAATTCAATTACTTAATTTTTTTCATTTTAATTTTAATTTCTAATCTTAAGATGGGGTGCTAGTGAACGTGAGTTTAGGGCAGTATTTTCGAAGTTTTTATAGCGTAAACATTTATTTGGCCAAAATAAATTAAATATTTCTTTTATAGAAACATAGAGTTTAGTTTTCCGCACATGCTAATCTCAACAGTTCTTTAATATCTGTTAAGAGTGTCCTGGAATTTAGTGACAACTTTTTCTCTTCATTTAAAATGTTTGTCACCAAATGCCGCTATGCTCATGAGAGATATTCAAGAACTTTTGAGATTATCATGTGCAGAAAACTAAACTCTATGTTTCTATAGAAGAAATATTTGATTTATTTTTGCCAAAAAAAATGTTTATGCTATAAAAACTTGTTTATGGTGAAACAAAATCTAAAAAAAAAAAGGCAGAAAATAAGAATATTAATTATAATATTTCACTTATATTTCATATGCTTGCTGCAATTAAAGTAATCTAAAATGTCATATCCCTAGCTCTATTACCAATTCTTATGTTTAAAAATAACCAAACTATTAAAATAAACCCGCCTCGGTGGCGTAGTTGGCTAACGCGCCAGTCGTGTTGAGCTCGACCGCCGAGGACGGGGAGATCGAGGTTCGAATCTCGGTCGGGTGAACTGGGGGTGGTTTTTCCTAAATGGTTTTCCACTCTCCCTCCACGCAAATGCGGGTTCACTTCCTCTAAATTCAACCCTCCCAATTCCTAATCCATTAGAGTAATTAATACTTAAGCGTATAACCCGAACGGGTAGTAAGACGCGGTGCTAAATATTATTATTATTATTATTAAAATAATCTATTCTGGTGGATCGTAAAAAATTACGTAACAGATAGGGGGGCGGAAAATATTAGGAGCCCTTACATGTGGGGAGGGTAGGGTTGAGATTCATGGAAACAAATTCCTGACGTAATTTAAGGACACCCCCTAACACCTTATAATGACAATTTATTGAAGATAAATGTTCATTTTACAACTGTTAATATATTTTTAACTAGTGAAGCTTCTAATTTGTTGACGCCAAAATTATTTTCCAGGCGAGGTCGAAGCCGATATTTCTTTTTGAAGCCAAGTCGACGTTTCAAAGCTAGGTACAACCTTGTTTTCACACCAACTACTTTTATAAAATTTACTGAATAGCGGGAAAGCACCTTGATATAAAGACCTTTATTGGTCCAGCCGTGGGATGATTCATTTCAAGGTCATTATTAAAGAGAATAATTAATAAGGTAAACAATATTACATTTACCGCCGATTTGCTTCCCTAACAAGCAGAAGCTGTGTGTGTGTGGGGTGAGGTGCGTCACCATGTCTGTCACTGATTGGATAACGCATCCCCATATTTTTATTTCTCTGTGCTCTGCTTCATTAGATCATAGCACAGTGTTAATTGCATTTCAATTACCCATATGTAACGTATCTAACTAGGTTTAGCTAGAGAGAGCTGGGGAACGACAAAGGTGAGGTAGACAGAAAGAACGCCAGACTGGACAGATGTAGAGAGAACAAGAGCCACGTAAAGAGAAAGAGAGCGATAATAGAAGTGGTCAGTAGTAGAGTGAGACCTAAAGAGAGCGACAGAGAGCGCAAGGCAGACGGGGAATGAAACAGCGCTGTATTTAGAGACAGAGAGGTGGAATTGAAGGGTCATATGGGCAGAGCGTTTGAGGGGGTAAGGGGGTTAATCTGCAGGATTTGCATGCCTGTGTGATTTCGGAGCATTATGTCTGTTCATAGGACTGTGATGATGGCCACGTCAGCCACTGAGCCGCCCCTGTTTCCCCTCTCCTGTCATGTCATATCCCGACGGAAATGACGCGGGGCAAAAGAAGTCAGATTTTTTAAAAATGTCTGTCATGATAACGATTGAGCCCAGTTGCAATCTGTTTTATTTTAATCCTTCTCTCTCTCCCCCTTAAAACCGTGTGGATATATTTTGTTTACGTGTGTTATTAATCACAGTTGTGCCATAAAGGTATAAATAGAATCATAACAAAAATTATTTGGGTCAGCTGATATCTAAAAGTGTTGATAATTATTTTTTATAAAAAAACTGGGCGGAATTTTGCAATTCACTTTTAAGATTAATAACTCTATCAAAAAAACTGTGGAAAGTTACAAAAGAAGTAACAAAATAAATGGAAATTTTTTTTGCGGTGAGTCTTGCTACCCGTCCGGGATACTAGCTTTAATTACACTATTGTCAGATACATTAGCTCAGCTTAAGGTACATTCGTCTCTTGATTTCTTAGTTTAACTGTCTGCAATGGTTGGAAAATATTTCATTGGGGAAATTGGGGCACCCCTTTCGCAGTGATGAATTAACGGCAGGAGCACCAACTGTTGTGTACCTTGTTCTATAATAAGCTCTTTTTAAGTCATATGCTGAAATAATCGTTCACGCAACATACCACAGATAAATTACCTGATAGGATAGGGATGATGAAAGTAGAATTTAGAATAAATGTACTTTCTTTTGCGTGGAGGAGAAAGTGTAAAGTCATATATAAAAATACACCATCCTATACCAGGCCCAGATTCGAACCTCGCTCTCCTTATAACCGATAAACCTAGAGTTTGATATTTAGTTTGCATGTCCATGAATACAGGTAGTTATAAATAAATTTTGTACAACTAGAAACATCCAAGATTAGTTTGAAAAGTAATCAAATGGGCCATTTTAGTGCTAGCCTGCACTTTTTATGTTTAAAGGCATTTATTTTCTTAAATATGTGAAGCAATTACTTTGGACAATGATTCTCGAGTTCTACCAGGCCTATTTTAATAAATATTCTTTCCTTATAAATGTATACACAAAGAATTTGCAAAAATATACTTATCAAAATATTGATTTAATTTATTTGAGGTATTTAACGTCCACTTTCTAAACCGACTGGTTGTATCAGCACATGACTTGTAAACCAACTTAAATCTAGAACAGACACAACACCAGCCCAAGTGTCGTTAAGTCATCACTGTGAATGGGGAAATCCACATTTCACCAATGAGAGATTTTTCGACCATGCCAGACATAGAATCCGGGGCCCTTAACTCGGTAGACAGACTGAGTTAAGGTGTCGGACCAAGGACCTTATTAAAACAATCCTATACCATAAATTTAATAATTTTTGTTTTAGAATTTTATTATAAAATACATTTAATTTTTACGTTGTTCCCACCCACTTTGGGGGCCGCGTGGTCTATGGCGTCACCTTCGCAAAAAATTAGACTTCCGATAGATGGGTATATCGGAGTTTGAATCCCACTCGGGGGTACTTAGGGTGGTTTTCCTTAAATGTGTTACCACTATCTTCCCATGCAAATGCGAGTACACTTCCTCTAAACCTTAAGTTTCCTCGCCCCTAACACATTATTATAATTAGAACATATGCGTAACAAAATTGGTTTCGAAGTAGCTAATCCAGAACCGCTTGTATTTTTCAAGACGTAGCACCTCCAGAATGTCGTACTTTAATCAATCTGTTTTGGTCGTAAAGGTGTTAAAAAAAGACTATATAGACCAATAAGGGCTGCGAGTGGTATTTGAGAACAGGAAACGGCGAATAAAAAAGTTAATTTTAACATGAGTGGGAGCTAGACATGATTCACATTTAACTAAAACTTGTTAAAAGTAGAATTTCAATTTAATTCTAGAGTAGGGTTTCTCTTATAAAACCATTATACCACTTTTTTTTTTGCTTTTTTTTTTTCGCGCGCCCTACATTTTTCCAGTGTAGCAAACAATTATTTTCTGTTGAGTTTAAGTAGGATTACCTTTTATGTACGGCCTACAATGGAACGTAAAACTTTTTTAATTTGCTTTGAAAAGCTCAGTTTCACAAGTGATAGTTTATTATCAAGGGTATGCTATCTAAAATTCATTTCATTTCTCAAATTTAATAGAATTACTAACTAAATTGTACGTGAAAACAATACAGTTCTTTTTTTTATGAAATTATGTCTTAAAGGTAAAAATACTGTAGTTTTTACTTTATCGGACACCTCGAATATAGAAAGTATTGTGACCATAAAAAAATCGAAAACTAGATTTTAATGTATAGTATTGAAATTTCATGCTTGCCTGAACCCGAAAAAATATTATTTGCAAAGCCGTCTGTCTATTGGTTACTGGAAATAGAGCAGTAACCATTTTACCGATCGCGTTAAAAATTGGTATCAGGGGTTTTCATTAGATTCTCCAGAGGGTAATTTTGGAATTATCTTTCTAGTGCTAAAATGAAGAGCAGTTTACTTAAGAATGAAAAGAGAAAACTTTATTCCCTCAAAATCGGTATTACCAATTTTAATTAAATTTACTATCTAAGCATAGTTTGATATTATGAATAAAATAGAAACTCTCATTTCCCCATCAATATGAGTTTGAAAGTACTTTACATGAGTGGAAATTTCCTCTTTATCTAATCTACGCAACTATTTTGGATACTAAATAGCTTACTGTCGCAAAATTGTAACACTATAAAAAATAAAAAAACTTTATTTGAAATATATTTATCAAACCAACAGTTTTTGAGCTTTTGGCAATTTTTTTTTCAATTGAAGTCTGGAAAATTGTTTGTTTTTTCTTTGGTGAACAGATATGTTACTTTTTTCTCAATATATTTCTGTATCAATGTAGATTATTTTATTTATGTTCTTTGGTGAAATGTTACTGTAACAATGTATATTATTTGTTTTACATATTTCTAGGTAAAGGAGCGAGAAAATCTTTGCAGTGCACCGTTCTTTTTCAAAAGGCCTGATAAGAAAATAATATTTTAAATATTTAGTTTCATAATACCATATGGATTTATTTTTATGTGAATTTCTCACAGTTGAACTGTAACTGCTAAATAATGGCTATTAATGTATATACTAGGTTGAAGGTACACAAGGACTAGATAATAAATGAAACGAAATATACCCGCAATAGCGTGGAGATAAGACAATAAATTCACATTCGAAAGATTACATTCAGTGATTAGAGGCAGTTATCACGTGGATTAAATATCATAATATTGTCTAGTTTGTCGGTCACAAGTGTGGGCGGGGCTTGAATCCAAACCAAATGATCTAAGAACATGTTTAATGGTTTCTCACTTTTTCCACGCAAATTCTGGTAAATTTACTTTTGTTTACTCATTAATTAGAGTAATTAAATTAGTATCGCCCATTTGGGTAGTAAAACCGGAACAGAAATAAACTTAAAATTATGTTTACGAATTGACTGGATATTTGTTATTAGCTCGTTAGAATTGATTTATATATATAATGACGTAATCATAATAAACACACTTTGTTAACTCCATTCAAGATATACTTGACTAAATGGTATTAAAAAATGTGTATTCCAACAAAAAAAATCACTGTTGTAGTAGCTAATTTACCAACTTTATTCTAGCTTCGGTGGTCGTACGGTCCTAAGGCATCATTCTAAACCTGACTAGACTGCCAATGACGTGGAGATTAGGTTTCGACCTTAGTCGGGTGTACTGAAGGCGGTTTTTCCTAAATGGTTTTACACTCTTCTTTAACGTAAATACGGTACACTTTCTCTAAATTCAACCTTCTTAATCCTCTAAAACATCAAAGTTACTAGTACAAGGGTTATAACCAGAACGGGTAGTAAGAAGCGGTGCTTTTTTTTTAAAAAAAAAGAGCACTAGGACCTAGCCATTGTGTTAAATCTACCTGTTAAAATTATGCTGATGTGTCGCAGTACCTAAGTGAAAAATCGTTCAAGTAAAATTACTTGCTTGTCCAAATCACAGAGTTTTTAGTAAGGCACGGCGTAAATCAAGAATTTTGTGATTTTAGTGAGAATCTACAGTTCAAAATCTTGTTTACACATCGGAAACCCTGTCTTAATACTGTTCATACATTCACCGAAAAAGAGGGCCGCCTTGGAAAGCGAGAAATTGCCCACAGACGCTCGTTCCAACGCAATATTTAATTATACAATGCATTATTTCAAAATATGGTTCATGCCAAAATAAAGTATAAAGATTCCAACAAGGGTCTTTTTCCTTAACAATCTTATAGTTTGAGTTTATTAATAGAAAAAAAAAGTGAAACTATGACAGTGACTTATTTTCAACGGCTTATTAAAGTATGTTTAAGTAGTCATGAGACTAACAAATATACTAATATTTTAACTGGATCACAATATAAAATTTTAAGATAGTTGAGAACTAGCAGATAGCTTTCCTCTCTACCTTGAAATGAGAGGTTTCATTGTTTTCTTTCCCCTCTTTCTTATTGTAATGACTAAGGGCGGTTGTAGGTGAAGGGTAAATGCGAGTCCTGTAATTATAATGGAAAAACGTTTTCATATGGAGACAATTTCACTCTAGGATGTAAGGACGTCTGCGTTTGGAAATAACAGAGGATAAGCCAACGAATCAATCTTTAATGAATTACTGATATAAGACGAATATTTTCATTGCGTTTATAAAATAATTAGATGTTGTTCTCCCGGTTGTGGTCCTTCATCATCTCTAAATATAGTGGAAACATCGGATGATGTAGGCTCATCTTTATCTTCTTTGATTTTTGTCGCTTTGTATTAATATCTAATGCAAACTAGCAGGGGTTTAGTTTGTCTTCCTTTGTGAACTGCTGTTAGTTTTCAGCTTATTTTGGCTTGTCCATTTTTCGGGAGGAAAGAGCATGAGCGTTGATATTTGTGATCTACTTCGTAAGCTCACGCATTAATCGTGGACCACAAGTTGCGTTTTCTGAGTTTCCCAGGCGGTGTTCAATAGCTGTATGTACAGTACAGTGTACACTTTAGCGTATGTTGGTGCGCAAGAGCTAGTCACGGTGGTACAATACTTTAGTATACGTTATTGTGAATAATGTATACGTATGGGTCACCTGTAAGGAAATAAAATGTAGCTTCATTTGCGTGGTAAACCATTTAGGATAAAAACACTTTCAGCACTCCCTTACATAATTAGAACCTTGAACTCTTGGTAGCCGGTAAACCAGTTTTGATGAGCCTGGCATTTATTCCTATTGCCCTTATCATTTAATTCCAATCTTGTTTTATTGTTTGAAAAAAAAAACTATACACAACCGGTAAAGGGAAAACACACAAATTTTAAAGTAAAACTAATTTCACATACTTTTTTGAAGGCATATAAAACGCTACTTACCTAAATATTCACTTACTTATATCTGTTTTACCGTGTCCTACACTTAAGCTCAGTGTGTATTCCTAATGATCTAAGGGTCCAGGGTTCCATTCCATTCTTAGCGAAAAATTTATCATTGGGGTAATGTGGAGTTGGTTCCGCTTTCACGGCTATGAATTAAAGACTGGGTGCTGGATGTTATGTCTGTTCTAGATTTAAGTTAGTTTATAAGACTTGTGATAATATAATCAGTCGGTTCAGAAAGTGCACCTTAAAGCCCTCAAATAAATAAAAAAGTGTCATAGTAATATTGACATCTAGAAATTTATTTCACAAGGATTGTCCAGTTTTCCACATCATTTTATTCTGAAATATGTAAAAGGATATTTTGTTGGTCTTATCCCTACGTCAATGTATGCATAAATCCAAACCGTTCAGATTATATTGTATTTTGACATTGATTCATATGCAAAAAATATTTTAATAGTCATGCAACAACATTTAAAGGTAGTTTTTTTTATTAATCTGCTTAAGATAAATTTTCACTAATACTAAATTTTAAAATTGAAGCTGAACTGCGATGACGCACCCTCTAGCTACAAATCTGCCAGGCCTACTTCAAAATCCCTCTTTCCCCCCTCCCCCCTAATGTTAAACAAGGAGAAGAAGGATGAATATTCAGTAACCAGTGCAACCGAAACCCGCGTTCACAATCATACATATTTAGACTCCTCGTTCCCGATGTGGTCCATGGCAGAGATTTGTGGCCACGGTAGAAGATGCTGGCTACCCAGATTTCTCCGCATATTTTTGTTCCGACATTTCTTTATAATTCAGGCAGAAGCGGCCGCATCAAAATATTTAGACTTTTACTCGAAGTTATTGCCAATTTAAATATATTATTTTTACTCGTAAATAGAGGCAAGACGTTTCATCCATTAGAGATTAAACGCTTAAACTTGTTAATCAGATTAAAATAGAGTATATAGGTCACTAGGCTTACTCAACTAAGGGGTCCGGTTACGAGTCCCAGGATGGTCAAAAAAATCATTTTCTTTTTTATAGCACCGCGTTTTACTTACCGTTCGGGTTATAAGCTTTTGTACTAACTACGCTAATGTATCAGGGATGATGAAGGTTTAAATTACAGGAAGTGTACCTAAATTTGCGTGGAGGTATAATGAAACAGCATTTAGAACAAACCACCCTCAGTACACCTGACCCGGATTTGAACCCCATCTTCCTATTATCGTCAGTCTAGTTGGTTTCGAGAGTGATGCCTTAGACCATGTATGAATTATTGTTGAACTTGGTATTGATATAATTATGTCAGTTGATAAAATGCTTGAAAAGTACAGCAAAATAATAGTAATTAGGGATTTATCACAAGTGCTTGGGACTTTCCTTATAGTCGACTACTAATCCCTAATGCATTTTCAGTTTTCGATCTACGTAAGCAGTGCTTGGCGGCTTTCGAGTATTATTATAATTTATTATTATTTTTATGTATTTAAATTGTACTTTCTGAGCTAACTTATTATATCAACACAGCAATTACAATCTATCTTAATTTTAGAAAAAACACAACAACCAATCTATTACAAGAAAATGTTTTGGTTACACAGGAAATCGAGTCCGTAGCATATAGCTTAGCAGACAAATACTCTACTGACACATATATGGTGTCAGACTTTCGTTTACTTATCTTTCTGATAGGTGCAGACAGATTTTAGAAGTATCAGAAAAGAAGATGAAAGTATGTGAAGATATAGTGGGTTTTGTATTTGTATGTTTAAGAAAAGGGTAACTAATAACTAAACATAACGATAGAATAATTTAGAGGAAATGCACCTGAATTTGCGTATACAAATAATAGATAGACCACAGTTAAAATCACATTTAGGAAACCACATTAAGTGAACACGACCAAAACTCGAATCAGTATCATAAAATAGCTGCAAAGTAAAATTCGAGGATAACGTCTTAGAATAGGTGGAAATTAACTTAGGTACGAATATAGGGGTTTCGATTCCCATGTACAAATGTAATTTTTCAATTAATTTAATTCAAGTAGTAACTTAGACCACTCGGATAACATTTAAGGTAAAATAAATAGTCAAACGGAAGTTGATTAGTTCTAGTAAAATATTAAAACTATTTTATGTAAAATTGTGTGAACAATAAAGTTCAAGAAATATAATAAATAGTTAAGTAGTTATTTGTATACAAAGTGGTTTTAATCACTGATATTTTAAATATATAGTCATGCAATGAAATCAACTTTAAAAGTAATGATAAGTAATAAATTAAATGCACACTTTTATGGGTATTTTTCTAATTAACTACTTAAAAATATCGAACATAAAATATTCTAAAAGTAATTAAAAAAACGTTCTTTATTCTTTTGTAAACCTGGTAATGTTACATTTTCCTTTACTTTTAATTTAGTCCAAAGACTATAAGGGATGTACGTGATACAAGTTTTCTTGTTGAACTCCACACCATTTGTAAGGGGCAAGACCAACCCTGAGAACTATTAGATATTTTCTATCCAAGTATACATCTTGAAATCGTCCACTAAAATCTTTGCACGTAGCAGACAATCGAATGAGTTAGTGAAGGTTAAAAAAAAAAAACTTTATTCTTTCTAAAACAAAGCGGCTCGAGGAAGGAAGGGGGAGTAGGCTACTTTCACCGAACTTTAAAACTCCAAAGACACACGAAGCTGTAATTGTCCAAAACAAATCCGTTTGAGTAGAGCCCGTCTCGATGTAAGCAAGTTTTCTTTATAGAGCAATCTTACCTTTTTTTTTGTGAAAATAACTAGTACAAAGGAAATTGTCCTCCTATTCGTTTTCACAACTACATTGATCCACGTATCGTTGTTAGTATTGCTTTTTAGTTTATAGTAAAAACTGATGCAATTCTATCCGCATTGGTGGGCACGCAGTCTTAGATGTAAACCTCGTATATTCTTATTTGATGGTGATAGAGAATCCCGCACAGGTGGATCGAATGTGTCGTTCTACCCTGAATATTATTATTTATTATTATTATTTAGCACCGCGTCTTACTACCCGTTCGGGTTATACGCTTAAGTACTAATTACGCTAATGGATTAGGAATTTGGAAGGTTGAATAGAGGAAGTGAACCCGCATTTGCGTGGAGGGAGAGTGGAAAACCATTTAGGAAAAACCACCCCAGTTCACCCGACCGAGATTCGAACCTCGATCTCCCCGTCCTCGGCAGTCGGGCTCAACACGACTAGCGCGTTAGCCAACTACGCCACCGAGGCGGGTCTACCCCTGAATAGTTTTCAACGATCACTTCAGGTGAATGTGGGCACATTTCCTCTATTCCTTTTCCTTTCTTATCCCTATCCTACCAATGTAAATATGCGAATATCCAAGAAGGATAGAAATATGAAGAACTAAATTTAAAAAACATAACATTCGTTCATATGTGTATCTATATGTGAGCGTTCCACAGAGAGGGTTTTGACCAAACTCGATACGCACGTACAAACATTACCTCTAAATGTAACAACATTGGTCCATGTATTTTACAAACATTGATCAAGGCTGTCCACACTTTAAACAAAAAATATTTACACCATATGTGGTGTTCAAAAATATAGCTAGGCATGAAATTACAACTCTCAATTGATGATTAATCAATCGATGTTCAATCAATCGATTCTGATCATAAAATGTAATTTATATATAAATAAAATAATATTTAAGATAGGATACGAGTGATAAAATCTGGTCAGGAATATAAAGTAAGTAGGTATTTCTAAATATTTTTATTGAACTTAGTATAAGCATAGTTTTAGACATTGTTATTTGATTGTGTACTTTTGTCTTATCAATTGTGCGCCAAATTTGTAATACGTTACTTTTGTTTCGTGATTGTAGCTTTTAAAGCTCGATATATCTTTACTATATAGAGCCCCTTTGAGTTAACTACGAGTGATTTCCAGGATGAACTTGAATATCTCCGTGGTTAAAGCATTGTCTTACAAAGTCAAAGGTCGCGAGCTGGATTCTTGTGTCCAGGTAGAATTATTACGATACAAATAAATGTTGTGTTATATTGTTAAATATATATATATATATATATATATATATATATATATATATATATATATACCAAAAGGAACTCTTAAGTTCATACTCAAACTTACACTTGTTTGATATGATTTTAGCGTCGGCTTTCGACCAAAATTTGTTTCGGCTCACAACAAAAATTAACATAGTGTAATAGTGCTCTCAACTTAAACTTATTACTAAGCCGAATAAACGCAAAACCCTCTTAAGCTTAACATTAAACACGCTTACTCAAAACCGAAGGGCTGCCCTCCCTCAGTTCAGTTGTCTTATGTTGCTTTAAACTATAACCCAGCGATGTTCAACCTTTTTCAACTCAGAACACATTAATCAAAGTGCTAATATTTTCAAGGCACACAATTGGGTTTATTTAAATGTGAGAATGTATCATAAAAAAATTGTTATTAAAAAAATTATGTTGCTGATAAATTTCTAAAGATTTATTTCTATTCTTCAATTAATTTTTTCCCCGTTTCTTTTTTATGTTCAACCAAACTCCCGCGGCACACCTACTGACCCTTCGCAGCACACCGATTAAAAAAACTCTGCTTTCACCCATAAGGTCAGATTTTGACCACCAGAGAATGAACTATTGTGCGTTTTATAACATTACCATTGGCCATGTTTTTATTGTGATAGTGACATTGGACTAGCTTAAATTTTAAATTTAACCCTCATCATTCTGTTCCTTTTGGCTATATTTATACCGCCATCTCTTGCTACCCTTCCAGGCTATCCGCATTTATTACACAAATAAGAAAGGTATAAAAAAGATATAATATAGAATAAACGTACCCGTATTTGCGTCGAGAGGAAGTGAGAAACGACTGTTCAAGCTAGTTTGAGATTATTTTTTACGTTATATTTCTTGTTGGGAAATTATTTTCACAAAATTTGGCTAACAAGCTTCTCCAAAATGTTCATTGTTATTAAGACAACTTTTATGCATTTGTTGAAACTTATTGAGATTTTACTAATGAATCATTTCAACTTCAATAAATATGAAAGTATTTTTAATAAAGCAATGAAAATATTAGAGAATTTTTACCAATCATGTTAATTATTTTAGAGCAAAATTTGTTAGTTAAGATAGTAAAAATTATGTTTCACACCAACGAAATAAAATCTTGCAGTGAAATATATTACGACTGTCCCGACCTACAACTCTGTGGAAATTAAACCTTAATGAGTGTTTTCTTATTTTTTAATTTTTAGAAGGAGAATTAAGAAAGATATTTTGTGTTGAAGTTGATTTAAGACTCAAAATTGAACATTTTATCCATACATAGATTCACATTCTGAATTCAAATGTCATTCATTTCCTTAGGGTCTAAATTGTCATTTTGCACAAATAAAGTTTGACAGATTTTTTAAAAAAGTTGTTTTTTTAATAACCAAAATTATATTTTATACTTAGGTTACTGTTGAAATGTTGTATAGTAAAAGCAAATTAAAAGTGTGTGTACTATTTAACCTACCTATATAATTGTGACATTTGGTAGAAGAAATTACCAAAAAATATGTGTATACTTTATAAATCTTTGTAGACTACCTAATAATATATGTTTATTGGTTTAAGTGTGTCGTAAGTCAATGAAATTTTGGAACCGCAATAAAAAGATAAACTTATTAAAGCCATATTAGCATCAGGAAAAAAAACACATGGCGTATACTCGCAAACAAGCTAAATCGACCGTGTGGCCGCCACCGTTAGTGATGATAGTACTAACATTTGCGGATAGAGGGTGTCATGTGGTCAGTTTTCTAGACCAGAGTTGCTACTTATTTACTCATAGCTCCTTATTTGTCCTCACGAGACTTAGTTTGACGCGTTTTAGACCCACTAATTCACAGATAAAATTCTTAGAGGGTCGGGGATCCAAGTCAGAAAATCAAACTTTTGGACAAGAAGTATAAGTTTTGATACAATAAATGTTTAAAATATTGCTAAAATTTACGAATTTTTTCCAACATTGTTTTACCTGTTTATGCATTTTTGTTTTATGGACTTTCGGCACCAAGCTAAAATAATATTAGATCCTGGGACCAAATTTATTCCTAGATCTTTATCAATAGTACCTTATAAACTTTTACATATGTATATATATAATCACACCGTTCCCTTACGGGGTAGACAATAAACTGTGAATATAGCTAAAAAAAAACACTAATCCGTACTTAATCCATCCTCACTAACTTTCTTCACACTTCCCTATCCTTGCATACTCCCTTCGCTTCAACAACATCCATACACATAATCATGCATGCTCTCTTATTCTTAAAACTCGTAATGTTGATCTTTATCATACATTCGTCTACAAATTTAGCCACGTCTTACTTGGCCTACCCCTTCCTTTTGATCCTCACACTCTACATTCATACATTTTTTCGTCACTTGATCCACAATCATCCTTTCAACATACCCAAAGCAACGTAACGCGCTTCTTTTATATTGACCCAAGGCCGTAGTCGGGGTGGGGCTTTGGGGGTTCAAACCCCCACCCCGAATTTGACGAACAAAAAAATATATATCTTTATTCATGGTTCAAACAATATAAAAAAAAAAGGCACAAGTACAAATTAGGGGGCTGTGTTACCATAAAAAGCATTTCAGAGTTCTTTTAAAGGTGTTTAATATTTAGAAATGTTCCTAGCCTTCAGCAGTTTTGGGGTTATGTTGCCATAAAAAATACTTCAGATAGCTTCTAGAACTGTTTAATATTTATAATTTTTTTCTAGCCTCCTTCAATTGGGGGATGTGCCCGCCCAATCCCCCCCCGAAATTATTGGCTGGCTACAGCCTTGCACTGACCAATTGGATTCATTTTCAAACCACACTTCTTCAACACCCATTACTTACTGACTTTGTCCATACGAATTTTTTCACTTAGATTTCTTAAACATTTCATTCCAACCGCATTCCCCTTGCTCTTGTGTTTCTCCTGACCAACCCACGCTTCACATCCATAAAACAATGTTTGCGTTAGCACACTTTTATTAACTGCTATCTTTACCTCTTTCAATAATACTACATTCTTTACACTAGTCCAATACATCCAACTACTCAACTACAACTACACTAGAGTAAGACAGGGAAACATACACCCCACTGAGATTCGAACCAAAATAGTATTTCATAGGTTGTTGGCCAAAGCTAAAATGTATCGTGGTAGAACTTTACTACGGTATAATAATATTTATGCTTCTAAGGCACATCATAAAAATTAGTATTTTACTGGTATATTTTATAAAATAGATTACGTAAATTTTACTCTGACCTATATGAGTATAAGTAGTCGACTTTTTCTCTTTTTGCCCTTCAGTAAACTACCCTTAATTTTAAGTTTTAATAGACACACAGACAGACGGCATTGCAAAGACTATTTTTTAGGGTTCGGGGGGTCATGAGACGTCGACATCCATCAACATTTCAGGTTAGTTTTTTTTACGATCGCAATACTTAAGCTTTAATGTCCAAAAAGTTAAAAAAATATATATATATATATATATATATAATTGCGTATAGATTGAAAATTATTGATTTTATAAAAATATGTTTCGAATAAAATATTTGTATTATAAATATATATACACATTTGTAATGCTAAGTAATTTCATATCTCAAATAGTTTCGGAACTATTATAAAAAATGTTAATTTACGCATCAGACCGGAGCCCTTAAAGCGATTTTGCCGAAATATTGAGAGTAGCCATTTGTTTGGAATATTTATTAATGTTTATAAATGAAATTTAATCAATATCGTTAGAGCCGATTTTGAGAAAATCGACTTTTCTCTTTTTTCCCTTCAGTAAACTACCCTTAATTTTAGGGGTAGATATCCAATTCCAAAAACCCCTTGGGGCAACCCTATGAAAACCCTAGATATCAAGTTTCAGCTCAATCGGTAAAATAGTTTAGGCTCTAGTTGGAGGTACAGACAGACAGACGGAAATTCAAAAACCACTTTTTCGGATTCAGGGAGTCATGAAACGTCAAGAATCATCAAAATCTCGAGTTCTATTTTTTTGACGATCACCATACTTTCTCTACCTGTAAGATAGAGAGAAAGTAAAAATAGTGAAATAAAAAAATTCTTCAAAATCAAACAAAGATAACTCTAATTAGGCTCGGAATATTGTAGGCCTTTTCTGTACTAAGTTGATAATCAAGGTGATGATTCAATCTTAATTATAATAAATTTACTTAAAAAAATGAGCAAAGAATATATATTTGAACCAATTTGTTCATCTTTAAAATGAGGAATTAAGCTTAGGTACTAATATTTTTATACGTATTAGTAAGAACGATAATAAGAATAACTAAGTAATTGAATGGCAAGTAAACTTAAAATTATATTATTATATTTAATAGTGTTTCTATTAAAATATTAAGGGCAGCTACCCCATAGCGTAAAGATTAAATGTTTATGATTAAAATAACAATAAATTATTGGAGTGTTAAGCTCATTAGCAGCTGTAATAAACCTAACGTTAATTCAGTTACTTGTTGACAGACAAGCTAAATGTCACAAAAGCACAATTTCCAGTGATGTAAGCTAATCATATTCTAAAAGTAGTTTAATTAAACATTCACTTATCATGTTGCAAAATAAGAACTTAAATTAATATTGTTTTTGTTAAAACACCATGGCAGAACGGTTCATTCCAATAACATCGCCTTTCTTTAATTACATATTTTATTCCTGGGGATTTTTTCCATACGTTTTTCACTTTATCTCTCTCGCTGCTGTCTCTTTTACGTTGAAGATTCCCTTGCTCAGTTACTCTAATTAAACAGAAATTTTCCCCAATTATCTTCTTGCTGCGACCCCATTTTCTACACCAATACGCCCCCTTCCCCTACCAAACGCCCACCCCTACCCCGTATCCAAGATGCTACACTTCAGAAGGCAATAAGGGTCTAGAAACTAAAGTGAGAAGACTACATAGTCTAGTATTTAGTGTAAAATTAATTAACAGGGTGGGAAGTTTAACTTTTAGTTTAGATTCTTTCAACATGGTAATGTTAAGAAAATTCTTCAAGCTATTTGCATAAATACGGAATTCTTAATCTACATTAGAAACTAGCAATAGCCAGTCTAAAAAACGCAACAGAATGTTATTGTGCTCAAACACACTTTAGTTTACTAATTTATTACAATGCATACTAAGTAAAGTCCAATTTTCATAGGAAGAGCCTTATCTGGCAGATATAAAAGGTTACTAAATCAATTTTCACGTATTCATACGTCAAGACATGTTGAATGCAGCTGTCACTTTTGAATAGCACTGATAATTTATTAAAATGTCCTCAATTTCGACCGTAAAAAAAAGTTTGTATTTTCTAAAAAGCTCCATCTATAAAAATTGGACTTTATCTCCAAATAATACCTCACCTCTGCATCCATTCAGACTAGCAATCTTAGAAGAACGAAATTCGTAGCATTGTAACTTTGTTCTACAATAATATTGGAATATAAATATATATACAACATAAATAGTATCCTATTCATTAACCACACAAGAATATTTGGTTACTTTAACAAGGAATGTACCTGATTAGATGTTTGCATACCTCAAGGCCTCACTCTCACTAAGGCCTGTATTGCTTAAGATGGGAAGATCGTTGTTCGAATCCCATTTGGATGTACTGACAGAGTTGTTTCCGATATAGTTTTCCATTCTGGCTCCACGCAAACGTACTTACATTTCCTCTAAATTCTACCTTTCTCATTCCTATCCCGTTAGTTTAAATATGCCGATAGCCCAAGTGGGTGGTAAGAAGAGGTGTACACTAAAAAAAGAGGGATATAAATCAACTTCACTAGACTTGTTATAATAAATAAACATATTTGCGAGGTATACGCAACTTGAACTGTTAGTTTAGTAACTTTACACGTATCGGAAAATTCAAAATTTATCTTTTTTTCCTCCATCGTTTCTTAGTGCACATTCGGGTTATACGACTACATTAATTACGCTAGTGTGATAGGGTTGAGAAGGTAGATATTTAGAGTGAATTTACCCGCATTTGCATGAAAGAATAGAGTTATTATTTTTGGTGGAAGCCATCCTTAGTACACCCGATTAGGATTCGAACCCCAATATTCCCATCACCGACAATTCAGTCCAAGACAATAGTGACATGTTAAACCATGCAACCACCGATGCGGGTAAAATTTATATCGAAACAACTATTTGAAAACTAATAACTATAATAAGATTTTTATAGGGAGAAACTTTCAGAAAAGATTAACTTTTATTTTAAGCCCGTGAGAAGATTTGATTTCTTAGTAAGATTCGGATTCGGAAATTTTGAATTTTACTATTGGAAGATCAATATTAAATTAGAAATCTCGAATTTAGATACATTTTAGACTCGGATTCGAGGGGCTTAATTCAATGGGAATTTAAACAATCGTATCAGAAACCAGTTGCGTGGTAGAGTGAATAGAAAAATTAACTTTAGTTCCAGATAGTAAAGGAGTGGAGGGCAATTATTGTTTGTGACAGTAAATATATTGTAATATGATTAAAAACGTGGTGCGATCGTTATTTGATTTTTCACTTTTTGGGATTAGTGCTATTTATTACATTGTGCTTTTAAATAAACCTAAAATATGTCTAAATGCTTAACAACATTTTTTTAAATATTTTATTATTAGATTGGATTCGGAAATTTGATATAGTAAAATATTCAATGCAGATTCAATTTAAAACTCTATTATAGTAAGCCTAAAATAAGTTAATCGATTCGATCGTAAACTAGTTTAAAATTTTAAAAAAATGATCAAATTTTTTTAAAGCATAAAATTTGACTAGGATTCGATCAGATAAAATAAATTTAACATGAGATTCGATTCTATTTGGATTCGACTTAACATTTTTTAAGACATGTGATTCGATTCGGAATCAACTTGAATTTTATTTTTTAGTCATGAGAATCGGATTCATTTCGAAACTGAAAATTATGGATTTGCGCAGACTTCATTTTTTTTTGCAGTCTTCAATGATAATAGTATTGATATTTTCTATCAAAAAGGACTAGTGCTGCTCACATGGCTTGCCTTATGAATATATGAAAAGTTTTAGTATCCTTAGTAAATATTCATAAAAGTTTGTTCTTATCTTATTTAAACCCTAACCTTCCCACCACCGGCAAACAATATTAGACGAATTTAATGCCTTAACGCAAGTGCTCACCGCTGCTAGTTTAAATTTATACTCATTTTAAGAAAAGGTACTAATTCACATGGAAAGGATTGAAAAAAAATCGGTGAAAAATAAATCTTTCAACAAGTTGATCTCATTCTTAGGGTTCCTGGTAAGAATCAAACTTACTAAGGCATTGACTATGCCTTGAAAAAAATTATCCTTCAAATAATTAATATTACCTATTAAACTATTTTAACCACTTGGTTTAATAAGTCGCCTGCTTTCAAGGAATGTAAAACTCAGAAAATACAAAACATTCATTTTACCGGCTGTTTTCTATGGATGTGAAACGTGGTCTCTTACCTTAAATGACGAGAATAAATTTAGGGTGTTTGAAAACCAGGCCCTTAGTAAGTTAAGATATTTGGTCCAAAAAGTATGATTATAATGGAGAGTTGAATAGGTTACATACCCTGTAGGCCTATTCATCACAAGACATTGTTAGGATAATCAAGTCTCGTAAATTATGGTGGGCAGGACATGCAGCGCGAATGGAAGAATCTAGAACCCTGGTCAGGATAATGATTGGTAAACCAAATGGGAAGAGACCATTGAGAAGACCTAGACGCAAATGGTAGGATAACATTAAAATTGACCTGAAATAGACGAGATGTAATGAGGTGGACTTTATAGAACTAGCTCAAGATATCAAGATATTAATAGGTGGCCTACTTTTGTAAGTGTTACAATGTACTTTAGAGCTCCTAATGGCATAGAGTTAAGTAGTTCGGAAACAACTTTGTTCTTAAAGATCGTATTTTAATCGAAGTTGAAATCATCAAAAACAATCTAAATAAAATTAATTATCTGTTGGTTAATCGATGTTTCGTTGATACACTGGTTGAACTAAAGTAAGCTCCTTCGCAATTGAGTAGAGAACGATTTGATAGAGCATTAGGTCTCAGACACGGTCAAGATCATTTAGGACTTATGCTTAAGAACGTCCCACAATCTACCTCCAAAAGTCTTGGTTTGAATCTCGGTTGGATTTAGAAGATAGTAGTATTAACGTGGTGTCCAAACTTGTAGAGTACGATAGGTTCAAAGTTAAATAAATAAATGTGATCACAGGCGTTGAAGACTCAATTTGTGTTGATATCCTGTTAGAAAAATAATAATGATTTTTTTTAAATTGTTTTAACCATGTCGCATATTAGATCTATGTCTAAGCTTACATTCCAATTTATTGATTGCTTTGTTCAGTTAGCGTCAGCCTTATCTTGTTCATAACTGTGTGTAGGAAAAGTTTTTACCTATATTTAACTCTTTTTTTAGACAATAGATCTTCGGTTTATAGTGAAACACAAATTATTCATATCTATTCTCCAAACAGGATGCAAACGTGGACCGGTATAAGAAGATTATAGGGAGCTGTTTCAGGTTGAAGACGGTCGCTTTATGCCGGGATCACGATCAACTAAACTTTAACTTAACGTAGCGTTCACTTAAGGTTCCCTTAACTTAAGAAAACAAATGTGTGTGATCACGATTTACGTAACTTAACGTAACAACTCGAGCCAAACATCTTCATTATAGAGAATGTATTTTGATATGTGATTTGTACTATTTGTAAAGTGTTTATGATCTGTGAATGTTTACTTTTTTCTATCTATATAATAACTATTTATCATTAAACTTTCTCAATAAATTTAGCTTTCCTATTTTAGTTTAGTCTTAAATCTACTTTAACCTAATAATACCATGCGTTGTGATATATATTGTATATTATAATTGGTCATAGAACTAACAAATGAATTACTAAATAACCCTGTATACTTCACTCGCACTCGCTTGATAGATCACGTGATACCCTTCACCCTTCATGTAACGTTCACTTAACGTGAAAGACCTCCCAGGGCATCTATTAAGTTAAGTGAACTGCAAGTGAAGGTTAAGTTAACTGCATTGTGATCGCTCCCATTTAAAAGCACTAGAAGAACCTTTACGTTAATTTACGTTACGTTAGCTGCAATTGAATGTTAAGTTGATCGTGATCCCTGCATTACCGCTCTCATCCTGTAAGAACGCGGTATTAATAAAAGGTTATAAAATGTGAACATATTATTCAAGGTTGACTTTGATAATATTTTACAAGGTATATTAGTAATATTTTATAGGTATTGAGATTACCTATCTTAAATTACAGCTGCAGTTCTCGAGACTAGACGTTTGAATATATTGAAGTAGTATTAATAACTTTAGTCTGTATTTTCCTACCGTATGCCCCTTTCAAATTTATTTTTTATTTATTTGAGATATTTATGTGCACTTTCTGAACGACTAATTAAATCCCACTTTCTTATAAACAATTTAAACCCACTCGGTGGCGTAGTTAGCTAACGCGCTAGTCGTGTTGAGCTCGACTGCGAGGACGGAGATCGAGTTCGAATCTCAGTCGGTGAATGGGGTGGTTTTCCTAATGGTTCACTCTCCCTCACGCAAAGCGGTTCACTCCCTCTATATTCAACCTTCCAATTCCTGACCCATTAGCGTATTATACTAAGCGTATACCCGAACGGTTAAGACGTGTGCAAATAATAATAAAACTAATTTAATCTAGAACAAACACAACATCAAGCCCCAAACCGTTAATTCATCACTAAGAAAGGCTAAATCTACATTTCACCAGTGATAAATTTTTCGACCATGCCGGGAATCAACTCCGAGGTACTTCGTTTAGTATAAAAACACGCTATCGACCAGTTTTCTACTGTTATGAGTTTAATTTAATGCACCTGTCATTTGAATAAAGAAGAAACAGCAACATTTAATATACAATGGTAAGACCACCATATCTGGCAGTTCAAAGAGTTTATTGAATCTCTTGTATGTAATCATACGCCAAATCTAGGGATGTTATATCGAAAGAAAAGTATCGATACTCTATTCACTTAAAGTACCGAAAGAAAAATATCGGTACCGTACTAGTATTGAAAGAAAAGTATCGATAGCAGTAGGTATCGGTATAAAAATATTTAATGTGGAAAAAGTTTTTTTTATCAAGTTATAATTTCAACTTTTGTATAGTAATAAAAAATAATAATAATAATTGTATTTTCATATTTATTTAAACACTGAAAATGATAATGATTTAACCATATTATAGTATATTTAAGTCTATCGCGTTATGTTATGTGTTGAAACTTGGAAGGTATGTTAGATAGTATTGTAGTAATGGATATTATAAAAGGTTTTATCATACCAGCTTTCAAAACGTCTATGAAAATGTGTCTGATGGAAAGAGATTTTATAGCTAAGTATTATTAGTAATACATTTTTTCAATCTATTTTTTACCCTTCTTTAACCATGGTAAACATTTAATCCCAGCATTAGTGAAGATGACAAAAAAGATGTTTCTTTCGATACCGATTCGATACCGGTGCGTGAGTACTAATATCAGTAAAAGTATCGAAAAAAAGGATCGGGTAAAAAAAATACTAGTATCGAAAGGAAAATATCGATATTAGTAAAGTATCGATAGGCCTACTTTTTTCACTTCCCTAGCCAAGTCACGTGTCATCTCTCATTTTTGATAATATACTGACAACGTTGGAAAATGTATGATAAACATAGTGGCATTGGGTTAGTTATGACAACTCAGTACTTGTTTTGCATTATTCATTTTTTTTTTCTTAAGGCTACTGTACTATAACTTGGTTGTGTAAATAAATTTCACTAATTTGGTTCATTACACTGGTGTGCTATATCAAATGAGCTCGTATTCAAAATTAAAATAGCACAACATAAATATATTTTTTGTTGTTGTAATTTTCCTGTGAAATGGACTTTTAACTGTGTATTTTACTTTCATCACAATAACATAGATTATTTATTTTTACCGTTACATGCCCTACTAGAAATTTCCCGTTAAAAGTAACAAGTCGATTAGTTTCTCATTATCTTCCCCACTGTTTACCCATCTAAATGAGCTCTCACCTAAAAGATACTGCAAAATACATATTAACAACGCACATGCACACATATATAAAAAAAAAACCTTTTCCCTCGGACGCATTCCCTGTACAGGTCAGGATCGACAATTATTCCCGAATTTGTGGGCTCCACATTTCACATCGTAATTGCTTTATTTATTTATGTTATTCATGTGAAGCCGTGTGTGCGCGCCATATGGCGGGATGGCAGTTGTGGGATGGGAGTTCGGAGCGCGTAACACCCCTTTCCGACCCCTACAGGAATTAACTTACCTGTGCATGTGTGCTGCATAGACGGGGGAACCCCCGTGTCTGTGTTGGTACGTGTGTTTATGTTGGGACAGAGAGAGGGAAAGTTTGACCAAACAGATACGTGCTTGGAATGTTCGGTTTTGTTTCGAAATTTTGCACAATAATTTATTCCAGACGAAACGATAAAATGGAAAGAATGTGGAATATTTTATATTCTTTTGATGCTATTTTGTCACGGAAGATACATTTTGTGTATCGGGTTCAGGCATTGGGGTTATGGATATCGGGAGTGATATCCACCCGGTACCGTGTCAAAAGGGTTAAGGAGGTTATATAAAGAACTGGGGAATCTGATTGGATCCTGGCCGGTTCATATTAAAATGTATTTTATATGGGTTATTATAATTACAAACGCATTTTAATTCCTGGTTCCATGGTTGGGTAGGTTTTCCTAGTTTAACTTAGCTTGTTTACCGATACACACCTTTGTTTAGAAAGGTCACTTTTTAATGCACTGTGTATTACTACCCTTTCGGGATACCCACATACTGATAATAATGAAGGCAGAATGTATAATATAAGTACATACATTTTCTTGGAGAGAAAGTTGAAAACTATTTTTTTAGACACCTTTTTACATCCGGTTGCTTTTAAACCTAGGATACCCTACCCCCACCCAGTCATGAACAAATCAGGCGAGACGATATTGCTGCCTTAGTTTATGTGTAAATTTATGCAGGTATGTGCATGCTAAACATCATATTGAAATGAAACTAAATGCTCGCAATTAGGTGAGGGGAAATATATTGAATAAGCCTAGGGGAAAAGTGCCTAAAATGGTATACTTAGATAAAATGGCATAGGTGCATTTTCTCGCAAGTACTGCTATTTTTTTTCAAATTGAGGGTATTGAGTTATTCCTTAGTTGGAATCATTGATACTTTGTAAATGGCTGACCTGTGCAGAAGGTGTTTCTGAAGTTATTAAAGAAAAATTGAAAAGTTGCTTAGTAAAATATATTTTTTGTTATCTTTCATTGTTAACAAATACATTGAAGGTTAAGTAATTTTACTGTAAATATAATGAGTGTTACTTCAAGTGTAATATGCAGTATTTATGACGTAAAATTGACCATAAATTATTTAATATTCTTGGTACAATATTTTATTATTTCAGAGTTAGCAATGTTGGGTAAAATGGCATACCATTGGTAAGGATAAAATGGCATAGTGTGTCATTTTACCCTAGGTAGCGTCTTAGTTATTTGAATCAATCATTAGCCTGCTAAAATAAATGTTTCTTACTGTAATTTGTTCACCAAATTATATTTTTAATATTTGAAATAATTACTTAAATTATTTTTAATATTAAATTCAAATATTTTGTGCGAAGATGGTTGTGACTTACGTCAGAAATACAAAAAGGCAGTCATGGGAAGAGCAAGCAATGCAACGGGCTATTGATGTGGTAAATAATGGGGAAATGGGTTGGCTTCGGGTATCTAATTCGGGCATCTAAACTGTTAGGAGTATCACAAACAACTTTAAGAAGGTGGGCCAGGAATAAAAACAAGCAGATTCAAGGTGTTAGCAAGGGTTTGAGTTGATTCAAGTCCACATTTGACCAAGAATCAGAACCTAAATTGGCTGGCCTTGCTAAGAGGGCAAAACATTTTGTGTGCGATATTTGCAAGCCATGATAACTACATATAAAACAACAAAAATCATAATAGAAGGTTTAATTTGTATGTTTAATGTTTTTTCTGTGTAAGATTAAATGTATGCCATTTTACCCATACAGTATGTATAAAATAGCACAGTGCTATATTTTGTATTTTAATTTTTTAACTAATAAATATATGTATTACTGATTTTTTTGGTGTTCATTTGAAATATTATATATCATAGTTTATAAAAAGTTAGAAACAATTAATTTCAGAAGAATATTCTAGAAGAAATTTCAAAACTTAAAAATGGTATGTCATTTTAGGCACATTTCCCCTATATAGAATATAGCTTAAATATATTTACATCTGGTATAAATGTGTTTTTGAGATTTTTACAATGATGACGATGATGATAATATTTCTAACAATTACATAAGCTCAATAGAAGTAGGGTTACTAGCCCCTGGGATCGTCCTCATAGGGAGCTCTGAATCACTTGAATCCATCTTCCTGCAAGAAGACTTAAATTTTAACCCAGTCTAGATTCGAAGTAGGCTCATAGAGGTGGATGGTTGCTACCAAGCACCACTGGGGCGCGGTAAAGTTCCTCCACGGTACCTGCTCTATCCCCTATTTTTTTTAAAAAGCTCCCTACGTTACATGGTCGAATTCCTCCACTATGTGGAGGAGGTGGAGAGAGGAGTCAAATTCCTTCATGAGACCTGGTTTATCCTCTATTCAAAAAGTCCTTAAATTACATGGTCGAGTTCCTCCACGAGACTTGGTTTATCCCCTATTCAAAAAAAGTCCCTAAATTCCATGGTCGAATTCCTTAAATTGGTGGAGGGGTGAGGAGAGGGGTTAAGTTCCTCCACGACAACTCAACTAAGCGATTATAAGGAGTCTGAGTACAATAGCCTAGTAAAAACCTAGCTTTCAAACCTTGATAAATATAGATAAATTATGGTTCTTAGCCAACCTAGCTTAACCTAGCATTTCTTTTTAGTTATATTCATTTTAATTGATTGCACTGTGTTAACAACGGGGATAACATCTCAACCCCAATATGAAAACCTGAGGAGGGCGTAATTCACCGAAATATGTCGTCACCAAAGAGTTGCAACAAGTTTGATAAGAAGTGGAATCAAAACATCAAATAAGGAACGTCTCTTTAATTCAATCTTTTAAGTCACATTTTTAATTAGCATTTTTCAAATTAACAATTTTCTTCTATTACACTTCTTTTATAACAACCAATATCTTATATATAAATCCTTAATTAATCCTTTCGATTGTTAACACAAGCTTTTCAAACCCTTTGACCCAGATAACAAGTTCTAAATATTATTATAATAATTATTTTAATTTTGTGGACTATGTTATTGGTTATATTATAATTTTAATATGTTTCATATATATTTATTTCATATGTGAAAATTTCACAAATTAAGTACCTGTCGATTAGCTAACTTTCTATCAATCACCTTTTATCAATTTTATTGAGTGTATTGTAAATGTGTAAATATTCCTTGTTAACTTTTTCTTAGACTGTTATTGGTAAAATTGATCATTCATAAGATTAATTGGTTTGATCCTTAGTCATGTATTAACGGCTCCATTCCAGTCATTTGATAGTTTACAATTTTTGTTTTTCAGTAAATTCTATAAAATATTCTCTCATCGCTTAGTAGTATCTTGCATCATATACAATTTTATCTATTTATGAAATCAATTTTTTGCCCTTTAACAATCACAGAGGTGATTCTCAGGAAGGTGTTTATGTCTGTGTAATTGATTTGATTTCTTTATTTAACTATTTCTCTTTGAATAATTAATTCATTGTTATCTCCATAAATTTATATTGTTTAATTGACTAAGTGATTGAATTTCTTGAGCTAACAATGTATCTCTGAATAAACTAATTCCTTGTTATATTCATAACTTGTATTGTTTAATTGACTAAAGAAGTGTAACAATAAATTAATCACCGTTCTACCAAAGTACGTTCCTTAGAATATTAACTAACATTTCATGCTTCAATGAATTTTGTTCTTGTTTAATTTATTTTGTGATTTTCTGTGAAAAGCTACTGATCCCGCGGACTTCCACACAATGTAGGGGAGTTAAGTTTGACCACACCTCCTCCTCACATAAAAGTGGAAGAACTAAGATATTGTACTTGGACTATTTATAATCACTTCCTTGATTTGTCATGGAGGAACTATATAATGGTAATCGGACTACTTATCTCCGTGGAAGGACTCGACACTTCCGCAGTACTGAGGCTATGATGGCGAGAGTCTTATTTGTGGCTAGCTGAAATTGTGGATGGTATGGTCCAGACTATATTCAGTTTATACTGGCTCACGATTGGTTCAAACTGTAACCAGTTTGGAATACCAGTCCAAAACTTGGAACGAACGTCTCAATTAATTGTTGTACTCCTTATCTCAGTCAGTAGCGTGTTTGTCTACATAGCTAAGAGTCCCGGGTTCGATTATTAACATGGGCGAAAAATTTATTATTGGTGAAATGTGGGATTCCCCTTTTGCAATGAGGAATAAACGGCCGGGGACTGGATGTTGTGTCTGTTCTAGATTTAACTTAGTTTATAATTCGTGTCCTGATAAAATCAGTCGGTTTAGAAAGTGCACGTTAAAAATCTCAATATTTCAAGAGAAGCATGTATACTGAAAACTGGAAAGGTCAATAATTCATAGACGTCAGCAGCGTGGACTCGATATTGTAATCTGTTAAATTTGTTTTGCAATAGCATTGGATTAATAATTTTTTGGCTGGTTTATATACAAATCAAAACATGGTTTTAAAAATATGGTTTAAAATGCTCCAAAAGGTTAAACTTTACAAAGCATTACTTCGAAACATGCTTTATTATCTTGGATCGTTTCTTTTGAACATTTTAAAATTGCCAATTTCCAGAGAAGTGTATGTACACCAACCCTTTTATGTTATAATTCAAATAATTTCATATAAAAATACTTTATAAAGTAACTTTTTTATGAAATGTCACTGTCATGTTTGAAACAGAAAATTTGAATCAAGTATAGAAAAAAAAAGTATCAGAAAGCTCTTCCATTTTATTTCTAAAAAAAAAAAAAAAAAAAAGAGAGAGAGAGAAAAATAATAGTCTACTTTTATTCCAAACAATACATTGTTATCTTCATCTAAAGAGAATAAAGACATCACATTTCCATCTTAAATTTATTCACCCGAAACTTTGTTGAAGTCAATTTCATTCGTCGTCATATTTCTGATACTTCATTTAACTCACTACATTATTCGTAGAATTTGGCATGTAAAAGCAGTCAGCCTCATTGGTAAGTTGGTGGTAACGTAAAAGGAAGGTTTCTTTGAAGAGGCTTCATCTAATACCATAATGAAGAGTATCGTCAACATTTCTCCGACGGGCTTCCTTCAACATGTCGGTTGATCCGGAATTTTATTAGAAAAGTTCTTTATTGATCCAAACCTAGTTTTTTTTTCCCCTTCTGTCTTTGCGCGGCAATATAGAAAGAGTGAGGCTGATGGAATTTGAATAATACACTCTCATTAGTAGCTTCTAGTGAAAGTATAAGAATTATCGAGATAAAAAAAATTAGCTTACATACTATTTTAAAGGAACTATATTGTATTTAACGTAATTATTTACGCCAGTTTTATCTTTCCATCGCGTCTTCCTACCTGTCCGGACTCAATAAAGAGGTCAAATATCATCCACTTAACCTATGACCTCTGATGTATAGGCTGTCATGTATGAAGGAAAATTGTAAATAGCGTAATAAAAACAACTCACCCGCCTCGCTGGCGTAGTTAGCTAACGCGCCAGTCGTGTTGAGCTAGACCACCAAGGACGGGGAGATCGAGGTTAGAATATCGGTCGGGTGAACTGGGGGGTGGTTTTTACTAAATGGTTTTCCATTGTCCCTCCACGCAAATGCGGGATAACTTCCTCTAAATTCAACCTTCCCAATTCCTAATCTATTAGTGTAATTAGTACTTAAGCGTATAACCCGAATAGTTAGTAAGACGCGGTGCTAAATAATAATAATAATAATAATAATAATAATAATAATAAACAACTCCATGTTGTACGCCCGTGGGCGAACTATACCGACCGAGTGGCCGCCACCGTTAACAAAGATAGTTCCAGCATTTGCGGATAGAGATTTGCACACTTTATTTACTGTACTACATTACATAGCTGCTAGAAAAAAAAATTAAAACTGTTTTGACACATAACTTTTATTTTTAGAAAAACAAGTTAGGTTTGTTTTTTATATGTTCTAAATATCGTCAGTAGTTGGGGTGGCGTACCAGTACAGCTCGAGAATAGGTCGATATAAATAACTCTGGCCTCTGATTGGCCGCTATAATTAGACCCCCCCCCTCCCTCCCCCCTCCCCTCCCCCTCCCTCCGCTCTGATTACAAAATCTCCACCAGTTGATTACGAAATTTCCTCCCCTACAACCCCTCCCCTACAACCCCCTTCCCCCCTACAACCCCCCTCCCCTACAACCCCCATCCCCTACAACCCCACCACACATTGAACATGTTGGTACTTGTGTGGGTCTTTTTTTTCTTAATTATTAATGATTGTTAATTAAATATTCATATAAGGGTTATGGGGAAGGACATTGGAGTATATTTTATTTGGATGGTGAGCATACGTCTCTGCACGAACCTCTCGCTACGACTGTCCTGCGTAGAATGGAGAGTATCTTTGCTGGTCGGCCGCTTACCGGGTAGTGACCACTGCGCATCACGGTTGCGCACTTTCCCCCTCTCCTCTCGCCACCATCACCCGGTGACGTCATCGAGACCCGTCGCTGGATCGACAAAACGTGTTGAGACAAGAATTGAGGTCATTGACCCGGGCAATGGGTTTTCCTGGTGTTGCAACACGACCTTGAATTAGGTCCCCCACCCCCCTATTTGGTAATGGGTTTTCCCTGATGACTGGCGCCTGTTTGGCGGGTTGACAAGACAAGTTGAGTGACGTCATCGAGACCCTGTGCAGGACCGACAAGACGAGTTGCGACAAGAATTGAGGTCATTGACCCGGGCAATGGGTTTTCCTGGTGTTGCAACATGACCTTGAATAATGTCCCCCACCCCTATTTGGTAATGGGTTTTCCCTGATGACTGGCGCCGGTTTGGCGGGTTGACAAGACAAGTCGAGACAAGAATAGATCACGAGAGGGCCATCTCGTAGGGGGGTGGATATATAGGGGGGAGACCCGCTCGCTCGTCTATTTATAAGCGTCTGTAGAGCGGTTCAAGATGGACAAGTTACAACAGTTGGTGAATATTGTTGACGCCGTGCAGACCGTAAAATTGAGTGATCTAACCGTGGATCAAAAGTACTCGCTGGATAAATTAAAGGCTGTCAATACAAAGTTCGGGAGACGTCTAATAGCCTATCTAGATGGCGAGTTTTGTGTATTTTTACCTTGTCGTTTCGGTACTCTAACAGATGAAGACGTGTGCGAGCTTAATAACGAAAAATTGGTATTTACCTGCGCCGGAGTAAAACCCGGTTCACCTACCATTGTGAACTTTGAACGTGTTTAAGAGTCAAGCAGTTAACAACAACAACATCGGGCAGACGGGTAGTTAATACTTGTGCACGGTGGACCCTACAAACCATACAGCACGTTTTATAGCTCACGGGTACGCTCACCATGTTTAATTTAACGTTTGTGGGTCATATGGTTACGGGTTGTGCCTATATGACAGGAGAAAATATTCACAGTGTGGTTGTGAGCGATAGACAGGTAATTTACAAAATAGTGAACCAATACAGAGAGGAGCGAGGCTACATCGAGTTTTGCGACTCTACCTGTCACACGATAAGAGCGACTAAAGTACTGCCCTACGAGAGAATCGAGGAGACTTACCTGTGTGATATGACATGTGCAGTGTACAATTTCCGCCAAGGGGACGTCGTGGCCGTGTTGCCAAGGCCTCCACCACCCTTCAGAGCTCCATACCACCCGCCACCACCACCCTTCACGGCACCGCAGTCAACGCCCCCGCCCCCAGAGTCACCGGCGTACCCGCCCCCAGAGTCACCGGCGTACCCACCCCCAGAGTCACCGGCGTGCCCACCGCCAGAGTCGTCTGCCTACCAGTACTCACAGCCAGAGTCACCCGCGTGCTCACAGTCAGAGTCATCTGCCAACCTGTACTCACAGCCAGAGTCACCCGAGTGCCTACCACTAGAGTCATCTGCCAACCTGTACTCACAGCCAGAGTCACCCGAGTGCCCACCACTAGAGTCATCTGCCAACCTGTACTCACAGCCAGAGTCACCCGAGTGCTCACCAATAGAGGAGGAGGAGGAGGTAAAATCCGAAGAACCCGCAAATCTCGAGTGTTTAACAATGTACAAAACTTATCCAAACGTTAAAATTATTGGTGAAACGCCCGATGACTACATAATTGGTCTGGGCAGATTCGGTAACGTCTTACTTCCAAAGTCTTCCTATTATTTGGATTGTAAGCGATTTAAATCTAAAGCACGTTGTATGATATATCTCGGAGGACAAAGTGTGATGTTTAAAAGTGAATTAATAAACTAGGCGCACTCATGTTGTCGTAGAACTCTGCTGACGTCATTGGAGCTAGTGGCAGACATTTTGAGAGGGGGAACGCAGTTTGTGAGTAGAGAACGTTGCCGCTTGAGCGAGAGGTTTTTTTTCACAGGGATATTTTCTTTCGTTGCATTTCCAATTACCATTATGCCATATAAATGCTGCATTTGTAAGGGGGCCTACGCAAAGCTCTCCAGCCTTATTCGCCACAAACATCAATGTGATCAAACATCTCAAAATACTGCTCACCAGGATGCCTGTTGGGACGAAGAGGTATTGTGCAGTGCGTTAGACAGGATCGAGAAAGAAGAATACAACCGTGTCAAGTGCTTAAACGAACTTGATAAAAACAAAAGTTATAACGTTATGCTATCGGAAGAGATCCCCAATGAACCGAACGTTATCGTGCTCGAGAATGTTGGAAGAGTAAGATTTCCATGTAAAAATATTGGAGACATTGTCAATAGACATTCTAGTGCCTCGCAGCGTGTCCTGTACTATTTTGGAGGTGACTCGTACTCATTTTCTAGATGGTAAAAAATGATATTCTCTCCTGATGTTTTAGTGACTATATGGTTTTTTCCTTGCTATAACATGTTGCACTCTAATCTTAATTACTTGTACTGGTCACAAGGCCTAAAAATCAATCTATGTTGTTGTTTTTGTAGCTTCTCGTTATGAATGTTTTAAATAAATTAATTGTTGATTGTCAATAAAAAACTAGCAATAAAATGTTGTTTTTTTAAATCCCTATAATATGTTGTGATAAGAAGGAGATGTCAATATACATGGGGCAACAATACCAGAATAAAATATAAAATGTAGAATGGTAAATGTGAACACACACACACACACATATATTCATTTATAAATTATAATTGTGGTGACGTTATATTGCTACCACGGCCAAAGAGAAAGCAAAGTAAATGGAATTAATTATTTTATCCCTAATGCTTGAGACCAAACTTCCAGGCTAAATAAACTTGTATGATTTAATTATTTTATTCATAATGTTTGAGACAGAGCTTCTAGGCTAAATAAACTTGTATTTATAGGATCATTCTGCACTATCTAGTAACTAAACATTTTTCCAATATCTTGGGATAGCACGTATATATTTAATTACTACTTGGACAATAATTCAAACATCCAAAAGAGGGTAGGAAAAGTGAAAGTATTTATGAGAGGTAAGTGTACTCGCATTTGCTTGGAAGGAGAGCTGGAAATACCATCAGTGTTCGAATTTCTCAACCAACCAATCATACAGGCAGAGCCTCGCTTAGTTACTTGTACAATTCACAAGACCTAAATAATATTGATTTATGCGTTATTATATTTTTTTAAATTCTTGGTAGAATATGTTTGGTTGGAGAATCAAAGACAGTAAGGAGATGCGATGTCTACACCAAAAACAGCGGTCGGAGTGCTGTTCTAGGGGAGAGAGAGAGAGAGAGAGAGAGAGAGAGAGAGAGAGAGAGAGAGAGAGTTCGGTTGTAGACGTTAAAACACAAACATACCAGTTTATAATATTTATTCACACAACACTTAAACAACAACAAAGAAATGTTATTTTCGCGATATATTTTGATATATATATATATATAAAACTTTGGCAATAAATTCATAAGTAATACAATTATACATTTAAATTCACTAATATATAACCTTCACATAAATTAATATGTTGTTGTTGTTGTTGATAAGTTTTAAATATGAAACTATAGCTGATGACATGATATATAACATTTACACTAAGCAAATTAGCAACTCAAACAACAAAGAAATTCAGTTAATTAATGTTCGCAAAAAAAATATTTTGATATAATGATATATTAAACTTTTACAAAAAAATCATAAGTAATACAATTATATGGATCTTGAACTTATTTTAAATATATATATATAATTTTCACATAAATTAATATGTTGTTGTTGTTGTTAAGTTTTAAATATGAAACTATAGCTGATGACATGATATATAACATTTACACTAAGCAAATTAGCAACTCAAACAACAAAGAAATTCAGTTAATTAATGTTCGCAAAAAAATATTTTGATATAATAATATATAAACTTTTACCAAAAAAATCATAAGATATACAATTATATAGATCTTGAAATTATTTTAACTATAAGGCGGTGTTATTAATTTACAACGGGAACAAACCAGTACACATGCTAAGATACATAGGTAATAAATATATGTATTAAAATGTTGCAAACTCTGTAGGAGAAAATGCTACTAATAAAGATACGTAAACATTGTTTTAAATACTATTAATGTAAATACTTATAAAATATTCATTTTTTTTAGCGGGCCTGCTTGAGAAGCCGCGTTTAAATAACAATAAAGTAATGTATAAGTCTAATTGTAGTATTTTTAATGAGGCAAGCTATTTGTAACGACGCTGATGAAGGAATCGCACCAATGATATATTTTTAGGCCATTCCGGAAATCGAAGCCGGGACCCTTGGCTCGCTGGTCAGGCATGCAGGTTTCGGCTGAATATATTTATGTTTACGAAATACTTTGCTCTAGCACTTTACTACCAGAAATAAACGGGTAAGCCCCAAGACTGCTGCCTTTCTCTTTTGAACCATCTAAGACTCCAATTTGGCAGTAGACAGGGCACCTGACAATCTGGATCGGGGGGTCAGCGTACACTAGTTACACTTTGATTAAACCTTTTATCAGATATCTTCTTATGCAGCACACTCTGTTACAGAAAAAGTAGACCTTTTAACTACCGACTCATGAAGAATCTAGCACCCAAATTACGCGCATTTTAGACTTAGCTCTTTGACCTACACATCTTAAGGTTATACATCACGAGTCTACCTTAACAAGCCTTATTATTCTTTTACCCGATCAGGTGAAAAAATGGACTAATAACAATGAAAGCTTTTTTTAAACTTTACTCAAATGAAAAAACTAATTTTTAATCAAATCATAGAAGCTCTCCTTGAATGGTGCCACTATGGAAAATTAATTGTGTTAAGTGTTTAATGTAAGAAAACTTGATCTTTTTTTTAAAACAAATTTAATGTTCTAGTTTAATCCCTTTAACTTTTAATCTTTTAAAAATATTATAGTCATTTAGTCGAAATAAGAAAATTTGGATTAGGCGGGAGTTGAAAACGAAACCTTTGGACTTTTAGGAAATTTGCTAACCACTAGACTGTCTTGTTGTGACAGAAAAGAGCTAGCAATATACACGTGACAACTTTGACGGAATAAATATTAAAGAGCGCAGACATGTAAATGTTAAGATTTATTGACTACAAACGTGTGGCTAATATAGCTTTAGCAAGTATAATATATGAACAGAATGGATAAATAAGTATACTCTTATTATTATTTCACTGCTTGAATATTTGCTTATAATTTTAACTAAATTTGGTTTAAGTTAAGGTGTCACACCCCCCTCCCCCGTCCTCGACAATCTGGCTCTACAAGAAACAAGAGCGACAACCAACTACACTTTTACAAAAATTCAAAAGTAATATTAAATACAATTTAATGCTCGAAACTATATATTTTGTAGGCATAATAAATAACATTTAAATAAAAGAAATTAGCCAAGCAATAAAATGTGTTTTTAAATCCCTAGAATATGTTGGTTGGAGAATCAAAGACAGGAAGGATATGTCAACATTTCCATATTCATTTATAAATTGTTATGACCTTAGATTGTTACTCAAAGAGAAAGTAAAGGGATTTAATTGTTTCAACTTATCCATAATGTTTGAAAATGAGCTTCTATGCTAAATAAACTTGTATTTAAAGGATAGGAGTTTGAAGTTTGGATGTAGACATTAAAACACCATTATAACAGTTTATAATATTTATTCATTCATTTACACAAATCATAGTTTTTACAAATATATCTCACACCATGAAAAGTATACTTTGAAAAAATATTTATTTACACAAATCATAGTTTTTACAAATATATCTCACACCATGAAAAGTATACTTTGAAAAAATATTTATTTACACAAATCAAAGTTTTTACAAATATATCTCACAACATGAAAAGTATACTTTGAAAAATATTTATTTACACAAATCAAAGTTTTTTACAAATATATCTCACACCATGAAAAGTATACTTTGAAAAATATTTATTTACACAAATCAAAGTTTTTACAAATATATCTCACAACATGAAAAGTATACTTTGAAAAAATATTTATTTACACAAATCATAGTTTTTACAAATATATCTCACACCATGAAAAGTATACTTTGAAAAAATATTTATTTACACAAATCAAAGTTTTTACAAATATATCTCACAACATGAAAAGTATACTTTGAAAAATATTTATTTACACAAATCAAAGTTTTTACAAATATATCTCACAACATGAAAAGTATACTTTGAAAAATATTTATTTACACAAATCATAGTTTTTACAAATATATCTCACACCATGAAAAGTATACTTTGAAAAATATTTAGTTACACAAATCAAAGTTTTTACAAATATATCTCACACCATGAAAAGTATACTTTGAAAAATATTTATTTACACAAATCAAAGTTTTTACAAATATATCTCACACTATGAAAAGTATACTTGGAATATTTTACACAAATCATAGTTTTTACAAATATATTTCCCAACGCGAAAAGTATACTTTGAAAAATATTTATTTACACAAATCATAGTTTTTACAAATATATCTCACACCATGAAAAGTATACTTTGAAAAATATTATATTACACAAATCAAGTTTTTACAAATATATCTCACACTATGAAAAGTATACTTGAAATTTACACAAATCAAAGTTTTTACAAATATATTTCCCAACGCGAAAAGTATACGTGGAATATTTATTTACAAAAAAATATATATATTATGGAAACAATAATCAATTTCTTGAGCTCGTAGCGGGAATAGTGGCCTCGGTACTAATTTTATAAAGTCCAGTTTAAAAAGTATTTTAACATATGGTTTCAAATTTGATTAGAATTTAAAATATATATACAAACAAATTTGACTAGAATTAAAATATATACAAACAACTAATTTTATTTGACTAGCTATAACCAGGTAGGTGGAGATTTATACTGGCGGATAAAAAAAAATATAAAAAAAGTATCCCGGGTGCATAAAATAAATAAAAAAAATATGCTTGTTTTCATGCAGAAAAAAATATGAAAAAAAATTTCAAATCTTTGAAAAATGGTATGTCAGTGGAACTGTCTAGAGTGAAAGACTAAAAAAGATGATTATTCAGCCCGTCTAAATGATCACCTTTTAGTTGTGACGAAGGCGTTTACAAGGACTCTGATACCCAAACGGCAACGTATTATAATCATCGGTTATCCGCCGTTTGGTGTACACAGGCCGGTAGACTTTATTCTGCGAAACGGTACATACAGTCGCAAGACCTTTTCTTACAATTTTGTGCGGTATCTGTATGTATCTTTCCGCGGCCTGTTCGGTGACCATCGCTTTCAAAACGTCAAAATTAACGTCGTTCCGGTTGCCATAGTTTATAGTGATACCGCGAACCTTGCATACCGTTTTTGTTTTGGCAGGGTCGCCACCAACGCAAACTCGGTACGCGTAATTCTTGGGACCGCCAGATACAAAGGCGCTAATGTAGCTTCCCGGACCGTAATCTTGAAGTTCGTCAGTGAGGTCACCTAAAAAGTCTCCGGTCGGTGGACTCCAATCGCCGGGGCGTTCCGTGAATAGAACGCTATCTGTATCATGATACAAAACGCGGTCCCCCAATTTTTCAAGGATGCTGTATAAGTGCAACCTAGCCATAGCAGTCGTGTAGCACGCCACCGCCACACTCGTGTTAGGGTTAGGGCGCAAAGCGTCACGCGCATCCTTGTAATTGAGGAACATAACCTCATCATTTACATCAATGACGCTGTCCACGGTGATGTACGGATCCGTTAGGTACTTGTGAATGCCCTGATAGTCGTTGACAACGGCTACGTGTGGTAAATCGGGTCTTTGCCCAAACTTTCCCCATAGCGAATTTAAAAACAGTTTAGCCAGAGTGCGGAGACCAGGGTTTTTACAAACAGAGCCGAAATCGAGTTTTACCCCCTCCCTTTCCTCATAATTTTGAATGTAAGCTAACTTCTCATCTTGTGAGATACACCACTCTGGCCATCCGCTGGCTTCTTGTTTGATTTTCAAAAAAGTATCAATGTAGCCGTGAAACAATCCGCCAGAACGTGTCTGACGGTCGTAAACAGATACATTGTACTCCCACACTTCGTGTACGGCTTCAACGGTGTAGCCTTTCTCAACGGCTTTCCGGATCTCGTCAATCACCCAGACACCTGTCAACCAGCGATCTTTTTTGTCGTTGTGCTGACACGCGCCTTGGTTTTTCTCCTCCCCGCATTTCCTGCACAAGATGAACATTAACTTGTCGTGCATCCGTGTAGGTAATACGGGCATGAATAAATCCCGCGGAGGCGTCACTGTAACTTTGGCTATGCCTTCTACTTTATCTATAGCGGGACAATTTGGTTCCAAGTGAATTTTGGGGTGGCCGATGGGGTATTTTTTGTACTTGCAAACGTACGGATACAACGAACACACATCCAAGTACTTGATCTTCTCTCCACAAGAAAGGTCTGCTTCGTGGAAGAGTTTGATACAATTTGTACGCCCGCCAAAGAATGCGTCCCTGGGACTGAGGGGCTCCTTGCTGTACACCTCGTGCCGGAGTACAAATTGTTTCAAGTCCTTGTCTGTGCGTTTCATCGCATTAAACGTACACTCCCACATCTCTACGACCGTGTAGCCGGCATTCTTAAACTTTTCAACACAAGCCATGGTCGCTTCATAGCGCGTCTCCATGGTCTCGTGGGGACTGTTTTTGATAGGGGTGGTCCTGCCCGGATAACAGAGAGGGCACCCGTGCCAATAACAGCCCCAAAACTGAAAGACGGTGGTGGTATCTCCAGCTTTAACAACGCCGTCTACACGTCGCCCTAACACATATTCCTCACGGCCGTTACCCGCATGAAGAATAGAGACACCGCGTTGATGGGCCTCCCAGCAGAGCCATTGTACAGCTATGTGCAACTGTTGGTCTGCGCACCGGTAGCCACCGTTAGGGATAATACCGATAGTATTCTCCTTAAGATGACTACGGCGGTAAACCAACATGGCCGCTCCGGCGATAGTACACGCCTCTCTGAAAGGATCCACCTTTGCTTTTTCAATAAGCATATCTCTAAACTTTAGGCAGGCCTTCCGTAGGATCTCTACGTCTTTCACGCAATACAGTTCTAACTCGCGGTTAAAATCAAAGACATAATTTTCTTTGACCAACGCGTCATACCACTTCTCAAAGTGCTCCTTTCCCTCAACTGACATCTCCCCGACGCCGTAATCCTCCTTTGGCGGCAAGGGACCCCTATACCCCGCGTTTTCTTTTTTATTGAAAAAATGGGGGAAATGACCCTTGGCCAAAGACTCGTCCAGGCCAAATGTCTTGGGCATCTTGGACAACGACATGGGGAGAAAGTTCAGTGAGTCAATAAAGTGGAGCGGGCCGTAACGCATGGACATGATTTTCCCACCGTTCATTATAAGGTCTGGAGTCCATTTTTTTACCTCCATCATATATTTTAAAATAAAATTCCCATCATACCCTTTTGAATTTTGAGCAAGGAGGGTGATATCCTTAAATTTTGAAGCTTTAATTTGTTCTATAAATCCGAAAAATTGGGCCATTGTGGTATCACCCCCGAATATGCGAGTCCTATCGCCCCCGCAATCGGTGCAATGATGGTCATTTGCATCTATATGAAGGCAGGCCTTGCAACATGTCTGCACGACACATAGGTTAGGTTCGTGCAAGTACGTGTTTACCGCACCTTTAAGAGGAGTTTCTTGTCTGCATTCAAAATCATAGAATACAAACATGAAATTACTCTTTTCCAGTAACGGCTTGGACGGGGCTTGCTTCATATAACAGAAATGCCCAAAAGGACGATATGAATCACATACTCTACAAAAAGTCTCATAACACCTATGTGAATAATTTGACTTTTCCAAGCTGAAAAATTGCCCGCATACCTCACAAACCTTTTTGACATCACAGACCGACCTGTGACCTCTGCAAAAACCGGGACGTTTATGGTTATCAAAACACGTCTGGTTTGTGAACCAGCGCCCGCAATCTTTACAGACCACAGATTGACCTCCACTACAAACCACTTTAGTGTAGCACTTTTTACACGCGGACTCGCACTTGTGCTTATTCTTATTACTGAACGGCACGCGGCACTCGCGGCAAAAGTACGAGCACTTAAAGGCGGCTGTCAAGGATGTTATGACGTCAAAATGGTTTTGCTTATCGTCGTGAAAATACAAATCAAGGTTGCCCTTAAAGGAATGGTCGGCGGGAGCAGGCCCTTCATATAGGACTTGTCTCCCGCGACGTTCCCTGAACACCGTGATTTTGTATTCGGAGAGGTATGTTTGAAATTGTTTCAGCTCAGTCAATCCACCACCTTTCAAAAGATTCACACGGGCATTATGGCATAGTTCCTCTGCTTTGAGTTTTTGAATAGGACGACCTATTTTGATCTGTTTAACGGTGTTCACGTCCATGCATCCTGGCTCTCTTTTATTATCACATACAGCCTTGGCAACAACTAATGCACGGGCAAGACAAAGTGTGTCACCATTTTGAATAGTAATTATTCCTTGGTTTTTACGGCTATATGTGCTAGCGGGAGAGAGTTTATCACAATAACGTGCACTCCCGCGAGGCTCCTTAAAATGGCAGAGTTTAACGTACAATGGTGCTGTACTCAAAAACAAACTATTACTCTGCAATACGCGACTTACGTTATCAAGCACGGCTCGAGCGTCTAACTGATCTGCTCGTCTAAAAGAAACGTACACAGGGTTCAACGTCGAGTCCGTGCTATTTAAACGTAAGCCAAAATAATCTTCGTTACTGACGCCATGGTCCTGCAACCGGTTGAGCAAATTAGTAATTTGTTCTTCAAGCCAGCTTAATGCGTCACGATCGCTTGCTGGAGCACCAAGATGTACGGTAACTTCTCTACCGGTATAAAAGAAACGCCTCAATTGCTTAATTCTCTCTTCGACGATACGAAGAGGGAGGCCTTGGTTCAAAGCTCCACCTACCTGGTTTACCGGGCCACTAATCCCCGTCTGGGGTGCCGAAGATGGCCCTGCTACCACCGCCACGGGTTGCGGGGGACCCGTCTGCCTCGCCGTAGCTGGGGGTCGAACACCTTCTCCCGGGCTCGGAGGCGGTGCTCCCGCGGCTGGGTGAAGGGGTGTCATGGCCGGCGGCTGCGAGAGGACGGCACTGCCTTTTTCGTTCTCAAGTTGAACTATAACACACAAAGTAAGCACTTTAACAATAATTGTTCTAAACATACGCGTCTTTAAAACGATGCCACAATTTCAGACTGCTTTTGGTATTTATAACACAGCAACATTCTTAAAGTGTGTGTGTGTGTGTGTGTGTGTGTGTGTGTGTGTGTAATAAATACACTTCCAACATGTACAAATACATCACCCCTCAGACATGTGAAAAGTTGAACACACATTTTCAGCTATGCTAGGAAATCGAACCCTGGACCTCCCTAGCTCATCATGGTTTTAATACACGGCTATAGCAATGATATAATTTCCCTGGTTAACTATTATGGCTGTATATATATTTTGATATCTGTATACAAGCACTACATGTACAAAATACAGTTTAGTTTCACTATGCCTGGGGGGGGGGAATCGAACCCCGGTAATATAGGGAAATACATGTATTCACACAAGCCAATTAAGTTTACGTTTGCTGGAAATAATTTTGTTCTGTCTAAAGTGTGCCGCTGTATGATAATTTAACAACCAGACGTGGATCCCCCCCTCAACCCTTCTATCTATAGCTGTCACCGTAAGAAACCCCCTCGCTAATGACAGAGGGGTGGAGGGACTGCTGAGTTCTGTCTCTCTCTCGCTCTTTCAAAAAATATTTTTGCTCTGGCTTAAAGTGACTTCTAACGCTATCTATAAGAGAGCGAAAGCACTCATACATGAAATGCTGTTGTCAGGCCTACGCGCGATATCTACCGGATAGATAATAAAACACCTCACTGCCCGAATTATTTTTTCTATCGGTAGAAATAATTTTAATAAACATTTTTTTTCCAGCTCAGGGCACTTTATACACATTACTTAAAGACTAAGACACCCCGCCCGCTGCCTGTTAATTTATCAGACAGACATTCTTTGCCGTGTCGGGAATTAAACCAGAGACCGGTAGACATGCTATCGACTGCACTAAGTTGACGGTTGAATTGGATCCAGTACATTGCAAACACTACTAAAAAAAAGACAGTTATAATTTTCTCTTGAATGTTTGTAATGACAAGAGCTAATATTCTTTTTGGTTAAAGTTGAAACGGGCAGCTGACAAAATGTACTAAATAACAGTGGTTTGGGAGGGGGGAAGAGAGCGCGCAAATAACTGTCTATTTCTAACCTAGTGACTATATAGTATTGTTACTTGTAGACGGTACTTACATAGCAGCAGGTCTAGCGCATCCAAATCACCACAGGCGTCTGTGAGCGTCTGGCCATTGGTAGGGGATGGTGTGATGACGGCTGGGGGCGGGCTACGGATGACGGGAGGCTGTGTGAGGACGCCGGAGACGTCGTGCATCACTGCAGGCGCTATGTTGTCCCTCAGCCCCTCATCCAGCCCATAAGGGTCCCATAAGTCTGAAATTTAATAAACACATATTAATTACTATCGCGGTGGGGAAAAAAACCTCTATAGAATCTATAGCAAGAAGCTATTTACCCATAGACCACTCGCCATCCGCGATGCAAATGCCGTCCTCCGTAAAATGGTTTAAAGGATCCGGGCTACTCGGTTCTGCCAACACTGTGGGGGTGTATTCTTCTTCTTGATGCGCTGCCAAAGGAACAAGAAAAAATGTTCACCAAGATGTGATGCGAAAAAAAAGTCTTTTAAATCTTACCCGAATTTATCCAATTTTCCAACGCGTCGAAACTCGAAAAAAATGTTCACCAGGATGTGATGAGAAAAAAAACTCTTTTAAAACTTACCCGAATTTATCCAGTTTTCCAGCGCGTCGAAACTCATTTTTGATGTTTATCACACTCGATTATTAATCACAATGACCGAATGTAACGAGATCAAGGTCTATTTATAGTCGCTTAAATGGGGGTGTGTGCCACATGAAAGGTGGCGCCTTCTCATTGGTCGAAAATAACATTTCCGTATCGGAGCCTACCCTGTCCGTGTAAGTACCGTTATATTTCATTTGCGTTAAAGCTTTCACAGAGGACGGAGGTCTTTCTTCAGCGCTGTCTAGGGGTGGATCCTATGACAGTCGGGCGTGCAAATGCTGGTTCACATCTCGCCCCGTGACTGGAGGGGGTAAGGACTTCGACTCGACAAACGCCAAAAGTCCCTGGTTCGAACCCCGTCGATGATATCTAAGAGCAAAACCCTTTTTTTTCACTCTCGCAAATGTGGGGTGCATTTTTTCAACTTGCCTGAAGCATTGGACGGACGCGCACCTACTTGATTAATTCTAGACAATAGCCTTAATAAGATATATATGTATATTGTTATATTTTGAAGTTTAGCTATAGTAATAGAAATGCCGGCGTGTTTATTTTTTTTCCATCCGCACAAATGTCGGTACACATCACGCTCTGTGACGTAAGGAGTTAGGAGTGTTCAAGCCACTGCAAGGTCAACAAATGTCAAAAGTCTCTGGTTCGATCCCCCGTCGATGATATCTGAGCAAAACATTTTTTTTTTCACTCTCGCAAATGTGGGGTGCATTTTTCAACTTGCCTGAAGCATTGGACGGACGCGCACCTACTTGATTAATTCTAGACAATAGCCTTAATAAGATATATATGTATATTGTTATATTTTGAAGTTTAGCTATAGTAATAGAAATGCCGGCGTGTTTATTTTTTCCATCCGCACAAATGTCGGTACACATCACGCTCTGTGACGTAAGGAGTTAGGAGTGTTCAAGCCACTGCAAGGTCAACAAATGTCAAAAGTCTCTGGTTCGATCCCCCGTCGATGATATCTGAGCAAAACATTTTTTTTTCACTCTCGCAAATGTGGGGTGCATTTTTCAACTTGCCTGAAGCATTGGACGGACGCGCACCTACTTGATTAATTCTAGTCAATAGCCTTAATAAGATATATATGTATATTGTTATATTTTGAAGTTTAGCTATAGTAATAGAAATGCCGGCGTGTTTATTTTTTCCATCCGCACAAATGTCGGTACACATCACGCTCTGTGACGTAAGGAGGTAGGAGTGTTCAAGCCACTGCAAGGTCAACAAATGTCTAAAGTCTCTGGTTCGATCCCCGTCGATGATATCTGAGCAAAACATTTTTTTTCACTCTCGCAAATGTGGGATGCATTTTTCAACTTGCCTGAAGCATTGGACGGACGCGCACCTACTTGATTAATTCTAGACAATAGCCTTAATAAGATATATATGTATATTGTTATATTATGAAGTTTAGCTATAGTAATAGAAATGCCGGCGTGTTTATTTTTTCCGGCAGCACAAATGTCGGTACACATCACGCTCTGTGACGTAAGGAGGTAGGAGTGTTCAAGCCACTGCAAGGTCAACAAATGTCTAAAGTCTCTGGTTCGATCCCCGTCGATGATATCTGAGCAAAACTTTTTTTTTTCACTCTCGCAAATGTGGGATGCATTTTTCAACTTGCCTGAAGCATTGGACGGACGCGCACCTACTTGATTAATTCTAGACAATAGCCTTAATAAGATATATATGTATATTGTTATATTATGAAGTTTAGCTATAGTAATAGAAATGCCGGCGTGTTTATTTTTTTTCCGGCAGCACGACCTCTGTGACAAGGGGTGGGACTGGGGGGTGGGTTGGCGGGAAAGACGAGTTCAAGAAACTTTAAACGTTTGCTTATTGCAACATAAAATTTTCCACAGGGAGGCAACTGACCCCCTACCCCCAACGCAACATTGCCACACGTCAGTGACGTAGGGATGGGGGGAGGGGGAAAAAGAGAAAGGAGAGGAGGTATGACGCGATGAGGGGGGCTTGCTCGCATTCAACTGAGTGCTGCCAGATGGCACGGTCATGCTGTCCTCGCGAGTAGGGTTGGTGAAAGGGGCCTTATGGTTGACTCGCACTCTTCAGCACGCCGCCGTCAGGAGAGCTTCGTGCTCAGTGTTCCTCCCCATACGTGGTCACTACTCGGTAAGCGGCCGACCCCCTCCATTCTACGCAGGACAGTCGTAGCGAGAGGTTCGTGCAGAGACGTATGCTCACCATCCAAATAAAATATACTCCAATGTCCTTCCCCATAACCCTTATATGAATATTTAATTAACAATCATTAATAATTAAGAAAAAAAGACCCACACAAGTACCAACATGTTCAATGTGTGGTGGGGTTGTAGGGGAGGGGGGTTGTAGGGGGGAAGGGGGTTGTAGGGGAGGGGTTGTAGGGGAGGAAATTTCGTAATCAACTGGTGGAGATTTTGTAATCAGAGCGGAGGGAGGGGGATGGGAGGGGGGGAGGGAGGGGGGGGTCTAATTATAGCGGCCAATCAGAGGCCAGAGTTATTTATATCGACCTATCCTCGAGCTGTACTGGTACGCCACCCCAACTACTATCGTCCACCTATCTATCATTTTATAACTTTGTTACCATACCTGAGATCTTAATTACACTAATGGAGCAAAGATGAGAAAGATAAAATTTAGAGGAAATATACCCTAGTTCGCGTGTAAAAAGGGTAAGAAACTATTTAGGAAACTACAATCAAGGCTATACCCAACTGTTTACGAACCCTGATCTCCCCTTTATTGTTCTTGGTCATGATCTTAAAATTTAGTAAGAATGGCCAGCGATGTGGACTCTTTTCACTAGTTCTTATTCATTAAATACACTTTAAGGGCCATTTGTCTGGTATAGTGTACCTACTTAAATATAGAGAACACTGGTTTGAACACAGACTACGTTCAACATTTTGTATTGTTTGTAGGTGGTTTCACTTTTTAGTATTTTCCTTAATTATATAATAAAATTCATGGCACTAAGGTTGGCTGTATAGTATTAAGTATTCTGTTCTAATGTGAGTTTTATTTTAAGCTGTTTGCGAATATACTATGTTTAACCACCTAAATAATAAACACGTCCGCAGACAAGGTATACACCAGACCCACAGCCTCCAGGTTAAAATGGCGGCGCTCATTGATAGAACTTCAGTCCTTTAACATGAGGATCACTACGTGCAGTTTCATAAGGATTTTTTTAAACTGTCTACTTTAAAGATGGTTTCAAATTCAGAGTGGACAAAAATTTACTTCTAGTGTCAATATGCCAGCTTCCCCAAAGATAGCCCCACCTCCTTCCCGTAAACCAACCCCAAATGAGCTTACTCAGACTGCAAATTACCAATAAAATTTTATTTGTTTTGTTTTTTTTGTTCAAGTGAATGTTTTCAAATTGCTTGGTTGTAAACAATCTTCAAAATAATACTGTCTACTAGTTACTTATCTGAAAAGGTTTGTTCATTAAAAGGGTGTAAAGGGGTGAGTAGGGGGCTTGCTGGTACCTGAACTATTGTGTCCATACTGCACCCTCAACCCCCACCCTGGGAACTTGCTCTCCAGCTTGTGGCCTTCTCAACGAACAATTTGAAAGTGAATTGTTTCACTTGGTAGTGAAGTTATCACCGAGAACTGCAACTAGTACTCACCAGCGCCCAGGTACTGAACCTGGCTCAAAGAGCGCAGTTAAACTCCCGTAAGGCTGAGTATGTGGATTATACCTTGTTTGTGTACACGATTAATATTAGCTTGTAATTAGTTTTAGATATTTAACTACCTTTTTCTTCTTATTTCTTAAAAACCTTATTTGTTTTCGCCGTGTCTTACTATCCGTCTGGATATCCACATTTAATTACAATATCAATCTAGGAATGAGGAAGGAAAACTATAAAATTAATATTCCTGAGTTTGTGCTAGGGGAGGGTAGGAAGCCATTCAGGAAACAAACAACCTCCGTACACCTATCCGGGATTGAAGCCCCTACCTCTTTGTCATTGGCCAATCAGATTAAATGAGCATGACATTTGATACGCGTGCCCCTCGATGTCGGTCACAGATAAATTAACACCCAGCGTTATAGGAATATTTTCAATAGGGTGTTTATTTCTTTAAATATAGCTTTTATCTGATTTACTAAATTTTAAAAAAATATAGTTATATTGTATATTTTGTTATAATTAAGTTGTTTTCATCCAAACAACCTATAGCCTACAATTTAATTATAAATATAGTTTGATAATTTAAATAAAAAAAGTCTGTCGACGATATCAACAACTTAACTTTGTATATACAAAGTTTGATAACTTTGATTCAAAAAAAATCTGTCGTAGATATCATCAACTTAGCTTACCATTTATAAAATTAATAATTAGAACATGCCAGGGAAGACTAAATAAAAAAATAAAAAGTAGAAAAAAACCAAAAGAAAACGTATGTCCAACTTGTTTACTTCTTCCTTTACAATACGCAATAAGAACGGGGGGAAAAAAGGAGAAAATAATTTACATTTTTTCAGAAACAACAAGACAAAAAGGAATTACAATAACGAATCTATGTGTGGGCTTCGCGTCTTGTTCCAGTTTATATGAAAAACAGAAGGCTATAAATAAAAACGGAAGCAAAATAAAGAAGACACAGATATCCGCCCTCCCCAATCCCAGTAAAGGAAACATTTACAATTCAACTAACAAACACGTACCAGTTTGCTAGATGATTCCAATCTTGGAGAGTTTTGTGTTCTCCTATTAAACATGCAACTGGTTGGTCTTGTGGTGAGGAATTAGAATAACAAGCTCGTGTAAAACACAGCCATACTCTAGTTTAGCCGCAATAGAACATGTAAATGCAACTCTTCTTCCATCAAGGAAGAGTGGATGGAGTTGTTCCCGAAACTTTCCGTTGACGAAGTTTACACACCGTCTGGATGGGCTATGATGGTTTCCATTTTCACGGTTAGTATTTATGCTAATAAAGGTAGGGTATTATTTAATTCTACACTGTTTTATTATCTCCCTTTCTTTACCATTCTCACTAATTTACATCTGTTAACTAGTTTCGTTGGGAAGAAACTGTGTTAGACACACAGAGCGGATGTGATGTATAGGATACCATAGACACATAGGACAGACACAACGACCGGGCATCTAAAACGTTAATTTACCAACAAGTAAAAAATTAAACGAAGCCCACTTTCAGGATGACAATTTTTATATCCACCGGGAATCGAAGCTGATACCCTCGGATCAGTAGATAAACGTTTTATTGACGGAATATAAATTGCATGTCAAAATTAATTAAATAAACACGTGAGCAGAAGAGGCAGATTTATTTGAGTTAAAATAAAGTAAGTCGGCCCTAGACTTAAAACTTAAAAATAAATATTACAGTAAAATAATATGCTAATTACTGGTATTAAAACAATAATCTACTTCACTTCGATTAATCTGTCATAACAGCGTCGGCCTGGCTCATCTTTAGGCCCTCAGCTAATAGGCTCTATATCATAGGCCCCCAACCTATTTTATAAAATTAAAAAATAAGCTACCAAAGACAATTGTTTTTATTAATGTTTCCAATAAGGGAAATACACCCACGTCAGAGAACAACCAGGATTTTTGACAGGGGAATAAGATTTAATCTAAAATATATCAAATATTTTTTTAATTGCACCCATACAAACTATGCTCAAATAATCTTAGTCAAAATTAAAACTAAATACAAATATCCAGCCGCGTGAACGAACGCAAGTTCTCACAATTCAAAATAAATCCAAATATAAAATTTAACGAAATGTAAAAAAGAAAACATAATACAAACCTTTAATTATAGCTAGGTTTATATATATCTTTTAATTAATAATTAAAAAGTTTATCATAATGGAGAATTTTATAGAGTATAAAAGTGAGTAGATAAAAACATATTTTAAAATAGTTTCAGAGTGTATTACAACAATGTGGAAAGTTATACCTTCTGCACTGTAACAATACATTAGGAAAGTTATTAGTTGATTTACATTATCGCGAACGCTATAAGTACCGAATTAAAGTTTATTATAGTGAATAGAAGCATTCAACGTTTCTGGAACAAACATTGTGATAGAAAATAACTTTTTATTGTCAACCTAATAAATTAATAACTTCATTGGATGCTGCTGTTTTATCTATTATTAAATATTTTCTGAAATCATAGATCATGTCCTTTTCAACATATATTATTAACAAGAGTGGAGACAAAATAATTCGACTTATGAGAGATCTTAATCTTTTTTGAGAATTTATAAAATACCCTTCAAATTTTACTTGCTTACATGAAAGAGTCATTACAAATTTAAAAGCGGAATTCAGGTTAGTAAAGATTCCGGATTGCACTGATATTTCATGTAAAAAGAAAATGCTAAACGTTAACACATCATTTTTTGAGGTCGGAATGTTCTTTCATACAACGCTAGAAATTAGAATCTGGATCTTCGATATCATCAAGCTCGTCTTCATCTTCAGACCTACTATTAAAGCGTATAACCCAAACAGGTAGTAAGATTGAGTGCCAAAAAACCTTATTACTACAACCACTTCCAATATCATCAACATCACCTGAAATAGTATTTTTATTGCCATCACTTTTTTCCAGTTGATTGTGAAATTATTGTACAGACTAGCGAACCGTTTCAGTTCCAAAATTGGGTGACCTGGCGTTCTAGGGGTAAGTTGTCAGACTTCTATGCTGGAGGTTCGGGATTCAATCCGCACACAGATTTATCTGATTGCCGAACCCTTCCTTCACCTCTGACAAGACGTGTATTAATCACAACTTGTAAAGTGTGGAATACCAGGCCTCCACCGTGGTTTGGATTCCACGTTAAACTGTAGGTCCTCCATTTCATCTCACAATCACCCTACCCTTACACATTATCGTAAGTGAGTATAACCTGAACGGGTAGTAAGACGTGGTGCTAATAATAATAATAATAGTTCCAAAATTAAATTATTTCCAATTCAGAAATTCTAAACAATACGTTCCTAGTAAAATCATCTACTTCAAGTCCAGATTTTTTTTTTAATCCATCCACGAACTCTAACAACAAATCTTTATTTGAAACAAATTATTCGTCGATGTTTTTCTTAGTGGTGTCTAGAATTTCAAAAAGATAATTTTGTATTTTTGGACACTTTTTCATCTTTTATTTTTAGGATATCTTATTTCATTAAAAGGACTTGCATTTTAAAAGAATGTTGTCTTGAAATCCTTTTGAATTTTTGAGCAAATGTTTGGAATTTTTGAGGAGTTTCAAGAAGTTGCATTCTTTGTAGCCTTGATATTTGTTTCAATAATGCTTCAACGATGTGTCACAATTTTAGACAATTCATAGCTTTCATTTATAAAATTAGTGATACTAGAGGGTCACAGAAAATAAATATAAAATAATTAACCATCATAATAATTTTCAAATTAGCCCTATTTTTCAAGTCACGTTCTGGCTAAAAATTTGTTTTGCATTAAAAGCTAGCTTGTTTCACATCTGCCAAATAAATGTTATGGTGCACAGAACATACTTTCTCTCTCTTTTGTCTTTAAATAGGGACATTCCTTAGTAAAAACCCGTAAGATTTGTTAATTGAAATAACATATATTATTGCAGAAATTCCACCAAACTCCACCAAAGAGCATAAAAGCGGGAATAATATACAGAATTTAAAAAAAACGAGAAAAGAGGAACATTTATGGGCACCAAAGAGCATAACAATCAATTAAGATTTCTGAGACCTGAATAAAATAAATGGCATGGTGCATGGTGTATTAATCGAATTCATTTTGTCAATAAACTTGAAGGTTTATCACTGGAGATTAAGCCTGTACAAAGCTTTGAAATTTCAAATCGAATCTAAATAATTTCTCCGATTTTATCTTAAAATATACATTTACTGAAAACTCGTAAGATTTTGAAACGAAATGTTAGGTCTATATATTGTTGTAAGAACACTACACCAAAGATAATAAATAAAATATATACACTTTTACTTATTTTATGGTATTAGAAACTATGAATACTGTTACAGAAAAATTGAGAAAAGAGAAACATCTTTGTCCACCAAAGAGCATAAGAATCAAATTAATTTACAAAAACTTGAATTAAAAAGTATATATATTTGCTTATAGCTCAGAAATTATTGGTTTTATAAAAATATATTTCAAATAAAAGATTTTTATCTTTAATAGTACTACAACTTTAAGATGATAAATTATTTTGTATCTTAAATGGTTGCGGAGAAATTATGAAAATTGGAGAATCTTCCTCATGTAAAGTATACTTAGAGTAATTTTTTTTAATTAGAAAATGAGAATTGCCATCTTGTTTATAATGATAAACAGTGCTTAGATATAAATGTAATCAAAATCGTTACAGCGAATTTTGAGTTTCTCTTTTTATCATTAAGTAAACTACCCTTAATTTAGGGTTGTTTATTTAATTCCAAAAATTCCTCTGGCGCCCCCAGATACAAAATTTTAGCCCAATCGGTAAAATGGTTTCGGCTCTAGCCCAAGGTACAGACATAAAGATGGACAGACAGATGGACATAATTTCTTTCTTTAATGATCTGTAGTTAATATAACAATACACTAAATTGTCAAACTAAAACAAATACAATGATATACAATACAATCAGTAATTAAGTTTGAATAAAAAGTATCTACATAACGTACGTAAAATACATTTCTCTAAAAATTAACAATCAAATTAGCTCCACTTTACACAAAATTTTTTATACGTCCAGAAAGAAATTATTCAGTCAATTTTCTATACAAATAGTGAACAATGGGCCAGATAATGGATCACCCTACAGTCCTTGCCCACTCCACGTAGCACTGGATTGGTACCGTTAATACCTCTCCAATTCGTAACAAACATTGTGACCTTAGATATAAGTACGAAACATACGATATATTATTTGTTCCAAACCCGGATTTGGACAGCGTAGTAAACGTGTAGGTGTGTTCAATAGAGTCATAAGCACTTTTCTGATCCAGGGAAAGTACACAAGGGGAATTTTTGGTATTGGCACTGTGAGTAACATCTGTATAAGATGCAAATTTCATATATGGGCCAGTTGTGGGATGGAAAATGTCTGGGAATAATGAATCACATCAGGGAGAACAGCTTTCATCCTAGAAGCTATGGTATGAGACACTATTTTATAGTCAACATTAAGTAAAGAAATTGTTCTTCAATTATATATAAAAGTCTTATCCCCGTCCTTGGAAAATAAAATAAGAACAGATATATTCAATGATGATGATAGCTTACCAGACTCTAAAGCAACATGAACCATCTTTAAAAACATAGGTGCGATTTCCTTCCATAAACATTGATAGAACTCACATGGTAGACCATCATATTCGGGAGATTTATTTTTATTGATTGAACGAACTGCTTCCATCAATTCCTCTAAAGAAATGTCAGAGTCACACACATCCTTTTGATCTTCAGATATGGAGGATGACCATTAACAGTTCTGCACTTCAACACTTGTTACTAAGCGCGAAGAAAAATGTCTCTTAAAATGTCCACAAGTATAATTACGAGTTTCACTTGGGTCAGACGTGATTTTTCCGTTAATATTCAGAGATGCTAAATAAAGGTAATCAGGACCTTGTTTGAACTGCGTAAGAAACTTGGGGGCCTGTGTATCCATATATCGAGAACACTCAACAGATTGAATGTCAGTGGCCATACGACTGTACAATTTTCTAAATTGAATTTGTTGACCCATAACTTCCGATTGACTAATTTCAGCGTAAACAATTTGAACTTGTTCACATATAATTGCGTAAAAACTTCACGCACTTCTCAATTAAACTCGTCCCACCACAACAATGGGTTTTTACCATGGTACATAATTATGCTCTGAATAAAAACTGCCTCTATTACTGATAATTAATTGTAATGTTCATCTCTAACAATTATGTATTGAGCCTCCAATATGTCTGTCTACGCTTTTTTTCATTCACTTGAAGCAAAAAAATACACCCGGAGTAGTCAGAAAAGGATGGAATTATTTTTTGTTGTATAGCAAAATCATTCAAGCTAGGGTGCGGTAAATGCGGTCTAACCGTGAACGAGGCGCATTTTCATGAACACCAGTATATGTGAAACCTCTTTCATCATGATGAGCATATTTCCATACATCAAACAATTTATTAAGTGAAACTAGTCGCTGAAGGGACTGGCTAAGCGCTAGTCTGGTCTCAGTACACATAATCCTGTCTTTTGATAGAAGCGCTACGTTCCAATCGCCGGCCAGAAACACATTCTCTAAGAATCCAAGGAGCTGTAAGTATCGTGTCAAAACCCCGACTACAAAGATGGCATGAGTATTATCTTGAGGCATATATATATTAACCAAATGATAAATTTTACCAAACATTCTTAATAGTACAACATGCGCATATCCTGGTTCCAATCCAGTATTTTCTCATAACCTCGTGGTCTATAGATGATCTGATTGATATTAATACCCCAGATCTAGTTTGAATTGATGGGGCGATAGAAAAGGTAATATCTGCCAAGGCATATGACGTAAGTGGTGAGCTCAATTTAGTTTTCTGAACGCACAGAATATCTGCTATTATACGTTTTGAGTACATAGAAAGCGTGTACTGTTTGCCATCACTGTTTAGACCCCTTGCATTAAGAGTGAGAGCACAAATCATGAAAAATAAAGAAAGGTAGAAACACGTTACTGTTATATCAATTAGTCATTAAATATTTTGAAACTTAATAGCCTGCTTCTTGCAGTGATGATTTTATCAGACGCAAAAATCGTCGCCTTAAATTGTGAGTTCTGACATGGGACAACGAAGCAACATTTCTGCTAGGTCCTTATATTGTGTTGTGAACCCACATGCCACTGCAGCTGCATTTTTAAAACCCTTAGATTTTTTCAAAAAACTTGAAAACGTTTCTTTATTCAAAGGATATTATTATTATTAGCACCACGTTTCAAAGGATATTGTTTGTCTCTAAAATTAAATTTTCGTGTTAATTCATCAATACTCGAGGCATCTTTGACTTTTGCTTGAAGCTTTACATCATCCTCACTGACATCCGATGATTTCTCAAATACATTAATTGACCTTTTCCCGCCAATAGAGCTGATAACACTAGGTGGTATTAAAACACTCCTTAATACTATCCTCCATGTGAGATTCACTTAATTTATCGGGTGTCTTTTAACCACATTGTAGTACATTATCAGTTTCCACACTCTCAAAGACAAATAATAATAATAATAATAATAATAATAATAATAATAATATTAATAATATTTAGCACCGCGTCTTACTACCCGTTCGGGTTATACGCTTAAGTACTAATTACGCTAATGGATTAGGAATTGGGAGGGTTTGAATTTGGAGGAAGTGAACCCGCATTTGCGTGGAGGGAGAGTGGAAAACCATTTAGGAAAAACCACCCCCAGTTGACCCGACCGAGATTCGAACATCGATCTCCCCGTCCTCAGCGGTCGAGCTCAACACGACTAGCGCGTTAGCCAACTACGCCACCGAGGCGGGTCTCAAAGACTATAGAACTGTCTGTTACCTCATCTTTCTGTTGCCGTTGCTCTTGTTGTTGTTGTTGTATCTCTGAAAGTGACTGAGGGCGATGTTTAGTAACAGTAAGTATACTAATAGTGGGTACATAATCAACAGATGGCATATTATCTGTTTTAACGGGGTCAGCGCTGCCCCTGGCCTCAGTCAACCACGTCATTTTGCTGGTGTCAGCGACATCATCACTAAAAGTAGTGTTTCGACGGGGCTCACTTGACCGCTCAGTGGACGACACATCTTGTGTACAGTTCTTTTCCATTTGTCCGGAAAGCAAGCATCGAAAACACTTAGCACCGTCAATGGACAAATATTCTCTCCATGGCATATTATCTATTGTCAAATTAATATACAAAGGAAGTGAGTCTCCCCTTTTAGGGATAATATAAACATTACGTCTAAACGAGTAGACATGAGAAAATTGTGGTAATCTAGAGCTTATTTTAATTTCCCTCATCTGACTCTTAATTTTCCCATATTTAGACAAGTTCGTTAACAACAGATCATTTGTAATATCTGGTGTGACATTGGAAAGCACTATTTCAGTGGACGACATAGAAAATCTTCGAATTGGAACAAAAATATTGTCTACGAACACCCCCCGATCTTCTAACATTTTATTAACACTCTCTTCATTCGCCATAAGCAAACACACCCATCCACTACTTATGTTGGACGCTTAACGAACATTATGTGGTCTCACAACATTACCCACACTAATCAAATAATCACCCAACACTTTACCGGGAACGATTGTGTCCAAAACAATCGCCAGTTTGCGGGAAGGCCTGTTCAACGATATTCCATGTCGTCCAGGATCCGAACCCGGCACATTTGATTGACCTCCACTCACGTGGATGTCAACACAACACAAATACAACACATCAAATACACTATTAATTAGAAAAACTCGAAATATTCTCGAGTTTAACTAAACACAAAGTTCACAGCGTAGCACACAACTTTACGGAGCAACGCTCTACACACGTCCACTCTCTACGAGCGCAGTAGACAGACAGACAGACAAACGTCATTGTGAAAACAACTCTTTTTGTTCATGGAGTCATGATATGTCAACATTTATCAAAATCTCGAGTTTGATTTTATTTTTTACGATCACAATACTTACTCTCCGAAGAATTGAGAGAAGGTAAAAATAAACAACTGTTAAGAATCTACTGGATTCAGTATCAGTTTCATTTAAAATCCATTATAGAATGAAGAGCCTTATGTTTACTCCATCAACACGTGGCACATATATTTTTTTAAGTGATATAATTTACCACGATTCTTTGGAGTGTCGCTCCTTCGTATAAGATTTCCACATTGTTTTTATTTTATGAGAGTTGCTTAAAAAGTGGAGGACTACTCGATTAATTCGAACAAATTTACGACTTGATTACAATTAGGATATGATCCATACAGTGTGTGTGTGTGCTTAAGGAGGGATTGTTGATATTCAAACAGGCTTAAATAGCATTGCATGTACCCTTCATGCTACCCACTCCATCAAATGAACATGTCATAATATTTCGAATCGGAATTCCCAATTTGTTTAAATTCTAACTAAAATAAAGCTTACATTTTTTACCGTTAGAGTTATCTACTACTACCATTTATAGAAGCCTTTAGTATACTCAATTATGATTCATAAATCTAACACAAAGAGCTAACTGATCCATAATAATCACACCTTTTGTGCCTTTTATCTACCATCAAACTATAAACGACTTGATTTCCAAAGATTTCTCAAAATTAGATTTTAATCAAAAGATCCAATCACTTTTATAATTTTACTAATAAAATTTTTAGATAAAAACGCAGCCAGTTAATCTCTTTTCTCGTACCCATGTCACAATTTTTTCCTCTGAGGTGGTGCATTGGAAGGGGGGACACTTCGTCACTTCAAACTTGTATAGGATAGTGGGAAACTTTTTGGGAATTTAGAAGAAAACCCTTTTGGCGTTTATTTATCAAAAATACTTTAGGGGGAAGTAATAACATTTCTTGCACCATCATAGCCTCTCATAAGTTTGAAACTTCTTATACACATCTGCCGCAGGCTTCCTTTGGAGACCCACTGGCCCATACTGGTCGGTTATTACTGACCAGCCGATCTGGCTAGAACGACGTTGTGTCATAATCTGAGTGATTAAGAATTAATTATTAATGTATAGGATTTAAAATTACAAATCAAATCAAGGTTAGCAAAATAAAATAACTAGTGGGCGTGATGAATGATAATATTAACTAGCTAACTAATTTATTATGGTAGGATAGTAAGTGGCTGAATATCTCTTTTAACCAGCACCGATGGTCACCCGGTCAAACACGTCACTCTCGTGCCAGACTATATTTCCGGTGACTGGGGGGTTCAGGGTTAGAATCCTGTTCAGATGTACCAAGAGCGTTTTCCCTAAATGGCTGCCCACTATATCTCCTTCCAGGTAAATAGGGCACATTTTCTTTAAAATTATACCTTCCTCGTCCATAGTTAATTAGTGTAATTGATGTATGCATACAACCCGAATGTGTACAAGGACGCATTGAAAATAAATTATATATTTGTTTATTTTTGTATACATCTTTCTATGGAATTATGCAATAGAATATATTATTATACATATTTCTGTTCTTTTCAGATAGTGAAAACCATTTCCAAATACAACTAACTGTTTTTGTGTAGCCAATTTTATTTTTATATTTCTTTGACAAGGGAGGACAAAAGTTTTCAAGCTTCCATAGCTTTTTTTACAAGTTAAATACACAGTGGACAAACCTAAATGACTTGCTTACCACAGAGATTAGACATTTGCAAGCTTCTATAGCTCACCAGCAAGAAAGTGCAAGGGTTACATGATTCCTATATTTCCAATAAATGGGAGAATAAAAGATGAAAATCCTTTATAGTTGGCTTAAAAGCGAGGAAAATAGTTGACTGTCCTCTATAGCTGGCTTAAGAGAAAGAGTAAAGAGTTTCACAGGGCTCTATAGTTCGCTTAAAAAAGAGGAAAATAGATGACTGTCCTCTATAGCTGGCTTAAGAGAGAGAGTAAAGAGTTTGACAAGGCTCTATAGTTCGCTTAAAAAAGAGGAAAAGTGTTGACTGTCCTCTATAACTGGCTTAAGAGAGAGAAAAGGGTTTGGCAAAGATCTATAGCTCGCTTGAAAGAGAGGATTATTATTATTATTATTAGCACCGCGTCTTACTACCCGTTCGGTTATACGCACTTACGCTAATGTGCAATGGTAGGGTGATTGTGAGATGAAATGGAGGACCTACAGTTTAACGTGGAATCCGAACCACGGTGGAGGCCTGGCATTCCTCACATTTACCAGTTGTGATTAATACACATCTTGTCAGAGGTGAAAGAAGGTTTGGTAATCAGATAAATCTGTGCCGGGACGAGGATTGAACCCCGGACCTTCAGCACAGAAGTCTGACACCTTACCCCTAGACCACCAGGTCACCAATTAAAAGAGAGGAAAATTGTTGACTGACACCTATGGCTGACTTAATAGAGCTATAAAGCATTTACTGACACTTATATCTGGATTAAAATAGAATACAAGTTTGGACCAGTCTCAACATCTCGATTACAATAAAGGGAAAATATTAACTGGCATTTAAATCTATTTTACAAGTGAGGACAAATATTCACTTCCCTCTAAATCTCACTTAAAATATAGAGGGGAGATAAATATGAACTTTATAGGGGAAAAAATATATATTATCTCTTCGTGATTGACCTCAACTTGTCGGTTTGGAGTCAAGTTGCTGTGTAGTCAATATTGTCAACCTTACGAAACCTGAAAAATATTGGTTAATTAAAAACAACTCTTTTCACAACTAAGAGTAAAAAAATTGTTTATCGAATAAACTAGTAAATTAATGGGGATCAAAGAAAAATTGTTTGAAAGCACTGTAGGATGATAACTTTCTTCACCCCTAGTGACATTTTTTAGGCACAAAAAAAAAAAGGCAATCCAGTTTCTTGAAGACATGTCGGAAAAGCTGATCCTTCCATAAGGTAAGTGACATGTGTCTTTTCCTCTTTACAAAGACGTGAGGGTATATCTCCCTCTTGCAGCTTTCCTTCTAGTCCTCCCTTTCTCTTCAATACAGGGTTCTTCTAGCACAGAAAAACCAGAGGAAGATGGCCCATTTCGAAGTTACAGCCATTATTTAAGAGTGAGCCAATGTCAAATACACGTATGACCTCAAAGAAGGGTGTTTAAGAGGTGTTGTTTCGACATAATAATTGTTTGCAGACGATACACGTTCTTTCTATCAGGACATTGCAGTTCCTGTTTAATGTTCCCCAACAATGATGTTGCAAAGACGCCAAGTCATTCAGGTATGTTTTTTTAATTAAAAAACTGTTCTCATTTTCTCACGTATTAATTAATGTGTATATTTTATCATACGTTCGATGTCTCTAAGTGTCAGTTTCAAAATAATATTTGGTTAGCTAGTAGCCCTGATGATTAAGAACACGACACTTAGCATATGCGTGTAATCCAAATAAGGTTTTAATTTATTTTTATTTACAAAAAATATTTTAATTTTGTTGATGTGTTTTATTGAAAAACAGTGATTCGTTACACACAGATTTTTTGATTAAAAACCCTTTTTGATGGTTATTTATCAAACATAGGCCCTACTTTAGGGATATTTCCCCGACTATTTTACTCTAATTCCTTGGTGTGAAAAATGTAAAGTTATTTAATGTCGTTGTTCCATGGCTGAACTTGCCAGTCTAATCCTATTACACAGCATGGACCCTTCACTCTGGATTGAGGGTGTAAGTAAAGGAGGGGGGTTAGAGGGCGACAAAAGATGCGGGTACGCCACGCACTCCAAGAAGGAATTAAAAAGGAACCTTTAATTTAGGGCTAACATTTTGAGTGGATTTCAATCCCTCTTGCCTTATTTAATGGAAAATTGTCCCTTCCATTGAATTCGCATTTAAATTAGTTGGAATGGAAACCTGTAATGAGAGGCAGATCTCAAAAAGTAAAGTAAAATTGGTGAATGGGTTTGATAGAAAGAGTATATCGTTGTGAAGAAGAGATATCTTGGTATAGTCAGAAACATAAAAACAAATTGTAAAGTTTTATAATACATAATTATACTAAACTTTCTAGTAAGTTTTATATCAAAATTGAAATAAATTGCCCAATCATTTGAGAACACTCCCATAATACAAAACTTAATCATATACTATTCCTTTTAAAACATTTCTTTACTAAGGTAGACATTATTACTAACCGATGAGCGTATTTCACGAAGGAAATGATCGGGTAGAATGATTAATACTATTTCAATAGTTATGAGGTGAAAGTCGACGATTTGAAAGATTTAGAAGTGAAATTAAATGCCAAGGATTAAAACTTTATAGCTGGATTATTACAAACGGTATTCATGAAGAACTATGACACAATGGCCATTCATTTTGAATTTCTAAGGTATTTCAACGTTACCTCAATGAAACTCACTTCATATTTATATAAGTTAGAAAATTAAAAACTTTAAAAAGAAAAGATTAATTCAATTTCTATGTAAATAAAAATTCACTCATCCACTTCTGCCTTTCGTATTAATTAATTTAAACAAACCTTAGGATATAAAATTATATTTTAAAAAGTTGCATTGAATAGCTAATTGTGACAGTGAGATTGGATTTGGTGCAATCGACTTCCATTGGTGCACACAATTTTAGATAGAGCATCGTAATCTTAGTTTGCAGTGCAATCCTTCCTTAACGAGGTGGTGCCAGATCTTACCCATTTGTTTAATACAATATGACCATTTAAAGTCAAAAGAAAAAATAAATGTAATAAGCCAGCTTTAAACGTTTCAAAATGTTTATTGCAGATAGCCCGAATAAGTAATAAGACTCGATGCACAAATAATAATTCAAGATGTATAATATTGTTTTAAATTTTGTAGCCTCATATAAAATATATACATTTTGAGCTTTTTTGCTGGATATTACTTCTGCTACCATAGTATTATTGATTTTCCCACACAATCTAAACTAGTCTTAAGATGAGATATCTTCGGAACTTCATGAAATTTGGATTTTTTTTCAATTGATTTATTTTTTGTGTCTTTCCTAAATGTTAATATATTGATTTTTAGCATGTTTATTTTATTTAAATAATGTATTCATTTTTAAACTACAAAATGCGAAGTTCTCTGTATTTATACGGTTTCTTCTAGACACATAAAAAAGTCACTGTTTCTTTCCTGTTTTTCTAGGTGCGTGGCAACTCTGATAATGGCTACCACTGGATATAAAAAATAATAATAGTGATAACCGCAAAACCCATGGGTTAGAAAGAGATGTTAGGTTTCTATAAGCGATTGTACTGAAATCTTAGAGTAAGACAACCTATATGTATATATAGTTAATAGTGAATAAGGGGTGACCTGGTGGTCTAGGGGTAAGGTGTCAGACTTCTGTGCTAGGGGTCCGGGGTTCAATCCTCGGTCCCGGCACAGATTTATCTGATTGCCAAACCCTTCCTTCACCTCTGACAAGATGTGTATTAATCACAACTTGTGAATGTGAGGAATGCCAGGCCTCCACCGTGGTTCGGATTCCACGTTAAACTGTAGGTCCTCCATTTCATCTCACAATCACCCTACCATTGCACATTAGCGTAAGTGCGTATAACCCGAACGGGTAGTAAGACGCGGTGCTAATAATAATAATAATAATAATAATAGTGAATAAGGACATTTCATCCCAACGAGATATATTGTGCTTCGGCGAGTTTAAGCTACCAGCACTCATGTAGAAATGAAGTAAAGTAATTAGCACAAGTTCCCGATTGACTTTCCAACGAGTGCATTTCCTTGTACATTGGTAGGATTAGTCTATCTGGAGATAGGGGACGGTAGTGCTACACAGTACAATACTTAGCTCGAATAAGTGCATACCCTCATTTTGCAAGAAGGGTTTGGTACACTCTATGCAAATATAATAGAGACAACTTGTTCTTGTTGATCAGATGGGGCTATTTACACACTATACATGAATATTTGCAAATCAGATTCATATAATCTTAAGGTGTGAGTGTAAGGAACATGAAAAAAGGGCAGTGTTTTTACAATTTTTAAATCCAAATATGTTTAATTTAAAATAAATAAATATTGTTCCAGTGTAAACATAGAGTATAATTTTCTTCACATGGTGATATTAACAATTCTTGAATATCGATCTAAGGTGTTCAGATTTAATGACTTTTCTCTTAAATTTAAAAAGTTTCTCATCAAAGGCTGATATGATCATGACCATGACAGATATTCAAGAAGTGTTTATATCACCAAATGAAGAAAATTAAAATAATGTTTCTAATGAAGAATATTTGATTTTATTTTGGTCAAAAAAAAGTGTTTTGATATAAAAATTGCAAAAACACGGACCTTTCTAGCGTCACCTACACTCCCACCTTTGATATAATAGATAATTGGGGGACAAGTTTTCAAAATAGTTTATGTTTGACGTGAGTGTGAAATACACTCTATTGATTCTCAAGGGCTCTAAAATTTGTTAAAACAAAAGGTACTTGAGAAACAACGAGTCGCGTTTTTCTTGTGGAAAGTTTCTTACAGGAATAACATTATCTAACAATTCTAAAATATATTAAATTATTTTTAATGTATTTATATATTTATACTCCAGGAATCTCATGGTGGCAGGTGCGGATTCAGGGGGGTCAAAGGGTCAGTTGATCCCCCTGTGAAAGTTAAAAAATTAATACAAAAACAAAATGAAAGCTCAAATTTTAGAAAGAAAATACAACACAGATAAATTATACAATTTTTTTGTATTTTAAGCTGGGTCCACATGTGCGTTATTGGTCCACGGTTATTCAATTTTCACACCCGTGCGTCATTAGTCCAAGTTTAATAAATTTTCTAAATGACTCACGCAAGTGTGGAAAAAAATATTCATTTTCATGTAAGAATATTTGTCGTGCATAGCGAGTAACGGACAATGTCCCTCATATAAATGGTAGACTACCGAACATCAAATAAGACTAATCATCGTCTGAGAGCATTTCATCCACGAATACCGAATATAGAGTATGTGTGGATGGCAGAAGCGGCGGAACTGGGGAAGACTCTGACTCCCTGGAAATAATTTGCCCCTCCCGGGAATAAATCCCCCCCCCCTAAGTACATATCAAATCCTCCAATATCATCGAATATGAAGCTGAAAGATGGCCTTAAATCAAACTACAAATGATTTCTAGATGCATTATACTGTCAAAAATTTGCCGGAGAAGACCGCTTTAAATAACTACTATACTAGCGTTATCTAACTGACAGAAAAAGTCAAGGCGCGAAAGCTCTAAATAGCTTCCAAGGTCATCCAAATTTCATAAATTTCTAGGGAGGAAAACTCCAAATATCTTCTATATGCATGCCATTTTAAAGAATTTTCAGGCGAGGACCACCCCAAACAGCCTAGTTTCTGAAATAGTTCAATTTTCAAATATTTTTTTATGAAAGACCACTTCAAATATTATCTTCTAAAGGTATCTAACTATCCTAAAAAATTAAGGCGAGGATCACTCTATATAGCTAAGAAGGGCATCCAAATTTCAAAAATTTCTATATGAGGAACAATTTAAATGGTGACTTATAATTTATAAAAGAATCTAATTTAAAAAAATTCAAAACAAAGACTACTCATAGATTCTATAGTGAACCATTTTTCAAAAAAATATTTAGAGGGAGGGCCACTCCAAAAAGTTTATAAAAACTATTTGATTTAAAAAAATTGAAGACCATGATCACGGTTTAAAACATACATAAGATCAAATATGAATAAGAAATTACTAAATGGCTTCAAACAAAAATTTAACATTGTAAGTAACTATGTTATTTATAATAATGACCCCCCCTATGAAAATGGTCGGGATCTGCCCCTGCATGGTAGACACAAAAGCGAAGGCGTTAACCTCGTCTAATACGGTGATCCGGTAAAGACAGGGCTCAAACCTCGTCCGGCTGTATTGGAGGTTATTTTACCATATTGGTTTCCCACGAATACGAATACATTTCCTTTAAAGTCAACCCTATTTATTTTACCATATTATTGTAACTACCTTGATAAACCAAATACAATGCACAAAAAACAATACTAGGCCTATACACTTCTATAACTGTTACTTTGTATAGACAATCTTAATTTTGGTAAACATAAAATAAATATAGTGAGTTTTATGTCAATGTTGGATACTTTATCTTTTAACGGCTTTTGAAAGTTTATTTCTTTAGCTAGCCGACTGTAGTTCTGTTTTACATGATTTTGGTTGAGGCGAAATTAGTATATTGTAAGATAAGTTTTCATCAAATTAACTGACTGCGTTTGAACATTATATCAATTGTTTCTGTGGCATTATTATTTTGTTTATACTGGCCTCATTATTAAGTGAAACTTTCCAAACTGTTTCGCTACAAATCTCTCAAATTTGGACCACCAAGACCGGATCTAAGCCAAGAACCTTCAAAGTTTGATAAGAGTGTTTTAGTGGTCTCAATATTAGAGAATATGCTTTATCTTAGTTTGAGAATAATTTCCTCAAAGATAAAGAAAGATTACATTCTTGTTAGATTTATATCCCAATATGGGGAAAGACTCGTATGAAATCAAGGTCAGCAATCCCGTTATTGATCGAACTGACCACACTTCCCCCTGCCTTATTTACCGGCAATGATCCGGTCGGGAAGTGGTCAGAGAGAGTAAAGTGGGTGTGGGGGGTAGGGTGTTTGAAACTCTCTCAAACACAAGAAACTCGAACTTAATTAAATGCTCCAGGCTTTGGTAACTGTCCTGGCATGTGCTAATATTGCGCTCCTTTCTCTCTACGGAAGTATATCCTTGGGAGAGAAATAAATATACCAGGTTTTAGGAGTTCATTTCTAGCTTTTCTTGCCAACTGAGAGTCTTAAGTAGCATACGATCAATGGTTCTCATCGATGTATTTTTATTTTTCTCCTTACTACTAATGATCTAGTTATGATCTAACGTAAATTTGGGCCTCTTTTTAAGGGAAGACGCTTACAAATCAACTTTGTTGTTTTTGTAATATATATAAGTTTTCTTATTGACAAACCACAAATTAGGTTGCCAGAAAATTAATACTTCAACGTTTTGAAAAGGATAGCATATAAATACAACGTGCGTATGAAATATAATTAAATCTGATTAGAGTAAATAATATGAGAAACTAAACATCGATTTAAAATTAATTTCTTTATGACTTGTAATTACAAAACTGGTACAACTAAATTAAGTATAAGCCATCTTCAAATGTTTCGTATTAGCGCAATAAACTGGTTCTTGCTTGGATATTTAATGTTTTATGTTGTTTCATGGCAATCAGTCTTTATTCTTATTTTACTTAATATATTTAACTTATATGAAGGAAGCAGCTGTGTGTGTGTGTGTCTACGAATATATATAAAAATGTGTTCATGTGTTTTATATACATGCATATACATGTGTTTTATATACATATATGTATGTATAGAGGTAAAATATTGTACATATATTTTAATACATTATATATGTTAATTATTCATATGTAAATGTATGTATAAATATGTGCTTATGTGTATGGATGTATAATTTATAATAATCATCCTGTCTAACTGAATTTAATTACAATACTGGGGTGGGGATAAAGAGGGCAGACTTAAGAGAAAATGTACCAGAAATTGCGTAAAAGAGAGTAGGATTATTAGAGAAAAGAACTTCGGAACATCTTTTTAATGGTCTGGGTGCCCATCGATAGAACCTATATTTTAATAATTACTGCAAACACATTTTATTTGGTAGCTCTAATTAATGAATTAATTAATTTAAATTTTCAAAAATTTGTTTAAAGAATTGTTGTTTTAATATAAAATATATTTTAATCTATTTGCTTTTAATATTTAATATTGGACTAGAGCTTATATACAAATAAGTGTTAAATGAACACATTTCCGATATTCCAAACAAACGTAAACACATTCTATGTTGAAACTATATGATTATTTTTATTATGAAGACTAGAAATTTAAATATTACTAAATGGAAGAAATGTACCATGAAAGGAATAATAAATCTGTTCAAGGAAGCCATGTTACGGATTGAGGACTGTTTTCCTTTAGGCACATATGACCCGCCAGCGTTCCTGGAGCGAGCATAAAGAGAGGAAACATTTGTTCCAAACAAAATACTGCCGAATCTGTTTAACATTGAGTTTCATTAGTTTGTTTTTTTAATCCTGTTTTCGAGCGAACAACAACGCATAAAATAACTATCATTCCGATTGTAAGTAATGGAATTTATCGATTGCCAAACTCCGAATCTATTTGTTACACTTCGACCTCTTTCCCACACGAGTGTTAAGAGTTTTCACATTAACAAAGTGTGTATAAAATGGTTTATAATTTAGTAGAATCATGTATCAAAACTAGAGTAAATCCACAAAAGCACCAGACGAGTATTTTTTTAATGTACTAGCGGACCCGACAGACGTTGTCCTGCCCGAACGTTGGCTTTTCGTTTGGGTGGCATAATTGATTTCGATAATAAAACAAATATTATGTGATCATCACTATTACAAATTCACAATGAACTCCAATTAATGAGTAACAAAAATATTACAAATTCAGTGTTTGTCAAGACAACATACAAAATAAAACATCTTTTCATTTTTGGCATTTCGCCCACAACTCCACAAATATCAGCTGTATCGAAAAACAAACATAACTATGAATAATTCTCAGAAGTTCAATTTATCATAAAATTTTCAGAAGGTTTTAACGGTCAATTATTGATGAGCTTATGATTTTTTAAACGGTCAATTATTAATATTATATTAATTATTATAAAGATTGGGGGGGGGGGAATGTGAAATTTTGTGGTTACATATTCTGATATGCAAAAAATCTTTAAAAGAAAAATCCCCTCCTCAAAAAAATTCCCTAAAAGATCAAAAAATTCCTAGAACCCGATTGCAGCGCCCCCTACCGGGTCCAATTGTGAATCTAAACCATCCACGGACCCACTCAAACTCACACAAAAAATGTCATCAAAATCGGTCCAGTCGTTTAGGAGGAGTTCAGTGACATACACACGTACAGAAGAATTATATATATTAAGATAAAAACGACCACACGACACATTTTTACTATTTTTTTAAGGTATTATTTTATAACTTTAATAAATAAAATTAATTTTTGCTGACCAGAGTTTAATTTATAGAAATAAATTAAATGCTCTATTGCAGTGGTTCTCAAACATCTTAGTCACGTGAACCTTCTAACCAGGGAACAAATGAATCGTGGCCCCCTTGATGTAGGATAAATTATTTTAGAAAATATAATCATAAATTTACAGTTTATTATTATAGAGATAAATTAGTCATAATATATACATATATTTTAATGTAAATATAATTATAATAAATAAATGAAAATAATATGAATATAATATTATGTTTGTACATTTTGGACATAATATATTATTTTTTAAAATAAATGTAAAAATATTTACAATAGAATTGAAAGGAAAATATTATAAGTATTATATTTGTACATTTATAATCATTGATAATTTATGTGAGGAATAGAACTGCTTGTGTGACTAAAATATCAATTAAATGTGTAACAATTTCAGTGAACACCTTCTTAAGGCCATTTGTACAGATTTTCTTTTTCGCCATTCAAAATACTTTTTTTCTTTGAAATGTTACACTCCATAAATATATTTTTATGTATTTTTATTAGCAAGCTATGAGGGTAAGAAACTTCAATTTTTACGTTTTCTGAAATTAGTTTTAGGCCACACTTTTTGAAATAAAAATCTTATTATTTAAATGTAGTATCTTTAATACTATACCCATTTGATGAAGCTGGGATTTTACCGTAGTTAAAAGCATACTCTATATACATTTGCTTAAATTACCCTAAAAATCAACACAATTCTACAATTGTTTAGTGATACTAATTCATCTATAAATATTAAATATTAGTATTCACACGACTTATAGATATGTATACTAGTAGGGATCATTTACGGTCCTCAGGGCGGAAGTGACGTCATAATAGTGGGGTGGGTAGTTTTTGGGATAGGGCCTTATACATAGGTACGGTTTTCAGGGCAGAGAGGGGAAGGTAGGGGAGGTATCGTGATGATGTGTTGGAGGTGGGGTGGGATGGTTGTTGGTGGGGGGTTTATAGCTCGCGTGTGTTGGATGGTTCTGCGGGGGGAGGGGGGCGGGGGTGGCAAGCGGGAATAGGGCCTTATACATAGGTACGGTTTTCAGGGCAGAGAGGATAGACCCCTTATACATGCATATGGTTTTCAGGGCAGAGAGGAGAAGGTAGTGGAGGTATCGTGATGATGTGGGGGAGGGTGGGGGGGGGGGTGGCGAGGGTGAGGGTTTATAGCTCGCGTGTGTTGGATGGTTCTGCGAGGGGAGGGGTGGCAAGTGACGGCGACCTCGGGAGGGTGTTTTCTCTCTCTCTCTCATAGATATAGGCCGCCTCACTTAAACATGCATACGGTTTTCAGGGCAGGTGTGAAGAGGTGGAGGGGAGGGGGTGGCAAGCGACGGCGACCGCGGGAGGGTGTTTTCTCTCTCTCTCTCTCTCGGTGTTGTAGATATACCTTAAACATGCATACGGTTTTCAGGGCAGGTAGGAGAAGGTAGAGGAGGTATCGTGATGATGTAGGGGAAGGGGAGTGGTGGGGGGGGGCGGGGGGTGGTGGTGGCTAGACTATCGAAGACGGGGAGATCGAGGTTCGAATCTCTGTCAGGTGAACTGGGAGTGGTTTTCCCTAAATGGTTTTCCATTCTCCCTCCACGCAAATGTGGATTCACTTCCTCTAAATTCAACCTCAACAATTCCTAACCCATTAGAGTAATTAGTACATAAGCGTATAAACCAAACGGGTAGTAATATGCGGTGCTAATAAAACCTTCTAAGTCAGTTATGGCTCTTAGTATATTATTCAACAATCAATTGCTAAATGGTTTTCCCATTCTCCCTCCACGCAAATGTGGATTCACTTCCTCTAAATTCAACCTCCCCCAATTCCTAACCCATTAGAGTAATTAGTACGTAAGCGTATAAACCAAACGGGTAGTAATATGCGGTGCTAATAAAACCTTCTAAGTCAGTTATGGCTCTTAGTATATTATTCAACAATCAATCCCTAAATGGTTATTCCATTCTCCCTCCACACAAATGTGGATTCACTTACTCTAAATTCAACCTCCTCCACAATTCCTAAAACATTAGAGTAATTAGTACGTAAGCGTATAAACCAAACGGGTAGTAATATGCGGTGCTAATAAAACCTTCTAAGTCAGTTATGGCTCTTAGTATATTATTCAACAATCAATCGCTAAATGGTTTTCCCATTCTCCCTCCACACAAATGTGGATTCACTTCCTCTAAATACAACCTCCCCCAATTCCTAACACATTAGAGTAATTAGTACGTAAGCGTATAAACCAAACGGGTAGTAATATGCGGTGCTAATAAAACCTTCTAAGTCAGTTATGGCTCTTAGTATATCATTCAACAATCAATCCCTAAATGGTTTTCCATTCTCCCTCCACGCAAATGTGGATTCACTTCCTCTAAATTCAACCTCCCCCAATTCCTAACCCATTAGAGTAATTAGTACGTAAGCGTATAAACCAAACGGGTAGTAATATGCGGTGCTAATAAAACCTTCTAAGTCAGTTATGGCTCTTAGTATATTATTCAACAATCAATCCCTAAATGGTTATTCCATTCTCCCTCCACACAAATGTGGATTCACTTACTCTAAATTCAACCTCCCCCCAATTCCTAAAACATTAGAGTAATTAGTACGTAAGCGTATAAACCAAACGGTAGTAATATGCGGTGCTAATAAAACCTTCTAAGTCAGTTATGGCTCTTAGTATATTATTCAACAATCAATCCCTAAATGGTTATTCCATTCTCCCTCCACACAAATGTGGATTCACTTACTCTAAATTCAACCTCCCCCCAATTCCTAAAACATTAGAGTAATTAGTACGTAAGCGTATAAACCAAACGGGTAGTAATATGCGGTGCTAATAAAACCTTCTAAGTCAGTTATGGCTCTTAGTATATTATTCAACAATCAATCGCTAAATGGTTTTTCCATTCTCCCTCCACGCAAATGTGGATTCACTTCCTCTAAATTCAACCTCCCCCCCCCCAATTCCTAACCCATTAGAGTAATTAGTACGTAAGCGTATAAACCAAACGGGTAGTAATATGCGGTGCTAATAAAACCTTCTAAGTCAGTTATGGCTCTTAGTATATTATTCAACAATCAATCCCTAAATGGTTATTCCATTCTCCCTCCACGCAAATGTGGATTCACTTCCTCTAAATTCAACCTCCCCCCAATTCCTAAAACATTAGAGTAATTAGTACGTAAGCGTATAAACCAAACGGGTAGTAATATGCGGTGCTAATAAAACCTTCTAAGTCAGTTATGGCTCTTAGTATATTATTCAACAATCAATCCCTAAATGGTTTTTCCATTCTCCCTCCACGCAAATGTGGATTCACTTCCTCTAAATACAACCTCCCCCAATTCCTAACACATTAGAGTAATTAGTACGTAAGCGTATAAACCAAACGGGTAGTAATATGCGGTGCTAATAAAACCTTCTAAGTCAGTTATGGCTCTTAGTATATCATTCAACAATCAATCCCTAAATGGTTTTCCATTCTCCCTCCACGCAAATGTGGATTCACTTCCTCTAAATTCAACCTCCCCCAATTCCTAACACATTAGAGTAATTAGTACGTAAGCGTATAAACCAAACGGGTAGTAATATGCGGTGCTAATAAAACCTTCTAAGTCAGTTATGGCTCTTAGTATATTATTCAACAATCAATCCCTAAATGGTTATTCCATTCCCCCCCCCACGCAAATGTGGTTTCACTTCCTCTAAATTCAACCTCCCCCACAATTCCTAAAACATTAGAGTAATTAGTACGTAAGCGTATAAACCAAACGGGTAGTAATATGCGGTGCTAATAAAACCTTCTAAGTCAGTTATGGCTCTTAGTATATTATTCAACAATCAATCCCTAAATGGTTTTTTCCATTCTCCCTCCACACAAATGTGGATTCACTTCCTCTAAATTCAACCTCCCCCCCCCCCCAATTCCTAACCCATTAGAGTAATTAGTACGTAAGCGTATAAACCAAACGGGTAGTAATATGCGGTGCTAATAAAACCTTCTAAGTCAGTTATGGCTCTTAGTATATTATTCAACAATCAATCCCTAAATGGTTTTTCCATTCTCCCTCCACACAAATGTGGATTCACTTCCTCTAAATACAACCTCCCCCAATTCCTAACACATTAGAGTAATTAGTACGTAAGCGTATAAACCAAACGGGTAGTAATATGCGGTGCTAATAAAACCTTCTAAGTCAGTTATGGCTCTTAGTATATTATTCAACAATCAATCCCTAAATGGTTATTCCATTCCCCCCCCCCCCCACGCAAATGTGGATTCACTTCCTCTAAATTCAA